>OZ030376.1:17466685-17994420 GCA_964023945.1 Ectemnius cavifrons | reverse complement strand
GGTGCGCATTGCACAGGGCGTCACGGTGTCCAGGAGACCGGAGAGGCTTTTATCTGCGGGTGTCAGGTCACCCCCGCCCCTTTAACTGCTCAGCGAACGCGTCAAACTGGCCACTACCTTCTGGGTAATTGCAGAAACAGGCGAATATGTGCGCCTCCGGCGCATGTGGCCCATGTTACCAAGGCAAGCTTGGTCGATTTCGAATACCCTCGCACCCCTCTATTTTGTTCTGCTAATGAAGTTCGATATGAAGGACAGATATTCAAGTCTTGTAATTCATTAGATTTGGGAAATACTTTTAGTAGATAACAGTGGCAGATTTTATTGCATTTCAATTGATTTGGCTATAAATGCTGTGGATTTAAATTGTTCAGTCTTTATTTCATCTTAGAAAGATAGTTTTCTTTAAATAGTTCATAGCCGTTAATACTGGAATAGCTGAAAATAAAGTTAGCATTAGAAAATTTATTCCGAATGCCAGGAGCAACATTTCCCTATTCGTATCGACCGAGCGCCGCGCGCCGAATGAAGAGTATAAACACAGTGCGCTTGGTGTACACTTTCCCCACCATTGACTCAGCCAATCCGATGCTCCACCGCTTCAGGTCACCGACTGTGTTTACCGACGCTCCAGTTTCCTTCAGTTCACCGACTGCGACGCGCCGGTTACCAATGCTTGGTCAAAAATGATGCGCGGGTCAATGTCAACAAACTTACGTTCGATATATTCTCATAACATTTATCTTACTTTCATATATTTGTTTATTTTGTATCTTATTGAATGTTGGCTGCGACATAGAAATTTATTTATAGTATCTGACCTAGAAATCCGATTATAGGGGGCGGTCGAGATACGATCAGCTGATTCCGAATTCTATTATGTTACCATAGTAACTGATCGTACATGTTCCAGGTGTTTCATTGACAACTGCAGTGAACTGCAACGTCCAAAGTACCAAAGGACCGTTGTGTCAAGCAGTAATACTAGTAATACGTTACTTAGGCGATCGCACTGCAAACAATACGTGAAATAAAATAATGGCGGTGAATCACAATGAGAGATATATCTTCGAAGCGGAATGGTACGACAAAGTGGCGAGTTTCCTCAAGAAATTTTACTTGTATTATTATCCATCGGACAACACAGTGGAAATAGTAAGTTCAAGCTGTTAATAATATTGATTTATAAAATGAAGTGGTATTATGTAAATATGATTTTGGTTTTCAGTTCGATATAAAGACGAGAAAGACGTTCCTAAGAAGATCTAAGTGCGAAAGCATTCATGCCAAGGATTTCTATGTCGGTGCGGTTGTAACGATATTCTCAAGGTCTATAAAAATTACCGATTATGCCGACTGCTATACAAAGACGACGTTGGAAACGAAGATGCAAAAGTAAGCGTGTGGACTTGGCACTGCATTTTAAGAAATTTGATTTAATATGACTGATCAAAGGTAATTTTCTTTGTAGGACATTTGGATTATTGAAGCCAGATTTACTAGATCGATTGGGTGAAATACTCAAGACAATATTGAGGAATGATTTTCATCTTTCGAATATCAAAATGATGAATCTCAGTCGGGAAGAAGCATCGGAAATATGTGAAACGATCGAAGAGTCTAACAAAGAGTTAGTTCAGTCTAATCTTCTTTAAGAACATAGTCGTATACTTCTGTATTATGTGATCTTTGTTTCAATCATTAGATCTGCCATTGAGAATCTCACATCAGGTCCTGTTGTGGCCCTAGAATTAATGGGTGAGAATGCTGTCACGCGCTGGTGCGAAGTGATGGGGCCGGATGATCCTGTGGAAGCCAAAGTTAATGCACCGTCTTCGATCAGAGCCTCTTATGGCCAGGACAAAATTCACAATGCTGTCTATGGTTCTGCTAGTCAGAGACACGCACAAAAAGTATATCTCATTTTATTACTGGACTCTTTATAACGACACAAGCACTAATAAGTTGTATCACAGGAATTGGATTTCTTTTTCCCTGATCCGAAAACTAAAGTGAAAGGACCGAAACACACAGCTACCATGGAAGATTGTACTTGTTGTATTATTAAGCCGCACGCTGTACAAGCAGGCTTAGTTGGTAATAATGAAAAGATAAGACTTTTTGACGATTGAGCGATGATGCATATTCTCTATGTCGGTAATAATTTAACGACACAGGCTACATCATTGAGGACATTCAAAATGCTGGCTTCAAAATCTCAGCCGTTCAGCAATTCCTCGTGAATCCGTACGACGCTGAGGAATTCCTTGAGGTTTACAAAGGAGTACTACCGGATTACGCTGTACGAATCTTTAACTAAAACTTCAATTCCATAAATAATCAGTAACCATATGAAAACACAATTGTTTATTATTAGGCGATGGTAGCAGAGCTGCAATCTGGGCCGTGTATAGTAATGGAGATAAAGCATAAGAATAAGAACTTTCATTGTCACGGCGAATTTCGAAAATTCTGTGGACCGATGGATCCTGTAAGTATATCTTTTCATACAGTTATTCTTCAAAGTATAAACCTTTATCTCCCATAGGACATTGCTCGCCAAGTACGGTCAGAGACACTACGGGCAAAGTATGGCAAGACTAAAGTGCAGAATGCGGTGCACTGCTCCGATCTCCCGGAGGATGGAATATTGGAGGTGAGGAAAATAATTCTTCGCTTCCTTATACATGATAATATACTTTCAAAATCTCTAATTCTAGGTTGAGTACTTTTTCAAAATACTCGATGGGGATTGAGTGATTCAAGAACAATCAGGCCTCTGTGAAACAATGTTGTATTTTGCGTACACGAAGAAAAAGTATTTTCATTACAATGTCCCTTCCTACATTTTTAATAAAATTCACTCTTGTGTACAGAATTTCGCTGAATCATATATTTGATCTCTCTCTCTTGACACGCCTACATGTTATCATAATCATGAGATAACCGTGTTTCCAATAAGAAAAAGAATGGAGGAGTCCAAGATGCGTCGTAATTGCGTGGAAACTCCCTCATCATATCTTCGATAACCGGTTAGTCACATTTTTATGCATGGGAGATTGATCTCCGTTAGCGGTTAACACTACGCTTGGTGACCTCACGCCGCATACTAGATTAACAAAAGCAATAATCGCTGAACGGTGAACGTACTGGTGTTGACTCCTATCGGCCAATCAAACAAAAACTGAGGGCTAAAAACTTCCAGTGAACGTATATTTACGAAAGACAACTTTCGCTGGTCGATACGGTTTTATATATCGTACACAATATCTCATGCATTATATTCTTATTCCTGAAAATTTTCCATTAAGCAGAAGCCTTTGAAAAGGCTTTCATCGCAGGTGACAAGAAAATTAGATTTTCCTCAAGTTGGTTCTGTAAACGCTGCGTATCGCGATTGATTTGTGAATTGATCTTTCAAAGACTATCTTTACGAAGACATGTCTGTGTCACGGTCCGGCGATTGGAATCACTTTCTACGTATCCCTGACATCCAGTATATTGAATCTTCCTTGTAAATCAAGGCCTACTCATCTCGCAGTAAATATTTACTGAGTAACGATAGAAACAGCCCTTACAGATCTGGTCAATATACTAGCTTAACGCCCGGGGCATTAAATTCTGCCGATAAGCGAGCGCCTTCAAGCGGAGATGCCTTTTACGGAGCCGGCGTTCACTGCGAATCCGTTATGTGTTAATCCTGCCTTAATAACGGCACAATGATGCGTGTCAAGGATTCAGCAGCCGTTCACGAACCAGAAGGGTTCTTAATTCTAGCTGCCATTGACCAAAACAAAAAATATTCCCCAAATTCAATCCTACTCCTCTTACTTTCACATTTTAATGACTCGCTATTTTCGAAATGTAAAACCCAATCGTAAAAGGATCTTTCCGAATTGTAAACATCAGAACCGTAGTTAGCAAAAAAAGGATCATAAGATTTGGAAGGGTTCAAAGGTAAACAGTTGCCTTTTGAGTCATACCGCTGACTTTCCTGAACCTAGTGACCAAGATAGCAACGTGTCAATGACGAAGGCGATGGACAGAGTGTCGCAGGCCCTCTCCAAAGAGCATCGGCGTGTTAGAACATACGAGCGTTTTCGAGCCGGTGTTGCTACCGCCGTCGGCACCGCCAGTAATGGTTTGTTTCTTCCGATTCAGTAGTGCGCACGACGGCGCGTAGTACGGAGCCAGCGGTACTCAGGGGTATACACATAGTAGCCAAGTCAAGATCGACGAAAAATGTGCGAGTCTAGAAATCAATTGATCGTCGATCTCTAGTACGAAGGTCCGTCGAGAAGCGGGAAAGAACTTCCGAATTTTAAAAGAACGAAATTGCCACGTGGTCCTATCAAAGACTGGATCCTTCATCAGCAGGACTCTGCATTTTGGAGACGAAAATTTTGGAGCTGAACGAAAAAATATCCACCGTCTGCAACGCGACATCTTCGATATTTTGGACGACGACTCAGTGTAAGTTCGAATTTTCTACTCGCAACTCAGAGAAATGCTTGTTGTTTCTTAAGTTTTCAAGGCATTGTTAATTGCAATCGTTTTGTATTTCTAAATGAACAGTAGTTTATGATAAAAAGGCAATCTTCCTTCGGACTCGACTCCTTAAGGAATCTTTAATTAAATGAATTCGATAAATTACGGTAATTCCGTTCACGTAACACAGCGCCTTCTTGGATTCCAGCGCGGCCGAGGACGATGAAGCGCCTCACTGGCATTGATGAATGGATAAAAATAAGTTTCCTTTCTACACTTTGCTCAATTTACCCCAGCGATTATCTTCCCCTTTTTTATTAGCGCCGGGCGCGCGGTAATCTTCCCATGCCCGATTAAAAAGCTCGCCGGGGAATCATCGACATCGGCATCGGGTAAATCTATTGTACTTGTTCCTCGCCGTTCCCACATTTCTGCTTCACGTAATTCTCTCTACTAAGAAAAGATTGGCCACTGGCAGAATATACTCCGAGATTGAATCGGCAATTAGAAATTCATAATTGTGGAACATTCCTTAGTGAATGATGCCGAATAGCTCGTTCGTGGTTACGAAAATGAACGTGATCCGGCAATCAAGTACCTCTGACACGTCTAACAAATTAAAATCGCTTTGTCATGGTCTACGAATTTAAAGAGAATGTCCAGAAACCAACAAGAAAATCGACGGTTATTTTACCAATCGACTTATAATTGCCTGCCAATTGCCAGACTGAAACTCGATCGATAATGAACTCAAAGGAAAAAGTCTTCTCGATAAAGAGACCAATCGGTGATCGTGCAAATCCGACACGAGCATGTGTCTGTGCCGAGGTGGTCTCGGGCGCGTGTTCGAGTATACTAATAACGTAATTCGTGAGTTCCTTTCAATGCGCCCGACGTAGTTGCTGCTCGCTCGGCTGGATAATAGTTAAGAATCTTTAATAAGGTAGACTGGCCGCCCGAAGAAGACTAGAATCATGCACTTCCGCACTAGCAGTGCCCATTCTCCCATGCCTGCCTTCTTGAAAGTCAGCACATCTCGCATCCTCACAATTTCCCCCCTTCCTCCCTCCCTCCCACCCCACTCCACACTTTGACCAACGCTTCCCAATTATCCAATTGGCTCACAAAAGAAAATGACAAAAACCTACTACATAACAATAAGCAAAATCCATCAGTAGATTTCAACGAGATTAATAAAAACTAGAATTACATTCGATATGACACATAAGAAATATATCCAAGTTGGTACCAGTGGAGTTGAAGGTGGACAGGAAGAATATCGCGAGGTGAGCAATGAAGGGAATAGCATCTTCTTCCGGGCAGCATCCCCGGCTCCAAGTACCACTGGCGAGACTGTTGATCAGAGTGACGTAGGTCGAAGGAATTGCCGGCGTACTGTCGTACCCCACGTATGTACCGTGACGCGTATCGCTGACTACTAACAACGTAATTTGTGAGTTCCTTTGAATGCACGCCACGGAGGTACTCTTCTGCCAGGGAGAGCATATATGAGTCCGACACTCGTGGACCTCAATGCACTTGACCCGCTTCGCCTCGCACCGGCGCGGCCCGCGTCCTCTTCGTCTCTCAGATTCTCCTCTCCCGGTGGCGCTTCTCTTGTCCTTGTCGTGGTCCTCTGTCCTCCTGATCTACCTTAGCCTCACTCGATATTGGACACCATGGTGAAAGTGAAATCGGAAGCCCGCTCTCGTATTAAGTCGCTTTATTCCAGTTACATAACATTTCCAGCTTGATACGCTTCGATTCGATAAACTCCACACTACACCTGTTCTTATATGAGACGAAATCGACGTTTTGCCACGTTTTCAGGATGGCACAATCTTCTTTCGAACCCATCCTTTCTTGCTCTCTCTCTTTGGAACTATTGTGTAATGTATAAGTTCGTACGGAAGTCGATGTTGAAGTATATCATTAATATTCTGATATCGTAGATCAATACGGTGCCATGTGTGCCATGGATTGTTCAAGCTTGATGGGAAAAGCTTTCGCAAAATTCATGAGTGTCGTATAGTGGCGCGCGGTGTTCGATTTCAAAGGATGGATGGATAAATTAAAATGCAGCCTCCTGAGATACCTGACAGACAGGCTAGATTGGAATTGTAAGGAGATCGGAATTGCGCAACTGATGGAATCGACTTACGACTACTTATCGGGCTTGTAATGAATTTTGCAATGAGATGGCCGTGTGTTGAGAATTCTTGCCTGAAATGTAGAGTCTTTTATAATTACTATTGTAATCCCAAAGTCATCGTATTAACATTGTTGCATTTCCACTCTGCACTTATCGTAATAGAAAAAAACAGTTAATCGATTCATGGCATCCGACTCATTTAGATAAGCAGGAAGTAGAGTGCTTTCAGTGCTCTAAGGTAATTCTGGATTCCGGGAAATTGTTATTTTTTTACAAGGTGTTGGTAAATCTAGCCAGAATTATTGTTGCTCTTGGGACTTTTCTCATTCCTCCGGCAGCTCGCGTCTCCATCGAGAGCGTCGAGCAGGCAATCGGGCAAAATGGATAATTGGATGGATCCATTCCGGAGAGTATATATGTTGCAACACAAACCTTCCGAATCAATGCCTTCGCCGGTTTTCTCGGAGCCGTGGTGCGATACTGACGCAAGTGATGGTGCCCCGAGACTTCTTCGCATCTCCTGACCTTCATTATGCTTGCTCGATCGTGCTCGGTAAGTCGAATCGACACGGCTTCACTTCATTTTCTATTTCATTTAATAACACGTTCACCGTAAACTTCGAGTTTCGATACTTCAGCGCAAAAACTGACATAAAATCATTATTTACGCCGACAACTAATACGATCATAAAATTTATGACCGATTGAGAAACCTCAAGCTCGTTTGTGAAATCGAAATGACGCTACGTTTTCATGTTGTCCCGCTCGATGATATTTCATTTTTGAAATTTGCATAGCTCTTCGTCACACCAAGTATCTTCTCGACAGATTGTTGACCGCTCATGGATTCTTGACATTTTAATGACGCTTTTAAAAAATCTTTATAATTTCCGGTAATTGTGTCAACCGATTATTTTGACATTATGTATATCTCGCTCGAATTACTTCCGTGGTTAAGATCCGCGATGATTTTCGTAGTGATGATTACGTTGAGAAATACGAGCTGCACGTAGATTTAAGCCGGAGATTCGCCGGCCGACCTCCGCAGTACTTTGTACGGCGACATTTTTAATGAGCGAATTCTACCGAGGCTGGCAATTGTCGCAGGTAATTATCGTAACACATCGCGTAATCCCAGGTCGCTTTGAAATCCAGGCGGACATGTTTATTTGCCACTCGCAAAAATTTGAACAAATACTATGACCCCGGAAAAATGTGTATGTTTATTTGTCAACGCATAAAAAATGATATAAATGAATCTTTCTTGATTGGAAAAATCGCAGGAAATATTTAAAACAGTATTCGATTAATTTCGACTTGTTCAATGATTCATTATCGTAACTGGCGAAATGTCGGATCAGCCGTCTGATCATTACTGGACTCATACTACTTGCACGTTGGATTTCATCGATGACGGATCACAGTGAGTTCAATCGCATTCGAATTGATAAAGCAACAAGTGTCATAAATCAAAGGAACAAAGAGCTTCCTAGCGTAAAGGAATGCGAGTCAGTGCGGGCAACTATCGTAAAGTTAAGAAAGAACAAGTCCAACAGCCGGGACTTTTAATGGCCGCTAGGAGTCCTTGGAAAAATTCTTCGGAACAGTTTTCCGGCTATTAGATTTATAGATCTCACTGTTCCAATTCACAATGACGACGATGCACGTGAGCCTCATCGGCTCAACTCGACAGATTGCAATTTCGCCAACAATGGAATGCAGCGAACCCAACTGGCGCGCGATTGCTCTGTTTGCAAAATAATGAATCGAACATTATATCGCGCTCGAATGACGAGCGTCATTAATGTCGAAGCAATAGTAACTGTTATCGATCAACTCAATAAACGTCATCGATTTGCACGAATCGTGGAACTATTTTAATTGATAACGGTAAGAAAACATTTCGCAGAAATTCAGATCGATGAACTGTCAATCAAATTATTTAGTTACACGTTCAATTTATTTTTAAACTTCCAATGTGGGTCATTGAGAGAATGTGTTACAAGTGCGTTCCGTATAAGTTCGAACTGTTACTGGAAATAGAAGTCTTCATGTTTGCTCGTTTAGTTAAAGCTATCTCGCCAAAAAGAGGAAACAATATTCCATATATCCAAATTTCCCCATAAGAAAACATCAGAGAAAGTGTGCTTTACAGCAGAATAAATGTACCAAGGTTAAACAATACAAAGTACCAAGAATTATTCGATCCATTAGAATCTTTAAATAGATAGTTCTCAGTTTACCACTTTTTTTTCAATGATCACCAATGCAGAGATTCATCTCGGCTGCAAATCCGAGCGTGGAATCAGTCAGCTTAGCATCAGTTTAATCTGCGAAAAAGGTTGAAGCTCGTTGCACCGGCGGATGTTGACGCATCCAGCAGCAGTGCGATGTGCATTGTGGCACCGTTATGTAAAAGTCGTGACATTGTGTTGACATCGGTGCTTCTCTACCTGCACTGCCATGGCCGATGTGTTCCTCCAATGCCAATGGCAGCGTTCTGCTGAAATGAAAAGCCAGTAATACCCTCGCACCTCTCAGCCCTCAATTTCGTCCATCAATACCTACCGCGTACAGTTGCATTCAGAGTTGTATCGCCGATTGCATAAACCAGTCTCGAGGAAGACCACACACACGATTTTATACGAGAGTTTTCATCGAGCTTGAAACATTCCGGACGAACTGAACACGTTCAGATTTGTAACTCGTTAACGCGCTCGGGTTAATGACTCGAAAAAACGAGTTCTGCAAATGGGAATGGGTTACGCTGCCGAAAACTCTGTAGTCTTATGCGCGTAACCGGGCCACAAGGAACTATCGCAACTTACACCTACCAAATGGAATCCAGCACGATTTACAATTCATGATTTACAAGAAGGCGCCGCGCGAGTTATTTGCAAGCGTTAAACATATCCTCTTTGGATACACTTTCAAAGGTGGGCAACACGAAATTCGGTTCACTCTTTGTGTGTCCAGCGTCCACTGAGAAAGAAGCCTGCTTAGAAATTCCGTTCGAAGAGTAAACTTTATGTTATACTTCAAGGAAGACCCGAAGAAGAAACTGTTTCTCCATTGAGTGACTTTGTATATACGAGTGTGTGTCGATGTGTGTATGTGTTTATTTAGCAGGGACGGTGAAGATGCGGCGGTGACATAGAGAAAACTCTGAACAGAACAGTGTCAGGTGGCTACCGCCACCTTTAACACTCCGGACTTTGGGAAATCCATTATATTCAGTTGACTAAGTTCTTCCTAGCAGTAATAGTGAAACAAACCGGCGACGAGATGATGCTGGTCAAAAGCTTCTTCAGGCGAATCATCAAGGACTTCAGGCACAAGGAGTTGCTGCCTCTCAAATTAATATTCTTCGTACAAGCCTCGAGTAAGTACAAATACAAAATTCTGATTGGGATGAATATTTTTTTACGATTAGCATAAATGACAATACATTTTTATAGCTTTGTATGTACTTTATCCGTACTTGACGATTCACATGAGAGAATTGGGGATAAGTGTCGAAGAGGCTGCTATCATGAGCGCTATCACACCTTTCATCGCCATGGTAATGCCACCCTTGGCAGGAATGGTCGCTGATCGAATAGGAAATTTTAAAGTATATTTATACATTTTAGAAATTATATATCTTTTTCTACAAATCACAGGACTTTTTTTTCAATCATTTTACTCGCTCGTAGATTCTACTATCTTTATTCTCGGCATTTGGAGGCTTAGCAGCACTGTTGCTACTTCTGGTGCCAATCGGTAGGATAACAGTCGAATTTCCAGACAGGGCTGTCATGGATTTCGGTTGCACTGGAAACAATGAACTGATTTATTCGATGAGCCAGAATCATCCCTGCGAAACCAGCTTGAAACCAGAAGTTTTCATGAGGATAGAAAGTTGCGGGTGCGTAAAAATCAATGTAACTCATTAGGAAATTGAATTAACATTTTCACTGACTTCGCGAATTATAATAACTCAGATACACTTGCGAATTGGATATCGAGAATGACACAGAAATCGATACGATTTTATCATCGCACCAATACACTCTAACGAGATTCAATTTGGAAAGCGGTTCGCACTCCACATCGATGTTCACCCTCGCAAAAAATATTGGTCGAGTGGTAAGTAACTTGTATTTCCAAAAATATTTTCCATTTTTACAGCTATCATTAAAAATCATTCCAGTTGACGAGCATGGCTCAGAAGGAAGAATTGAGGGAGCACAGGAAATTGCAAAACAACGAGCATTACAGAACTTCGATAAGACAGTTGTCCAAAACGGATTATTTCTTCCCGTCGGATCATTTGCACGATTTCACATGCACTGTTTCCGGCTTTATCGAGGACTTCGAAACATCCACATTGGACGAGAATGATTCCAACAGGATTTATGAGAACAAAACACTCTGTACTTTCAACCCCATCGTAGCGCAACAGGTACAACAACATTTTTTATTTCAGTCTCAATAATTTAATAAACTAACAATCAATTTTTTTCATCACCTAGATAAATATGAGCGTGGCAATAAATTACCATTCATACAAATCAAAGTTGAAGGAATTAGAAACCTCGAGCGAGGACCTTCTCTCAGATCGACGCAGATTCTCCGCCGGCCGGATATCCTGGGACGGCGACGAATACCAAAAGATCACCTGTGGCAATCCTGATTTGCAAAACGAGAGGATCTTGGTGAATCTGCCTCTGTTCGAGAATTCCACGAGTGAAGAACCTTACAGAATCCTCAGCACAGAAAATTGTAGTAAAAGATGCATTGTAACTGTGCCTCGATCGGATGTTTGTTCCAACAAAAACATGGTGATCGAGTACAATGTCAGAATGACATTTTGGTTGTACTTGGTCATCAGAGTGTTTATCAGTAAGATCATTGTTTTTGTTTTCACCAAAAATCTCCATTTAATACTTCGCCATTGTTCTATTTAAAGACTTTATGGTGGTCTACTTATTTTCCCACAGGTATTATCGGTGGGACGACCTTCGCCATGTTCGAGGGTGCAGTAATTGCGATCCTGAGGGAACAGAAAGCCGATTACGGTCTACAGAGGATCTACGGGAGCATCGGCGGGATGATATCCTCCCCTCTTTCAGGATTACTCATCGATTATGCTAGCACCGGAAAGAGTTACACGGATTTCAGGTATAATAAATCCTTGCTAAGCAACCTTAAATAATAATCCAAGTAATCCATGGGATTATTAATCGTAGGCCGGCGTTTTATTTGTACGCTGGTTTGAAGCTGATCTCAGGAATTCTTATGTTGGCGATCAATCTTGAATTCAAGTCTCCGTCGACGAGTGTAGTGCGCGATGTCTTCATCGTCTTGAGGAATATCGAAGCTGTCGCTTTGTTCATCGCCTGCTTCATTCTTGGTAAGAACATACAATTGTCTCTTGAAATGACCGAATTAATGGCGAAGCTTTGGAAAAACAATTGCGTAACACAGTCGATACTTTATCAGTTTGTTTGTCTTCGCGCGTTTGCCATTCCATCACGTTCGATTGTTACGCCAGTGAAAGGTCTTCCGTATTCTCTTGTAAACAAATGAAATGAATTATCTTGTGTTGGAAAGTATTGATAAGAATATTGTTGGAAGTGATTTTAATTCGAAGGAATTGATTTTTACAGGTACCGCATGGGGATACATCGAATCCTTCCTGTTTTGGTTGATCCAGGACTTGGGTGGTTCAAGTTCTCTTATGGGTATTACTATTACTGTTGGTGGGATCGCCGGCATTCCTTTGCTCGTCCTGTCTGGTCCAATTATAAACAAGATCGGCCATGCCAATGTACTTTTCATAGGATTCGTGTTCTACGCCATAAGATTGTGCGGTAAGTCGCAGACCGAAGATGCTAGACATTTTGTCATTAGTTCTTATAGTCATTATTTCTTGCAGGCTACTCTTTGATCTACAATCCTTGGCATACTCTGATCTTCGAGGCGCTCGAGTCGGTGACTCTATCATTAAGTTTCACCGCAGCAGTCACTTATGCTGCTAGATTATCAACCACCACCACTGATAGTTCGATTCAAGGACTGCTAGGGGGTGTTTATTATGGAGTTGGTATGTTTAAAGTGTATAAATATAGTTTTTCTAAATTTTATACTTAATGAAAGTTATATAGTTGAGAGAAAGATATAATCATTTTTTTTTTAATAGGTAAAGGATCCGGAAGTTTGATCGGTGGTTATCTGATGAAGGCCTTTGGCACAAGACCGACTTATAGGATCTTCGCAGTGATCACCCTGATAACAGGAATAATTTACTATATATTCAATGCGGCATACCTGAGGAAACGACCACAAGTCGAAGGTAACGATATAGTAAAGAAGAAGCCGAAGAAAGTGGCAGCGAGCCAGAACGGCCTGGACAATGGCGTCATTGAAATCTGCCTGGAAGAGAAGAAACAATATCCTAATGACGAAGAAAAGGATAAAGGTCGAAACAACCTCACCGGTACGGATAATCCGGGTTTCAGTCGGGAGAAGGAAAACGGAAAATTGCCGAAAGCTGATCAGAACATCGAAGCCATCAATAATGCCAAGAATATCGACAAAATGGAAAAATCACCAATCGAAAATAGGAGAAAGAGTGACGACAAGAAAGCAAGCGATCTTGAATCGGGCGAGAATGATCGAACAAAGGATCACTCGCAGCAAAACGGTGTTACGAATTCAGGCTTCGATGACGACGAAAAAGATCCATGCGACATAACTGTCGAAATGTCATTCGACAACTCGATTAACAAATGATTCCCAATTTCCCGGCCTTCAGCCGGCGCTATCCGACAGCACAAACTGATCCCGAGAACCTGATTGGTTTCCAGGATCCGCACACCGTCACATGCATGTACAAAGGTCTTACTTTCCTAGAAGTTTCCTTCAACAAGCATGGGAGAGATCCACTCAGATTTTACAGTATTAAGTGCAAAAGTCATTTTCTCCAAAGACGAGGGCGTGGCATAATGACAGGACAAGAAGTACCTTTTGGCAGCGGGAAATCTCGATCGAGCATTGCTTAACTTATTGATGATTGTTAATAAAGAGGATCCTATTAGCGTTACATTTTTCAGAGTATACGAACGTTATTGTTTTAAAAAGAGCGAGCGAAAGAAAGAAAGAAAGAAAGAGTGTGAGTGAGTGAATACGATTGCGACAGGATTGCAACGTTGATTGTACCAATTACCGCGACATTCTCTAATCATCTATCCAGGCAGCATTCTTTATTATGCATATCTGGCTAACATCGCCCATTTTTTAAATGCGCCTCATTTTATACAAAATCTTTAGATAAGTACACAATGCGACCAACAGCGCGCGAATTCAATTAAGAGCGAAGAGACCTAGTTGTATATTATGTATACACCGTAACATTTAGAGTAATGCTCGCGTGGGATAAGTGCATGATTTCACGAGATGGTTAGGCGCCGTAAAAGGATAATGACAGTTCCGCGTGGGGCGACAATGTGATATAATTAAGCAGGAAATAGGCGGTAATCGCGTAGCGTACAAAGAACAATGCATGAGAGCGAGAGAGAAAGATAGAGAGAGAGAGAGAGAGAGAGAGAGAAAGATGAGATGGTCTGTACGGCATAAAAGAAATCGCATCGTACTGGCGATGCGCGTTCAAGTGAATTAATAAAGTGACATCTAATTGGGTAAATTGGCTTTCCTTGTCCCGCAACATCCCTGCTTCTTAGAGGAACTACTAAATCTAACAGTGACGTCAATTCCCTTACGCCAAGAGGACCAATCTTTCACCTGTAACAACCCGGCGCCTTTTTGGCCAAGGACAACCTCGACAGCTTCTTGTTTCCTTGCCGGACGCATTGTTACGCAGGAATCCTCGTAACGGTGTGCTATGGTTTGCCAAGGGAATTAGAGCGATTTTGTCGAGCATCGTTTTGTCCGATTAGCGCGTCGACGGACGCCGTAGAAATTTTGTCCGTCGACTATCGAACACCTTTGAAGAGAACCTTTCGATTTAAGGGAATTGGGTGTTAGAAATCCGATAGATAAATGACAATACTTCTCCGACAAATGTGCCTTAGTGTCCTAGGTCAGGATATGATAAGAAAGTTCAAAGATATTACGTGTTAGTCTAGACAACGATGGTAGACAATAGTTTCCCGATGGATTCTCGAGCGGATACAGTTACGAGTCTATATAGGAGACCCATGCTCGAGACGCACGATCATTCATCTTTAGCAATCCTGCCAAGATGATGCGTTTATTAATTCCGTTCCTACTCGTCTCCCTGTCAAAGCCTTCATTGCTGCCGGAAGTGACGTCATACGCGAAAGTGTCGAGAAATGGTCAGGAGCAAAAGGATATCAGTGGCGGCCTGATTCCATGGATCACCAGGTTGGTTTACTGTGATAGAATCGTGTGAGTGAGCACTTAGACGAACTCACACACTTGATTTGCTTCTGTAGACTATAATGATATCAACTTCAAAGTCATCGATAGTCAATTTATTCGCTTTCAAGAGCACTCTCCCGGACCAATGGAACTCAGAAGTCGGAAGAAAGTGGTAGAAGCGTCCAGGACATCGTCCTGACAATGTCACCGATATACGTCACGCCGAGGACACCGATGTTGCAGAAAGGAGAAGCGATTGATTATACTACACGAAGGTAATTAAAAATCATTAATTGTAAAGGGTTAAAAAATAATGGAGTTTTTTGTTTAGGTATTCCACATTGGACCATGATTTTATAGCATCCATGGACGCTATGAAGTCGAAGAAGGTGTTAGATCGTTATCACCCTGCACCTCTCAACATAGACAATGCACAATCATCAAATAACAAGCCGAAGATAAATGTGAAACGTCCAAGTATTCCAGGAACAGATCTAATTCCAGCTTCCGGAATGGATTCCTTCGATTTCTCGAAACCGTCGTTTCAAGGTAGCTTTGACTACAAACCAGTGGACCTCAGTGACAAACCTATATCGAAACCAATCACCATGGATGATTATTCGAGTGATGTAATGGATGACATGAAAGTAAGTCAATGATACAATCATTAATAACATAATCCATGAATGTCGATTTCATTTATTCTAGCAACCACCGGATTCCAGCGATGACAATGGAAATGACGATCACGGACACGATCATCATCACGATGATAAAGATCATCACTTTGCTGATTTCCCATCAGATTTTACGGATCACCATGGTCGACCACAGATCATTGTCGAACCTTACGAGTATCACCATGGAGTTCTTTATGATCATTTGCCAGACTTCCATGATCATCATCATCATCATCCGGACGAGCACAAAGAGGATCAAACTGAGATGCCGGAGATGAATGACCAGCGACTTGACAAGAGACCGTACTCCTATTACTTCATCGGGAAGAAGCTCTGGTACATTCCTCTCTACTTCAGCATTTACTTCATCATCTACGTGGCTGCTCTGGTCCTGAAGAGTATCGCCAGGCATAAGATCACCCTGCCAGACCACTTGGCACAAGTGGCCAGTCATGCAAGGATGCACGATGATCCAAGCTGGTGGGAGTACACCGAGAGAATTCTCGAAGGAGTTGAGAACTTGGCGGACAAGTTCGGTAGAGTCTCTTAGAATGCCTTTCTCAGGTCATTGTTAATGAAGAAATTTGTACTTTGTACTTTGTAAATAATTCTAATTAAGACGATCCTATAATGTAAATATTCAGGTATTATTATTTATTATCTTAAAAGTCGAAAGTACTCTTTGTATATCTGTGAGAATAAAATGAACATTCGAGACGTACAATGACTGTCATGATTTCTTTCCCTTCTGTCAAGGTGGTTGGACATTGAAATTCCGCGTTAAGCTTTCCCTCCTGAGGAACTCCTCTTCTTTCGACGAACGAAGAGAAGTATAGTGGCGAGTTTTTGGCCAGGGTGGCCTGTTGGAATTTACCAGTATCGAAGGAATTAAGGGAATTACTGGAAGCAACGTGAGAACACGGCTCCTTGGCGCATTCTTCTTCGCCAATTACGACTTTCCGATTGTCTCCCGTCGCTTCTTTCCCCTCAGACATTCTCTGTCTTCGGCGTTCCTCGAACAGCTTTGACAGTTCGACTTTTGACATATTGCAACACGAGAGAATCATATTTCTCTTTTACGTTAGCAAGTCGAGATTTAAATGACTTCCAAGTAGAAGCTTCGGTGCATCCAGGGCGAATAGTACGTCTATTTTTCTAACTAAACTTGACCGACCAGTCGAAGCCAACCACCGCAATTAACACCGGTTTAGAGTATTGTTCCAACGGGACTTGCTTAACTCGTTAATCATGCGACCCAACGATTGACGAAGTTGTACATCACCTAGACGAACTCACACCAACGCGCATCCGGTACATCATTCTGCAAGTGCAATCGCACCAGTTCTCGTTATTGGGAAAGGTATTTGCTCCAAGCTGGCTTACGTGATTCTCACATCACTGTGAATTTCTTACTCAAACAGACTTCCTGCAGCGTGCACTTCACCCAAATTTGGGTAATCCATAAACGCACTTACTGCTACGATTAAGTAATTAATTAGTGGCGGAACCAATGGCGAGCGAGACACGCTAAAGTTTCTAGGGTGGCGCAAAAATAGTGGCCAACTTGACACTAGTGATTGACTAGCTCGAATTCATGGCGGCAGACAGTAAGATCTGTAACAATTAGAGCTATTAGCGAGTCGGAGTGGATTTACTTAACGTTTCTCTTGATACAGTTACGACGTCCACACGTGTCTCAGAGGACTGTTTGAACTTGTAGCCAGGAATCGTTCAGTTAGTCGTCGGATTCTATAACCGAACGTTCCTGATTTCCCAGGCTTTCGACACCATAGTGACGTGCAAGTGCAGTCGATACAAAATACCCTTTAAATGTCGAGCCTACTTACTTCCGTTACCATGAGTTACCTCGACGTGATTCAGTGCTTCATATAACGATCGGTGCAGCATAGACTTCAGTTTGAGTGATAAGTCGAGAATCAAGTATTTACGAATGCGAGCTATTATTAATGTGTAGTGGGATTGAGAAGACAATTCTAATGGGTAGGACAACTGTGTGCTAAGATCAATCTATCATCGATAATGCTATTGCATTGGACACTCTGTCCAATGATTCGATTCGTATATATTCTAGATCGAATACGAACGCGTCACGTATGCCCGGTCATCCTATTCTTCATTTGCGTCTCCAGCACGACAGGCTCGCCCACCACAGAACTAGTTCCATATTTGGAGAGAAGTACGACTGAACGAGATTCGATCGTTGATGCAGCCGTGCAAACTTATAGGTGTATACTTCGAACTTTAAAGATTACCTTCTAGTAATAGTGAGAGTATGTCTGACCACCGATGTGCCTTTCTACTGGCAGGCGTTCGAGGATGTACAGACGCGGCCAGGACGACTCTAATTATTTCGAGGATCACGATCATGATGAGATGGATGACCACACCGATGTCAAAGCAATGTCTCAGCCTAAAGTCGATTATTGGGGTGGTTATTATGACTTTTTAATTAACGAAGGAAGCTACAAATTCTGGGCTGTTTTTCAAGTAGGTTCTTCCTATCTTTATAAAATTACTAGCATAAAATCGGTAATCTATAACTTTCCCTAAAATTCGCGCTACGCTTTAGAATAAAGTACATTAAATTTTTATTTTGTATATACATTAGTCAACAATTTTTTATAACACCATACATTGGACTTTGGACTTACTCTGAGTTCCGTCAGGCAGGAACAGTTAGACACAACCGCAAATTGGATTCACGCTAACCGTGTGAAATCCATTTCCCAGCCCTCGTCTGGAAGACCCACATGATGCGATTACTTATCACCGCGCCGTTCGTTGGAAAGCGGACTCTATTTACGTACTCACAGATTATTCCATGTGTTCCTTTTAAGCTCGCCACAGCTGCTCTTCTCATCTACAGCGGGTTCGCAGCGCTTTATTACGCGAAGATCAATCCACCATCGATCGACGACGATTACGCCGATATATTCCGGCGACGTCGATCGGTGATCATACCTGAAGAAGAGCCTTTCCTTGGTTTGGACAGCGGTACTTTCCAGAGGATAATCGACGCCATCGCCAGGGAATCATACTGAAAGACCATCGCCTCTTTCTAACAAAGATATCATCGTAAATTCATTTCCGCTTGTGAGGGAGCAAAGAAATCTCACTAGTAAAAGTCGATCATTCGGCGTCAGTAATTGGAATACTCATTGTACATATAATCGAACTACGGAATAAGAGACCGAGTCGTTTGTCTTTTTTTTATATATCGATACGATCGATCGTTCTATCAAAGGGTGGAGATAAGGGAGGAGAAGGGAGGTAGTTGGTTGGATCGAAGAAGTCAATGGGTCCAGGCAGTATCGGTACGGGTTTGTGTATCAGGGTGAAAGAGAGCGAGGAAGAGAAGAAGCCTGACTACACTCTCGCGTTATGGCCCGAACGGCGACTTTAACGAGGCTATATTATTGGTAGCGCGATTCCTGCCCGATCGCTCGAGATAGGAGCAATTTTGGCCCCTGGCTCCCTGGGCGAACGTCCCAATGTCCCAAGCCCGACGGGGCCCTCTTCTCCACCCGGGTCCATGGTGGTGGCCGGACGCAAATGTATGCGCGAGGGGATCAAAACGTAATAAAAATCCCTCGAAAAAATGTCGACCGATAAATCAAGCGCACTGTCGTACCGCTGGCGAGCGATGCCACGTATGTAGGGAGGCGAAACGCCTCGAGAGATCCGCTTTACGCTCCGGTTCCTATCGGCGAATTTTCTTCTCCAGCGCCATGTAACACAAGCTAAGAGAGAAGCCTCATTCGTTCGGCTTTTCGGAAGTTCAGGGAAGCAGCTTATACAATGCACGCTAATCCATGGAATTATTTAATCGCACTATGCTTTAAAAGGTTAATCGGTTGCAGCCGAAAGCTCGTCGGACTTCCGCTTTCATCGCAGTTACATTAACGTCGCTAATACGCACTTGGTGTCTTTATAAAGTGATTAAGAATTGATCGAACTTAACATAGAAAGAAATAATTTCAAGCGTTTGTAGATGATGGAAGATGATAATTCAACAAAAAGGAAAGCATCGTCTTCAGGGTAGTTAACGAAAGGGTGCGCTACGGCCCTGCGAGAATCACCCACGGCGCTCTGTACCGACGGCGACGTGGCATTCCGCCACGTAGTCCTCGCTGCGAGGGCTACCTTCACCAAAAGTACAAGGATCTTATGCGCATCGAGCCCGATGCGAGCGCATCACCGGCAGCGGTCCCAGGGTGGGAGCATTTCTTTTTTCAAATTTTTCAAATAAATCTCCGACCGCGCCGGGAAACAGCCGCTACCGCAAGAACTGTTATTTGCAACGACGGAAGGCATCAATGTCCGTCGATCATTCTCGCTCGCCGGAATATAATAATATGCGCTGATAATAGTAGCCGAAAAGCACAGGAAAGGCAAAATTCCTGGTTTTAACGAGTGCCCGTGGTCCGCGCAATGAGTGATTATCGGTTATAATCGGCCATAAAGAAGAATGGACAGGCTTATCCCAAGAAAAGAGGGTGGAAGTGCGGATAATTCTGGAAGGCCACCATCAAAAAGGGACATTCTTACCGCAAGTAAGATACACGATCGTTTCTATAAGCGCCTTGGTGAATTACAACAAAAGACGTAAAAGAAAAGAATGGTTCGGGGAAAGGTTGGTAGCTTAACGCTAGGTTTACGGATATTTTCATATACCTACCTTTACGGACACCCGTCAAATTGACGGATAAACGAAACCACGTATTTTATTTTTTTTAAAAACCATTAATTTAATATAAAAACAATTGCAATCTTAACAGACATAATATAACTTAATGAAATCTGTTAGAATTGCTTAAATTGGAACAAAAATGAATAGTAATTATTTATAATTTTACTGATGAAGTCCGTAAATCTAGTGTTAATATTCCTATTCCTCGGAGATCTGTTGATCCGGCAGAGTGCCTTCTTCCGCATTATTAAACAGCCTCATCTGTTAATAAATATTATGGGGTCGTAACCACTCTTTCTCTCTCTCTCTCACTTACTCCTTCATGGGAGGAGTAACGGTTGCAAGTTGCAACAGCAGGGAGAACATGAAATCGAGCGAGTATGCCGAGAGATCGACGGGATCGAGATACTTTTTCGCCCTCTGTACCAGAAGGCAGCGGGCCATTTTTAAAGGAGAATCGCCGGATGGAAGCTGTAATTTATGAGCCACTGTTTATCTTCGATCGACGCTCTCCTCGTAGCTGCTGTTGCGGCTCGCGCGTTCGCGCCAACAAAGTTGCATTATTCTCGGTGGTACATGGTACGCCTTTGTTTCTCGAGGGAGAAATGGAAGGGCTGCGGTGTCGGTAATGGCGATATTAATAATAAGAAGGAAGAAAACTGACACGTTCGATTCGCTTATCTCTAAGAAATTCATCCATGGCGCCGGTTGTCTCTTCGATTTTATCTCTTTATCAGATAAGAACGTCGTTGTATAATAATAAAGATGTTATTTAGAGATGGAAGAGCGATGAAGAGAATTGGATATGATTGTCGAGGAGATGTTTCGAAAGTTCAAGTTTAAATGGTAACATGCGCTTAAAGACACGCGGCGAGGCCTAAATGCAAGAGGAGGCAGAGCGTGCGTTGGTAGAAAAAGATTCCTGTAAAACGTAGAAATTTATTCGGCGGACCTACGTGAGAGTCGTTTATATTGGATTGTATGATTTATCGATGCGCCGTTGGTACGTATCCTCGTTGAGCGCGCCGTGTCCCGAACGACTTTTTGGCCACTATGCGAAGCGAAGGGCCCGGCGAGAGGCCCCGTGATTTGTGTGGGCCCATTTCGCCATTGTGATGCGCCCGGCACGATTAATTTCTTTCTTTAGCCTTAATGTCTCTGTGCGTCTTCAGCGAGCGAACGAGCCTGACTCTGTACATACTTCACTCGCGTTCATATATAATATCGAAACTTATCTATCATAAACTTAGTTTACCTAGCACCGGATTGCTTGTTCATGGAATATAAACACACGCGTTTCCTCGATTTTTGCACTCCTACAGTACACATTTTTCTATACGTCGATTCTGTTAATAATTATAATAACAGACGAATAAAAATCTCTGATAACTTTTACATTCTCTATGGCAATGTGTGAGTGTCATACGAACTCCTTCAAATTTATGTCCCACTTAAAGAGAAGTAGTCTACTTTTTCCAATGTCCTCGGGAACAAGCGACGCACTAGTTAGAGCTTTATTGACCGGTCGTCAGTGAGGACTGCTTTAATTGGCAAGAAAGTGAAATAACCAAGTACACATTCTCACCAGATTTTGTTAAATAACAAAACTTACCAATCGCACGAGCGTCATCCCAGCATACGAACAAAAGTAGCCAGAAGCGGAATACGAGCGGAAAAAGCTGGTGGACAGAATGCCACGGGGAATTCGTGGGCGCAGTCGGCACGCTTAGAACTTAGTAAATAAAGGAGAGAAGCGCAGCGTGTGCAGCAGAAGTGCAGAACGAAGAGAAAGGAAGTCGAGGCAAGCGGTAGCTATGCGAGCAGAGATATGAGAAAAAGCAGAGCAAAGTCGAGGGAAGTAAATCCTGGCAACGAAGAATTCGTTGGTAGCCACCTAGAAAGTAAATGTCTCGAGTTTGACATAGTCTGGAATTAGTCGAAACCACACGCTAATTAGAGTGCTCGATCCAAGACGAAGGAGTAGACAGGAAAATCTTACAGGCCAATCAACTGGAAATAGACAGAGGTCGAATCTTTCCAAGCGGAAACAAGACAATAAGAAACTCCAGCCGGAAAGGAGCCGAATGTTTCCCCGAAGATGATTGGACAGGGAGACGTCCTTCCTTGTAACCTGTAACGATTGGCTCTATACTTACAAGCAATATACAGACTTTTTCTCATTGCTCGACGATCTTGGAATGCGTGATAGAAGTATCGGCAACACGATAATACGTCCGGATCACCGAACAAGCTATGATCGTTTCTTGAACGCAGGGCGATCATTTGACGAAGTAATTACTGGCTCGCTCGTTATCGGCAGGAGTTTCTTGATCCATCAATAAATATTTCTTTGACGATGACACGCGCGTCGAGCTGTCATCTTCGAGATACGTTTACCAACACAATTAATATAGCTGCTGACGAAAAAAGGGCATTTATGACAGGTGAGTACTTCGATTCACGACTCGGCTTCTTCACTATGGAATTCGAAATGATCGGCTTCGACAGCGCTTAAGCACAATTTATTGATGATGGTATAACAAGAAAAAAGAAGAATCAATGTGATATTACTGTGGAAATATTGATAAACCTGCTTAAATGAACTTAAATCCTTTCTAATGACATATAATTCTTGATGATGGTACGAGTAAGTTTCATTGATTTGAATTCCTTGTTCCGTCAAGGAAAGAGATGAAGAATTTAGTCGCTCTGAGTCTCTCGGCTAATTATCGTTTAATCGTTCTTATTAGAGGACGTACCGTGAAGTGCTTCGGAAGCCGACGGTAAACATTAACCCTCTTTTTACAAGCAATCCTCTCCTCCATAGGAACCGGCGCACCACAAGCATTTCGACCACTCTTATAGAATCGCATTCCAGGATTTCAAGGATTCCTTCGACAGCTCGATTCGAATGCGGTTCGAATAATTCCCAATTTCACGCTTTGTAGATTTTACACTTTTTCTTATTATTATCGACGATTAGAAATCGTTCTAATTTTAACGGTTTCATCAGGTTTTCCTTTGTATTATTAGCGCGTCATATATGCACTTCCTCGAATAGAAGATTAACAGGAATAGAAAGAAATTACGAATGCAATGAAACTACAATTAAGAGTATACGCAGTAATCAGATCGCTCGATTATGCACCAAGTATAATTAGAGCGGGAGTGGCATGGTCATTGGAACTAGTTCGCCTTTACGGTACCTTGGTACGTAAAGGCAGATTCTCGGCCTCCAGGAATAATAATAACTTCTCGACTCTTCCCTCGCTTTACTCACTTATGCAGATTGCGTGGAGGAAAAACGGTAATCTACTCAATAGCGATCTTAATTGTCTCGCAGCCGGTAATTCACATGTGCGAATCTACGTCCACATCGCTCAGCCAGAACGCACTCTGTGGGAAAAACGAGGCTGCGAATTCAGTCGCATTCGGTTTCCTCCAAGCTTCTTCGTTAAAGAATCGATTACAATTATGTGGATCGATTGTAAAAAAAACACAGATAGCGCAAAGAAAATAATAGGTTAGCGATAAATCCAGCACGCCTACTATTCAAAGAACCGTTAAAGAAAGCAGAGCCAGCAGTTTTCCCTGACACGCCGAGACAGATTAAGGCCCTCACGTCGTTGCACTGTATGCGATTACACTTTAATTACAAGTGCAGGCACCATTGCCAATTGGGGCGTCGCACTAAGGACAGTGGCTATCCGAATGTCCGGCGTGAGAAAAGACACGACTAGATATTTTCTACCGTTATAGTAAAATATATAACAATAGGAGAGAAAGAACGGTGAGCCCAGGGAATCGGGGCCTTCGAGATAACAAGTAGTATTATATAGTAGCAGGGAGTATGCAAACGGTAAGATTATACTTGGTAGGAGAGCTTAATGCCAGGAGAGCTTCGTAGGATTATAACGAGCCAAGGGAGCACAGTGACCTACTCATTTCATCCCACACGAGAGAATCTCCAACAGAACCCTAGCTGCACTTGACCGATACGATCGCCGCACTCCTATTTCTTCTCTTCTCCCAAGGCTTACATAATTCCACCGTCTAGGATAATCGATCCCTTCGATCCTTCCTCTTATCGATCGCCCTCATCGAATTCCCAACCGACCCTTTCATAAATCGAGCCAAGTATCCTTTGGCTTTTTTTTCCAATAATTGAAAATAAGGAATTTCCAAAGATTTACAATTGAAATTAGAAGAAGTGCTAATGATGCGGTTCGCGTCATTAGAGAGGAACACTGGCAACCAATGAAATTAGTGGCGCGGAGTACATCGCCCGTGCGGCTCTGGCGCGCATTCGAATCACCGCGGTACGCGTCGCGCCAGGCGTTCAACGACCACCGGACCAGACGCACACATACTCTCTTGTGTACCAAGTACAAGGAGTACATAGTGCGTGCTGTTTTCTACAGTCCAGCAAGGTCGAGCGCGTTCTTTAAAGACGTCGCACAGAGGTCGGAATAAAATTTAAGCTCGGTAATAATAAGCGTACGTTCCGGAGGCGATCGAAGCGAATCGATGCGGCGTGCGACTATCTAGCCGTATTGGAACAGTGTTGCCGATCGCAGCCAGTGGAAGGTCGTGTCCGAAGGGGGTGAGAGAAGGACGAAGAGGAGGCAGAGGGTGGAAGAAGACAAGAAATAGAAAGGGGAGAAGTACCTAGGAGAAGCAGGGAGGAAGAAAAGGACGAAGAAGGTGCCTCATCGTCGAAGGAAGAAGAGGAAGAAGCGCAATCCTTGGTGGAAGGAAGGACAAGAAGGAGATCAGGATCTTGCGGGCAAGCAGAATGAAAAGGGCGAGCGACGCGGCGTTCCCACGAGGAAGGAAGGCTCCAAAAAGTAAAGCACCGTGAAGCAGCGGCAGCGTCGGGAAGCCCGGCGACGCCGTCGGATATCGTGGAGGAGGACGCCGGAGAGCAAGGATAGTGTACTATACGTTGCTCTGTTAGCTCAGCGCAGAAAGGATGAAGATGAAGAACGACGGTGCGTGAAGATCTCCGGCTGTCAGTCGGTGGTCAACCGTCCTCGAGTAAGGACGTGCCTCGGTGCCTCCGCGCCAGTCTCCCTCTTCTACTTGACTCATCTTCAACGAACAGAACTTCTCGACTAACAACTTGATTTATATTCAACCAACAAGCTCCAACATTCGATTCCGCATTTTTGTAACGGTTGTGAACCTGAATGATCCGTTAATCTTTCGGATTATTAATTAGGAAGAATACAGTTCGGGGAAAAGTATCGCCAATCGAAAGTCAGTCTTTTGGTTTGGACTGAATTTAAGAGGTGTCAATTACCAAAGTGGTGGATCTTGTGATTACTAAGAGAGAACTTGAACAAGTTGAAGACAGTAGAGCAGTGTTTCGCGATCCTCAGAGTGTTGGCCCGAAAATGAACTGGTTTTTTGCGGGTCAGACGATGAAAAAGTGTAAAAAAGGGAGTTGCTGGTGCCCCGTATGAATACGTATCCACGGGGAGAGCGTGAGTCGGCGCTTAACGGTACTAGGACACCGAAAAAACTGTGTTACGAGCGACGACAGCCTTGGATGCCGGAGAGCGCCAGTAGAAAAATCTCGGCCCCCACGTGCTTTTTCGCGACGGGCGCTCCTACGAAGGACCAATATCTTCGTGAGAACTTGGATTCATCGACCCGAGTTGGCTGAACACGCTTCCTCGAAGGCTGGTGGCCGCGAACTCCGAGAGAGCCAAGTCAGCGTGACCGCTCTCGCCACAGATAAGAGCAGTCAGAAGCCACAGGACTCGATATGCGCGCGCGTTCCGTGTCGTTTGACGCGTAATCGAAAAGGGGAGATGCATCTTTGAACCATTCGAAACACACACTCCGGTAAGAGAGAGATAGAGAGAGAGAGTTCCTTAGCCGCAAGCGCGAGCGAGCGAGCGCGCGCGCGGGTGTTTTAATGCGAAGACAGACACGTGAAGATCCCGCGTCAAGATGGCTTCGATGTGCGGTAGCAGCAAGAGTTATCCGGCACTAAACGCCGGCAGTTACTACAGATCGGGTGGCTACCCTTATCAGGTGAGTGCAGACACTACGACCCATCTCACGATACTATCAAGATTCTCCAAGCTATCTCTCCGCGATTACTCTTCCACCCGGAAATCATTCCAACGCGCTTGATTACCAGCGCAACGCAGTTGCGAGAATGCATGACCGAATAGATGAATCGAAGAAGCACCGATCTCGCTAATAGTTACGCCTGCACTTCAAACTCATTGCCATGAATAATTAATGCCGCCGGAATTGCTTTAACAAGTAGCATGAAAAATGAGTATCATAGTTTCACGAGTCAATTAATTTTCATGCGTTTTCACACACTGATACTTCTCGCAATCAGTCACGTCGATCTTAGATATAAAGAATTCACTACCAACTACCTGACTCATAGAATAATACTAACTTTCATTATAATGCGACACGGCAAATGATACTGAACGGCGAAAGAATTGCTTGAAATCACTAACATTAATTGGCATCGAAGATGCACTCGGTGGAATAGAGGATTGTAGAAATACATATCAAATTATATCTTTTGCGCAACTGACATCGATACAACGATGACCAATCATTATGAATTTAATAGTTGAACGCGTCATCCTTTGATCTCAATTCCGATAATCCCTTGGAATTCTTTCACCCCAGCATCCCGCTGGACCATCGCATTCCATACGCTGACAAGCGTTGGGAGACACTCGTAGACGAGTCTTGGATCATTGAACTCCGGGCTCCTCCGGCATGCAAATGAGCGTCTTTCTCCGAAGACGAAACACGACTGAGCGCATTCCCGTGTCGGCTGATAGTTGACAGAATGCTTGACAATGAGAGTGACAAGTATAACGGAATAACGAGAGAAACACTCTCGCGCGTGTAGGATGCACGAGAGCTTCTTGTCTCTTTCATTCGTATCCCAGTTCACACTTGCCGCTATTAGAAGGAGACAATGCCGCTTCCGGTCATGAAAGTAAAGCAACAGACGAATACACACGCAGTATGTGTGTGTGTGTTTCAAATGAGAGAGAATAATGTGGAAGAGTTCGCATTGACAATGAGAAGTTGTAACGAGGCAGTCGCTGCCCAAGTGAAATAGGCGCGCTTCCCTTAACGAGAGTGAAGTAGAATGCGACGCCTGACTGCGCCCTCTTCCGCAGAGATTCTTCCTGCTATTCTTGACACCGCGCTATAAACGTGCCAATTTTATATCGTCGCCATACTCGCAACTTACTGAACTTACCCGCCAACATTTAACGGCCGGCGTCGCGAGCGTCCTTCTCTCCACGGGATGCATCCACGTTGCGTCGGAATACCAGCTAAACTGCTGGTGATCTCCGAGTATACCTTCAGTGACGTATTCAATTACTTGGCTAAATTTATAATTTATATATAATTATGATTTAATTTATTCTATTTAAATAATCTATTTATAAACCAGTATATATTCTGTGAGAGGATATATTTAGAATGAAGTTCTACTAGATTCATAAATGCCTGTCCCATTGAAGGGAGGTTGCCATTGAGATAGGAATAATTAAAATCAGCAACCTCGGTTAGAACAATAAAGAATAGCTATTATAGCGAGTTGGCGTACGAGAGAGGATCGGAAACCTTGGCCTTGTCTTGCATGAAGGCGTTACATAAGTTCGCCTCGCTCGGCATCGCGTGAAGATGATGATCCAGCGTTCCTTGCCTTTCTATGCCTCTCCTTTCTGCCAAGTTGCATCTCGATGCACCTTTCTCTATTTCCTCAACCTACACTCGTGCGCTTCTCTATCTTTCTTGCTTCTTTCTCTTCTCCTCTTTCTTCTCTTCTCATCCTCCTTTAGATTGAACTCCTGTTCTATCCGGTACCCCTGGCCAGGTAGGCGCGCCGGCGAAAGAAAGAGGCGAAGGGTGTCAGGAGCAATGTATGTGTTTCTATACAAGCGCGTCTGTCTGTCGGTGCTAGGAAAAGGGAGCACAAGGAACGACGGAAGGCGTCGGTAGTCCTTTTCTTCTTTAAAACCGCATTTCAAACCGCAGGGGAGAGGTCGCGACCTCGGATTTATATTCTCCGAATCGTCGAGCACGCACGCACGCACGCACGCACGCCTCTTTTGCACCTGGGAGATTGCGATCCGATTGCCAGCCACTTTTGCGCTAATTCTCCCTTCTGCACAATGTAACCAGGCGAAAATGAGGGGAATTAACTGGAAGCCTGCGCTCCTCTGCTCTAAGATGAGACCGCTCGATTAGTTTAGTGGAGAAGACTGATCAAATTTATTAACTGGTCCTGTTTTCTTCTCTCTGGTGCATGAAATGCAACTGATTAAATCTGCTTCATTATTTTCTTAACGAGTCTTATTTATATTTTCGTTTGGAAATATTCTTCAGTTACTAACATGAATTATAATATCCTGTACCAATCGATACCGTTATAATTCGAGAGGAGTCTCTCATCGCAAGGATAACGAAGCCTTTCTTCACATTGATCGAAATCAGTGACCGATAAACCGAGTTGCACTCTTGTTCATTGACCTCTGTCGAACAGAGTTCCATTGTTGAACGAAGTGACAATACAAGTACTGCTTTTTTAATCCGATAGTTGACATTGAAAAGCGTGCGAACGAATTGTATTCATTGCTGAGAATGGACGTACGCTTTTTCCCGAGGCGAACGCTTGCATAATTGGAAACGGTGTTATGCTCGGAAGATCCTTGAAGCTGTATAAACAAGCGGAGCAAAGTAAAGCCGCGAGCATCCTCGATGATCTCGGCGAAGGATCAGTACTTTGTGCGTTAAATACTCTTGATTCAAATCAGTCCAAAGTCCTCAGCCTTGAGGAGCAATTACAGTTCTTGCATTCGAGCACTTCTAACGGCCCATGTAATTACAAGTTCCCGAGGCGTTCGCCAACGAATCGGGGGCGACAGTTCGCTGATACGAATGTGCCCCGCCTATGATTTTCCACTTGATACGTCATGCTAGAAGAACATTTCTCAGATAGGATTGCATACGCGTTCGTTCTGGATAATAATTTTCAAAGAGGGTTTCAAGCTTGCCAGGACTACAAAGACCGTCAGGAGTTATGGAATAGCAGGAGTAGAAGGAGGAGGTTGAATCTTTTCGTCCTTTTGTCGAGGACGTAACACACAACTCTACGACCGAGAGAGAATTTGTGTCTCGGACAAATCGCTATCAGGAGCGGCGTTCCTCGCGAATAATGACTATAATCCTCTGACAGATTTTCCCTCTTTGTCAGAGAGCACGCGGCCGCCTCTGCTAGTCAGTCAGTCGGCGATAGCCCCGAGACACCATCCAGCCGGGCCAATCGCTCCAAGAGATATGCCACGGATAAGTTCGAGCCTCCCGGACAAACGAATACCCTCACCTCGCTCTTTGTACGCACTTCGAACGCGCCTCGCCGCCACCGACGCCGCCCAGAAGATGTTAAAGCACCGCCGAAGGTGCCTGTTCGACGTCGCCGCAAACTAATTTACTAATCGTCCTCGGCGAATGATCACCTCGCGTAAATACTCCTTGCTCCTCCTTCGACTTGAACATATTGAATTTCTTAAGCTCTACGTACATCCTAAGGAATCAGAGTTAACACCGATCTTTGTTAGAATGAAATAACATTTAAAACCATTATTTAATCTATCACAATTTTTTATACACGCAAACAATATCTAACAATTGTTTAGATAGATGATCTAGTAATTGCTGGGAAACAGGAAAGGTGTGCGGAATAATTAATCAAAAGTTGCTGAGTACCGTTTGTTCTGTCAGGTTTTTACTTGGTATCCACGCTCGCGGAGTGTTCTCGTATTTAAGAATTATGTTGTTCGAATCGCAGTGTTGGAAGTGTCGACTTTTCTCAAAGATAGATGCAATGATGCACACACTGGTGATAGGACGACTGACTCTAAATCGAAGGTGGCACTGACCTAGCTGGCAAGAGAGGACCCATCAGAGGTGGACCGTTTTATAAGAGTATCCTAGTCGCCAGTGGATACTGTTATTTCACTGGCACACTTCGGTCCGAATACGAAATGAATCCGGCGGAGAGCGTAGTAGCCAATCAAGACGGAAAGGTGCGCGAGAATGCATCGGATTGAACTAGAGAACGAAAGAAGACTCCGCTCGGTCAAGGTTAAAGTCGGACCGAGTTCTACTCCCAAATACATTAACACGAAACCACTGAACATTCTCCCATGAATTACAAGACACACCTTAGAATCCCAGGAATTTGAGACGATTTTAAACGAGCTTTTCCACTTTGTTCTATGTAACCAAAAGATCTGTACAAACATAGATCTTGCATGGGAGAAGTGAAACGAATTCTTAGACATCGTTAAGTAAATTCTTAGGACGACTTCTTCCTTTAACAGAGAAGATAAAGTCCGTTCGAAAAGAAGGATAGTAAACGATGGGACCGAACGAAGCATTAGTCACTGGGAAACATTGATAGCTCAAAGCGCCGAAAGTCCTGCGAGGAAGTTGTAGGATCGAACGTGAGAAAATGTATGATGAATACTAGCGAGAGTTAGAAGAAATGGCTGGCAATGGTTCGAAAGAAAGAAAACTTAGGAGCTTAAGTGCAATGCGTGTACTTAACGATGTACACTTACATGTGAATGGATTTGTCCCCCTCCATACTTTTACCCTATTACACCATTAAAACGTATTTTCTCGCTGCCCCCCCCATGGTAATATTCTAACGTGGAATTCCCATAATAACGCTGTTCGTCCTGCATACATTTCCTTGGACGCGAGACTTTGCAAAGCAAACACGACAACTGCAACGTTTGTTCTGTTGAAACTCTGTGAAATCGAGTGAAGTTCCCCTTAACGGTACCGTGGAAAATGATGATGGCAGCGGAAATGAACTTTTTACTAGATTTATGAGATTAATTTGTAAATTTAAAATTTTTTGTAAATCTAGTGGTAACTATCCTTGTTCAGACATTAAGATTCTTTGCTAGAATGAAATAGAATTCGTCCTCGTATCTAGATAATTAGATATCTCCTTTAATTAGCTAACAGTTTATTTCGCTCGAGATGAAGACACGTATCCATCGAATGGCCTTCCTTTTTGTCTAGCCGTGACCACTACAATGCCAGACAGTTAGGTTCAACGGACCCGGATTATGACTGTACAACTTCCATACGACGATCCCGGTTCCCATACGTGCTCATCGAAGAGTCACGTTCCCTCAGGGATAATCTACATTCATAAAGGTCGATCGGACTCGCGCGGAATTGATCCAGGATTACCGTCGAGTCCTGGCAAACTAGGAAATTCCAAGTGGTAATGAGCGTTCATAGCGAAGCTCGTAAATCAGGAATCTCTAAATTCCATTGCACCTTCTTTCTCCATCTTTTTCTATCTTTCTCTAAGATAGCAATTTCCCCACGCTGGTATCGGCCGCCTATCACCGTGGGTATATCGTGTTAAGCAGCTAGGCTAGCACACGCTTACTCATTGGTAGCCGTGTTCCTCATGGTTCCCCATGGTTCCCCATCGTTCCCTGTGGTTCCCTTTACCGATCAGAATTTTCAGGCTGCATTCTCACCGACGCTTCCCAGGCGGGAAGTTGTTGCAAAGCGCACCGCCAGGATTACCGGGAAACTGAGTGGGGGGTGAACTTATTGGAGCAGGTGCGTGTAATGTTCTTCTATCTTCAAAGAAGATCGCCGAGGAAAGACCGGTGGCTTTCCACGGGAACGTGCAAATTAGTTCGTGTGATCCCTGCCAGTCACCTGGAAGGTAAGGTCGTATCTTGGTAGACCTCGCCTGTCCCAGCTTTGGGAATTTGCATGCACTATCGTTGCATCATAGGGATGCGAAAGAGAACCGACTAATGCGGCTCACTCTTTCCGGGTGACCCCCGCTCGCTGGAAATCCTCCATCTAAACTGCGGGATCCTGAGAGAGGAGCCGCCAGGTCAACCGCCGGGATATGCCACGACCTGTGCCAGTATGTGTGTACCTGGACTACCTTCCGGCTCGTGGTAAATCAGTGAGAGGCGGACATCTCTTAGCCTGTCTCGTGCTTTACTTGATAATATTTGTAATCACTTAAATTGAAGTAATTATTATTAAAAACAGTTTTATTAAAATGACAATTTTTATGGTTTTATAATTGTTCATAATAATGAAATAAATATCTTATTTTGAGTATCAATATTTCATACATTCATTAAACAGAGAATTACAAAGGAGTTTTTCCGATAGTCGTAAAATGAGCAGCAACTAACTCGTAACAAGTTACACTCCGGGTGAGGCTGTAATTACACGCAATCAGCGACGCACTCTTACTCGGCGACGGAACGAAGCGTCGAATAAAAAAGAGCTCACTTTCTTCCTCAATGAAATCAAGCCTCGCAGCATTCTACCGTGCAAAACAATCCTCGGCTTGAAAGGCCTGTCCTCTTTTATGGCTCTCGTATCACCTCGATCTAGTTTAGCAGTGCACCGAGAGATTTCGAGGAATCGATCGGACAATGGAGATCCAAGGAACTTGCACTTGCGCCATCGGATCAACGTGAGAGATACGAAGTTCTTCTTCGTGCAAGTAGATGTTAGATGCAGATCACGTCTGGTGACCGGAGGGTCACATTCGTACTTCCGGTCTCCTGTTTCGACTACGGTGCATCCGGTCGATCTTCTCTCCACTTGAATTTTTCACATCCAGGATGTCTCGAAAACATCCGTTTTGGAAGGATAATCTTACTATGTTCGTTTTTAATATTCTCGAAAGAGGATGAGTCTAATTAGCGTTTCTAAGTTGTGACTTCTATCGTAGATGTGTAATGACTACCTTGAAAAATTATGGACATTGGCGAATTGTTATTCGCCAGGCAATAGAGAAGTTTCTGCAACGTTAATCGTCGGTGGAGTCATACATATTTATTAATTTCGTTCGATGCACAAGGTCTCCGGGGCGAAACGTGATCGCTAATTAGTGGCGATTTACAGTCGCATAACAGTTCGATCGAAGAATCCAGTATTTCCATCGGTGCAAATAGAATTCGTATATATCGCATACTAAATGCAGACACTGTCATGGTGGTTCCCACTATCCTGACAGGTTTGGAAATGATTTAACTGCCATCTTATACCTTAATGTTTTTAATGGTCCAAAAGGAAAACTGAGAATGAGAAATATACGTTTTCCGGTACTGTGAGAGAAGACTCGTAATTCAGAGACGTATGACAAGCCAAGAAATATTCGCCAATGATCGGACTCGGCTTACACGGAACGCTAGGAAATTTACAGTGTCGGTTTAGATACCAACCACACGCTTAGTTGAACATCTTTAGTCAGTGGTAGACTGTTGGTACCTGGCGCTCCATTCGCCGATGACTTTAACATTCGTATTCATGAGCGCAGGTGCGGAGACGAATCACTCGCACGCAAACACCTCTTGCGAATTATCGCAGACGTGGACATGATTCAAGAGGAATCATTTGTATACCGCTGACTCAGACTTAGATGTTGTCAGAGATAAAGATTGTTAAATCTATCTGATAACCTGGCAATGACCTTCAAATTCATACCTTATAACATCAAATCCTGTAATAAAAATAACAACCAACAGTGACTCTAATTTAATATCTTAATGATCCTGGAGATTCCGTGTCCAAGAATAACCGTAGGGAGCCAGACTGAAATATCTGCGATAAGGTGGAAGTGCTGCTTTCAGGGCAATGATCTAATCAAGTCCTGTCGGTACTGGTTGGAAGCTGGACTAGCTATCAGGAGAAGTACTACAGGCACGTATCTAGGGAGGCTCATTAAGCAAGACAAGGACGAGGAGGGACGATGGCGTCCTTGAGGGATCTTTGCACTCCCTGAGAGACTTGCAGTCGCATCTTCTGCTTTTCTTCTCGTGCGAGGCGACCGCTCGAAGGACGTGGAATGACTCCGCCCAGGTCATGGTCCACGCACCTGTCTGCCGATTGCACCTGTGTACGCCCGTATACACACTCTCCTTTCTTATCCCTCCATTGGCTCTTTTTTGCGCCCCGGCCTTCTTCTGGATCAGTGGACCGCTGCATTTGTCAGGCCTCCTTTCATGAAACCACACTGAAATACCACTGATTCGATGATTACTAGATCTTCACTCTAACTAATTCAATTCTTCGATGAAAAATAATCATCGAACTAATCCTAGATAGAAAAGGATACGTTAATAACATCAAGATTGACCTCGACCTAAAATCCTTCTATTAATTTATTGATCTCATCGCAGACTTAATACACGACGTGCAATGATTCACAATGGACACAGTGATCTCATGCTAATGGATACAATGGAACAGCAGGTATCGATTCTAGAGATTTCTGTTGTTTCACACCTCTCTAATGCGCCATAGTGTACAACAACTGCGAAGGACGACTGCAATAATGCTCGGTTTGATCCTGCGAGGATGTTACTGGTACCTGGTAGAAAAATGTGTCAGTAAATGATACGCGGTATAAAGAATGCAAAGAGACGCATCAGGGTCGAACATTAATCGGGATTCTTCTCTTACCTGGCTTCTTTGTACTAGTTACCCTTTCCTCTTTTTACTCCAACCACTTCTAGAGAAACTAGTTCGACCTGAACCACAGGCTCACACCTGTAACCGCAAAAATAGCATGGTTAGCAACCCTTGTTCCTTTTTACTCTTAAGTGTCTGTCGGCGGAGACAAATATGCACTTACCGGCGATTGAATCAAAGTGCTTGCCTACAAAACACACACACACACCAAGAAGCATTCATGCTTGTACTCGCGCCGATCAGAGAATTATTACTATGGAAGGGATTGTTTATGGTTAGAGCAAATAAAATCCTCGGCTCTATTTATATCGTTTCCTGACCGCACTGTTATTACTATTACAAGCATATGGTTATTATGAACGGTGTGCACGTGTGTCGGCAGCTGAGCTAATAGCCTTTTCAGGGAATCACCTAGCTGTTACCACGCTTTGTGCTCCACATAGTTGGCTATGCTCGGCAAACCGACTTAACTGCTCCACCAAGTACTGGGGTTGTATTACTTTACTACTTAAAATGTCTGCACAATGTATATGTATGATGGATATAATAGCAAGCCGAAAAATAATTATTACCCTTCGCGGAGAATCATGTACCGTTGCCACTTACTGTTTTTATTGGTGAAACTTGTGCTATATTCGTTCAAGAGTTATAAATGATTTATTTCAAAGTACTTAAAAAGGAAAGATTGAAAAGTGTAATATTGAAATGTTTCTTGAAGTGAATCTAATTGCATTTTAAATTCTCCATTGAATGATCTTGCAAAGAGAACTACGGTCGAACAGAAAGGAGAAGGTGCAAAGTTTCCAAAGGGAAGAAGGATGCGTTTCTCGTAATAAGGCGAACAAACATCGCAGACGGCGGCGGCGGCGACGCAGAACCTTTTCAGGGTCTGCGGCAAACGAAGGCTGCGGCTCGCATTCTGCCGATGGTAATGGCGATTCTAACGGCGGACTTTACCTTCGCCATAGAGCAGCCGACGAACCCCGTGTCCGCCGCGACAGGAATCGCAAAGGTGGACGGCTCTTTTGTCGCTTTAACAACTGACCATCTTTCTTTACACCGACTGAGAGGACAGTGGCTGGAAATCTCATGGGAACCTTGCAAAACGAGCCTTCGCCAGAACGTTCACCCGATTAATGTAACGCAGGTCACGCGAGTGTTATGCGTTGCCGGGTTCCACACAAATCGAGTGAAATCGCTTTTAAGTTCTTCTAAGAATTTTGGGGGTGAATTGACACGCAGTTATTTAATAGAATCGATTGTTTTTTATATTCTACGCTATTTTAAATGGATATATAAATTTATATAATAACTTCCTCCTCCACTTCCCACTCAGTCGAGAATAATACAGCTTTGTAATACTTAGCGCTCGATATGTATACGGAACACGGTAATCATATCCTCGCACATACACCATGTAATTCAGGATCAAATTACTCATGGGAGATTTAATTGAGCGCATCTCGATCAGGAACTATTAATAAAAGGACACCAATTGCGTCTAATATGGAAGTACTCGTAATTCCTTGAAAGATTGCACGTTCATAGGAGCCCATTGCCATGGCACATGACCCAGATGCAAATCGCCATCATCTGGAGCACCGTGAGGAGTTCCCGCTGACTCACGGTCATCGAGAAACTCTCGCAGGAGTCTGTCGAGCCACTTGTCATTGTTGAACACCGGCTTAGTTAGACGCAGCCATTATCATAATACATTATACAATATCCATGCTATTTGTACCATGCACACGCGATCATTGAAAGTGCAGGTTGTGCAGACTCGCATTAACATGCACGTAACAAGTAGGACTTAACAAGTGGTTGCGATGATCTAATACAGATGATTCGATCCACTTTCATAATTCTCACCAGGAAAAGACATGAATTAAATAGAATAAGAAGGATAATGATTTCCATATAGTTCTATCTTGAAAGTAAACAGTTTGTTTATTTCCTTCATGAACGCTTCGTTTTTCCCATTTCTTCTCGGTGCTCTGTGATGTTAAATAAGGACGACTGTCGTCGATAAATCAAGGAACGACCACCATACGATCCCGGTGTTTCCATTCCAGCATCTCATTGTCTTGCAAATGCCTCGGATCGTTCCAGACATAATAGGGCATCCTTCCCATTGAAACTAGCTGGGCAGGGAAATTCATGGGAAAAATCGACGGCAAATGGAAGCATGGAATTCCTGCACCTGACGCGCGTACCACAATTGGTCGATGCTCGCGTACAGTTCCCTTTGCCATGGGACAAACGGCTCTCTCTCTCTCTCGAAGGATGCTGGAGCATTTGTTCCCATGTGACGCATGGAATCGTATCGAATCGAAAGAGCTGTGGAGAGAATCACACGGCGACCGATAATGTTCTAACGGTTCATGGCAATGGGACTCTTCTGGTTCGATCTCGAACACTCTTGACACTATTTGCTTCGATCTAATCTGCACTTGTGTCTCTAAGTTCCTTGAACTCCGTTGGAAATTGGACTGGAACATTTGATCCCAGCTGGAAGACACGAAGAAGACTAATTAGTAATTAGGAATAAAGCTTACATCATCTGTTGTATGATTCTGTTTGAAGACACGAACATACGTTGCTCCTTTATTACTGAATGACTTACAAGACTTCCTGCTGTCCTGAGAACTCATTTGGTCCTCGGATCATCAATCACATCTGTCGGCGAGATTGATTTAACATAGAAAGAACGCGCTCCTTCGATCGCCATATGATTGGTGCGCATTATTGCCACATTGGAAACCCTTGGATAACTGTCCCGTTGACAGCCAATTCGATCTTGCCGGCTTTTTCACCAACTTCTAACGAGTTCCCGCACTCGATCGCGTAATAGTCTCATTTTCGACAGGTCATTGAAACTCTCGCAATCATTGCGCGTACTTTTTAGGAGCATTGACCTTTCCGCTTCATGATTACGGCCTTGAAAGTTCTATTGAATTCTCGTCTTTGTACGAAATCCTTCCGTACTTCCTGATGGCGGTGCGTGTCAGGCATACTCGAAAAATGACCGCACGTTACAGTACATTTTAATCAGCAATTTGATTCACCTTGAGTGATTGCGTGGTATTCTTCTCGGATGTTTCAACCTCCTCTTTCGGGAGTCGATGACCGTAAGCCGGACATTGATTTCCGATTACGTGATCCTTTGGTTCATCAACTTATATTGACACGATATTCATCGAGTTTTATTTTAATGATCGTATTCAATTAATCACTTTTAATAAATATATATTTATACTAACGGAAAAGTTTCTTTAAGACTAACATAAAATAGTTGATCCTAATAGAATAAGACCGTGAAAGATCATTGGAAACTTCCGCCTGCAGCATCCCAAAAACCATAGCAAATACTATCCGGGATGTACGATCTAGAATTCTAAGTTTTTCCTGTTATCCTACTCGAATTCTCCTTGCTGCGGAACGTGTCATCGCGTGACCATCCGTTCCCGATCGAACTTCAACTTTTTCCCTACGATTTCACGGCGTACTGCCACGGTGATAGAGCATCGCGATAGAGCGTGACTGATATCGGCGTTTCTCCGGTTGGTTCTCTCTTCCTCTTCTGATTAGAGAGATTCCACCCAGCATCTTTACTGAACTCTAGCACCCCAAGAATTTTTGCCAAGTGCATCAAGAATGAACAATACCTGAGGAAGTATTATAATTAAAGAGAAAGTAGAACGAACTTCCTTGTTGAACCTTGATAAATCAAATTTATTTAAACAACACATCATTCTTTTATATAAAACATTATATTACAATGATTAATTTTAATACTCAATTTCTCAGATTTCATCTATAATATTTTATACCAATAATTTAATCTGCCTGCAAAAAGCAAGGAGAATCATTTGAGCATGCTGTGTATATGCTAAGTGGAAGGTGGCACACGTTGGAGAAGAAGGCGTGACAAATACCATAACAGTATCTACGCAGATGCATCCGGAGATTCCAGGCTTCCATGGTGTTTGGCGCGTGCGTGTGTTTGTGTACCGCTAATCGAAATCTCACGAATTCCCCGCATGGACCCACCTGCGTCGGCAGGCGCCTTTGGAAATCTTAATCTTTTTCACGCATTCCGCCCTGGAGAGCCGGATACCGTTATGAGATTACCGTACGCGTCCAACTAAAGCTATCTCATGTGGGTTATAACGCGGCTGAATGATCTAACGCCACACGTAACATTGCTAATGATACTAACACGTGTGTCAGCACCGACACACACACACACACCTATGATTCTTAGATCATCGGATGTTGACCGCAATCGCTAACCGGAACAGTCCAGTGCCACTTAAGCATTACTAATTGCAAATTGACAATTTCAATCCTGTTTAACATCTGCCGATAAGAAAACCATTATCCAATTAAACGATCCGTTTTCTTTCTTTGAGAGTTTTGATTGGTCGATGTTCCTATTGCGAACAGGATAATTCTGAAAGAAATGAACCAGTTCTACTTTCTATCAGGGACTGATTGAGATGTCATTCGTATAATTACAGAATGATTACTACATGCCACCGAGATCAACGTGGTCCAGGGTGTCACCGGAGCATACTAAGAAACAGCATGGCAATGCCACATGGAAAATAGGAAGTGCGATGCTTATTATGTCGGCAATGCTTGTACTAATTGCTGTTCTAGCAATTGCTGGCTTGGCACTGTGGATGGGAGGTTCGCATCATTTGTTATTTATTTGTTTATCGTCGACTTAAGAAATTACAAATATCGCATTTTTTTTTCAGCCCTTCGAAATGACTCGAAAAATGGTAAGCGTCAAATTTCATTAAACTGTGTTCAACCTTTTTAAACAGTAAATTATGATTGAATAGTTTTTAAAAAAGATATCGATCTTCCAGCAATCGTTGGATACGCGTGCAGCTTCCGAGTGTCAAGAGGCGAAAGGTACAACCCTATGCTGAAGTTGAACACGAGCATGGTGTTCAAGGAGAAGGAGCGAAAGTACAAAAATATCGTCAGTATCATTAAACTGCCTTCGATCTCCAATTAAAGTTGAACGCACAAGTTGATCGGTACCATCGACTTTCAGTTCGAGCTGCTGTTCCGGAGGAGCGTAATAGGCGGCGCGTACAAACAGACGATCATAGACAAGTTCGAGAACGGCACCCTCAAAGTCTTCTTCAGAGTATATCTTGACAGGAGGAAGGTACCGCGCTCGATCACCAGCTTGGAGGACACTATCGAGCACATAATCGCTAAGGAAACTTATTCCGAGTCCTCGTTATTCAAAGACCTGGAACTAGACCTCACCAACATCTCCGTAAAAAGTGAGCATCCGTTAGGAACGATAAACATATCCAAGCATTAATCAATCTTTCTAATAAAATAGAACGATATTAAACGATGTCTGCCATATATTTATAACTACCTAATGACATCGTTGCGGTATCTTTACGGTGTTACCAAACGTAATTACCTATCCTGAGATCCAGCAAATGGACAAAAAAGTCACGCACTACTTTCCATGTCGACACTCTCCTAATATAAGCACGACTTTTTTTTGTCTAGGATTGAATCAGGATATAACGGGAAATCAAAAGCAGGCTCAACATCATCAGCAACAGCAACAGAGGAACGCTATGATCACGAAGAACGGTCTGTTGCGGCCAAGCAGGAACAGTTCGTTGATCACGAGTACGAAGCCGAAAGCAAAGCCGAGTAAAATCGAGTCGAGCGAGCCTGAGATCGACTTCAGCAACATCCCGACGATCCATGGGACGTACAAAGCGACGAAGGTGAACGCCACGACGGGCACGCGGCCTGGCTCTAAGGGAGACGTTAAGGTGCAACCCGATATGAGAAACGGCACTAAAGGATCGATGTCCTGGGAGGAGACGAGCAGCCAGGCGCCAAAGCCCAAGGAAAGCACTGCTAGTACTCGAACGAGCGGGCAAACGACACCGAGTAAGATCGGAGGGGAAATAAAACAGGCGATAAACGGCGATCAGGGTGTCGAGCCGAGCACAGAACCCACCAGGAGAACCGTCACGACGACCACGACTACTCCAACATCTACTACTACTACAACTACTACCACTACCACCACTACTGTCGAGATCGTGACCGAAGATCTCTTCAAGGATTTCCGTAAGCCCGACTTTGAGACCTCCCCGTGGAAGCCCATTGTCCCCAGCTACGTGAACACCGAGTTGAAGTTGCTGCCGGACGCTCTGGAAAAAAGCGCTGCTCAGAAAGTCGAAGAGAGCCAGGAAACAGAGAACACTGAAATCGCTGGGAAGCCGAGCGTGAAGAATCCTCAATACGAAGCTCAAGTGATAGCAGAAGTGGCGAGTCAATCGAGCGAGTCCGGAGCATCGAACATTTATCGGGACGTTCCGAGCATGAGCAACTTCGACAGCGATGCTTCAGCCTTCCCTCACGATAGAATCACACCCCAGGAGATGGTGAACTTTCGGGTGAATGGTAAATTCAAGAATAAGATACCAGGACTCTTAGAAGACGGGCAAGTATTCACCGCACCGACACCAAGGTTGGAAAGCGAGAGAAGACCGGAAATCGAAGTGGCAGGACAACTACCACCGGAGACTTACGATATAAAGCTGCGAACATCCTCGGTGGCCGCCGAGACGTTCAAAGGATCGTTCGCCAAGCCACATTCTCACGGGGATGAGATCGATAGCGACTGGAAGGCTTCGAGGCCACAACTAATTGAAAGTGGTAAACCCATCAGTAAAGAAGAGGAAGATATCCTAAGGAATCCTTTGGATCCATTGAAATTGGCACAGATGAGGTTCGAAGTCGACGATACTTCTTCGAACATCAAAGAAACCGCTTCAAGGAATCCTTTGATTATTTCCAGTAGCACTGATCCGCCGTTGAAAAGTGGACAACCTGGGATAACGAATTTCGAGGAAGAGGCGCCGGAGGGAACGTCCGGCGTCGGGGTAGCCGTGCCTCTACCCGATGTCGAGGTCGATTTGGAAGCGAGGAATCGATACGCGGAGAACGCGGCTATTAGCAAAAGTCAAAGCGACGCGCTACGGGATAGAAAAGTCGATAAGAATGCGAGGGAACCTGTTTACACTAGTTACAGGACACCCGATCTCAGTGGCAACGGCAATGCCGCTGTGAAGCCAAGTTTAATCGAGAATTCCGGCACGCTCAAACCCTTCCGACATACGATACCTGTTGATAAAATTGCATCCGTCGTGGATTTCAGTGAAAAGGAGGAAAAGAACGATGGTAATGCTTCATGGAAACCGGGAGCAAATCACGTTAGTATTACTAATGACGAAACACCTTTTACAAGACACACCACTGATAATCCGGATTCCACTACCAATTTATCGGACGCACCATTAATTGAGAACTCTGAAAATGTAAATAATAATACAAAGACGAACGTTCGCAACGAACCTGTTAAGTTACCGGAAACTTTTGAGAAAATCGTCGAAGTCGAGACGATCGTTCGCGATCAAGACAACGCTTTCAGAGTAAATTTACCTGTACACAATGCTAACATCGAAGAACTATCGGAACACGCGAATCAATCGAAATCGCATGGAACGGTAAAGATCGATGACGACAAATTTTTAAAATTAAGCACAACTGAAGTTTACTCGGAGACGCTACATCCGTTTTATAATGCGGATAAGTTAATCGCTAAGGAAGAAGATACCAAAGAGAGTCATACAAGCATATCTAGGAATTCCACTTTTGTAGAGATTGATACTTTGATACACACGCCTGGACAGCCGGATGATGATTCTGATTTTGAGAGTAGTTCAATTTCGAGTGTGAAGGACACCCATCCAATCCAGGCGGGTTGGGTGTATGTTAATGGCACTGGTAATTTACCATCGAGTTCAGTCGATAATCGGAAGAAAGTGTACAATGATACTTTGAAGGCTTACGTGGTTGAAAATCTAGTAACATTGTCACCTGCTAAAAGCAACACTGGTGTTGGCAGACCCATAAGACCCAGGCCGAAGAATGACAAAGAGAAAAGCACGAGGATCGTTGAAAAATCATCTTTGAACAGAAGTGCATCAGCGGATGAAACAGCTCTTTTGGAACAATTGTTCGGTCTTCACAGTCTCGGCAGAAACGCAACGAAACGAGACTCGGATTCGGATGAGTCTAATGATGCTCAAGGAAGTAATGAAGAATTTTTGGGAGGAAGTAGTAAAATAGAACAGATCGTAGAAGTCGTCACGTCGATTAGTACCAAAGTATCATCGAATCATAAAACAGAACCAATAGTTATGAAATTCGTTGTTACTAATTCAACATCGCCACCAATTATTCATAAAGAGTCGCATCAAGTTCTTGAAGAAAATCGGGCATTTCAAAATCATAAAGTAATATCAACAACACAGAATGCTGCTTTTACTTCCAGTGGAAATGTGGAAAATACTCAAACGTCGGATAGAAAGATCTCACCGATCGAGGAAAATCGTTTTCTTCTGGAGAAACTTAAACAGTTGGCTGAGATTCGCACGGACGACGATCCAATAACGAATCCAAAAAATTTTTCGATTCCATCTACACCAATGCCACCACAAATCTCGAATCCTCTTTTGGAAAATAAACCTTTACCAGATTTCGAGGAATTAAAGAAAATCGCAGCTATAGCGACTGGCAATGAAGCACACAAAATTGTCGAAGAGAAGAACGCAACTTCTGGGATCACTTTCAGTCGTGATGGGGTAGAAATCTTCACGAAGATTTTGAATAAAATTGATGATCGTGTGGATAAAGCAATCACTACTACTGAACCGAGTCTGCCACCTGGTAACTATGGATTAACATTTCATACAATTGCATAAATATAATAGTCAACATAAATTTAATCAACTAAATCTTTCAGATAGTTGCGATGGTTTTCTATGCAACGATGGAAAATGTCTCGCACACAGTGCTAGATGTAATATGTTAGGCGAATGTCCGAATTCCGAAGACGAAGCTAATTGCACGTGCGCCGATTTCTTGAAGACCCAATTGTTACATCAAAAGATCTGCGATGGTATCGCTGATTGCTGGGACTATTCCGATGAGACTGACTGTGGTACGTAATCTTAATTGGTTCTTAAAAACGATTAAATACAAATAAAATTAATGATATATTATTAAAAATCTTGTTAATAGATTGGTGCGAGACTGGTCAATTCGTATGCGGAAATAGTAGATCCTGCGTGGATCAGGGAAGAGTGTGCGACGGCTTTAAAGACTGTCCTGGCGGAGAGGACGAGAAGAAATGTGCCGCGCTCATCGAAGATGATTCCATGATAGATTTCAATGACAGTGTAGATCTATCAAGTGAAAATGAGTATCTCTCTGAATCTAATCCAGATCCGAACAACGAACCTCTCGACCAAGAAGCTGTCGAATCGTCTATCCTCGAAGCCACCACTGCCATCGACCGAAACAACAGTCACCAATTCGCTAAACTTCGACTCACACAAACAGAAGCCACGAGAAAAGTAAACAACGAAAGAAACGAAAACATTGACGGAGACACAGACCTCGTATCTGGTAGAGAAATATCCTCGAACTCCAAAGTGAATCTCGTTCATGGAAACAACTTTCACAGCAGTTCGAAGAGGAACAACACAAATACATCAACAAACAATTTCCGTAAAGAAATTAACAATTACAGCGAAAGAGGATATCTGAACATAAGGAAAAATGGAAAATGGGGAAAATTATGTTTAAACGGCATGGAAAGTCTGTTACAAGAACGCCAGGCTGCTTGGACGATCGAAGATTTAGGCCGAGCGGTTTGCAAAGCCATCACATACCAGTAAGAAATCTGTAATACATTCATATTTATTTCTGCATACTTCCATGGCATTACGTACATAAGATCGGAATTTCTCAGGGATTACGATACTGTGGAACGAGTGCTCGACGAAAATCCGGTACCGGGTCGCTCTTACTATGCTCTCTCGTACAACGAAAGGCCTCTGGAGAAAACAGCATTAACTTTCCGAGCATCCACGTGCCCGAGTGGCGAGGTACTCAAGGTCAAGTGCAAGAACCTTGAATGCGGAATCAGGACGCAAGTTCCGTCACAAGCGAGGTATTCCTACTGAACCAGTTTCCCCGTTTATCCGACAATTGAACCCAAGGATAATGCACTCGTATACCATGCGCACTTTAGATTTTTCCCTCCTAAGACCGATACTTCGGCGTTCAATTGCTCTAAATGTATGAAAGCAGATCGAATTCTCGGCGTTCCAGGATCGTCGGTGGTGGAAGCTCATCAGCAGGAAGTTGGCCCTGGCAAGTGGCACTTTATAAGGAAGGCGATTACCAATGCGGTGGTGCACTTATTAATGATAGGTGGATCTTATCCGCTGCTCATTGCTTCTATCAGTAAGCACCTGAAAATATTAAAGACACTTTTATTGCAAAATAATATTGCAATCAACTTTAACTACATTCTCACCATTACAGCTCGCAAATTGAATACTGGGTGGCGAGAATAGGAGCGACAAGACGAGGAAGTTTCCCGAGTCCTCACGAACAGGTCCTACGACTGGATCACATATCCTTGCATCCTGATTACATTGACAATGGATTTATAAATGACATAGCTTTACTACGCCTGGAAGAACCCGTAACATTCAGTGACTATGTAAGACCAGTTTGTCTGCCTGACAGTGAACCGAAAAGCGGAACCAGCTGCACTGTGACTGGCTGGGGACAATTGTTCGAGATTGGTAGAATATTTCGTGAGTAATATTTGTAATGGATGACAAAATATTAAGTATTTAGTTGCTGGTAGAAATGTTGGTAATTATTATTCTTCCTGCAGCTGACACTCTCCAAGAAGTCCAACTTCCGGTGATATCGACTGAGGAGTGCAGGAGGAAAACCCTCTTCCTTCCGCTTTACAGGATCACCTCGGGTATGTTGTGTGCGGGGTTGAAGGACGGCGGCAGAGATGCCTGTTTAGGAGACAGTGGTGGACCTTTGGTTTGCTCTGGATCGGACAACAAATATACTCTTCATGGCAAGTGATTAATATCCAGAAAACTTAAGAATGTCTAAAAGTTAATTTATAATTATAAATGGTTTTGTTTTGTTGCAGGAATTACCTCAAACGGGTATGGATGCGCAAGACCTGGTCGACCAGGAGTTTACACGAAAGTCCATCATTATCTTCCTTGGATAGAGCAAGTAATGTCTAGGAAAGAGATTCGTCCTTCAGTAATTGCTTGCAAAGGTCACAGGTGTCCACTTGGAGAGTGCTTGCCGAAGTCTCGTGTTTGTAACGGCTTCCTGGAATGCTCCGATGGCAGCGACGAGCGAAACTGTCCGTTAACTGTTCGATAATTAAAAGACTGAACGCTTCTTCGAAACTAAACTTCGTGATTAGAGTTAATTCAATTGCTCTGGCATTAATATACTACTGAACGAGTAGGAAGAGTTCGAAGTTGCGAGTGTAACGATGAGCTGAGCGTCGGGCTTAAAAAGTAATCTGGAAATGCTCGCTTATCGTTACTTGAAACATTTAACGGAAATTACTTTCAGAGCGGGTTCACGCTGAAAAGCAATAACAATTAAATGGTGCCGCGTAGTGATAACAATGCACATGGTGCTAGAGAAAAATAGTTCTTGCAGTCTTGGCTTCCTCACGCGTGAAAACGCTTCTGCAAAGTATTACAAAGGAGAAAGTTAACGTAGCTCTCTAAAGAATAGATAGAAATAAAATTTCACGGCGAATCCGTGTAAAGCGCAGCGTAGTGTTCGAGTGAAAGAGGCAATCGTGCATGGTTGATACGATTCTCTTTTCTCTTTCCTCGGGAAGCTCGTTGTTTTACGAATCCTGGCATTTCGATTCTGTGCTTTAATTCAGTGAATCTTAATGCCACGTATTTCGTATTGTTAAGATCGGTCTGTTTATAGACTCTAGGACAGACTGTTGTACATACTCCGTCAGATACTTGTATTTAGATTATGTGTATGTAGAGAACGTTTTATTATATTAATAAATAAGATTTCATACGAGTAAGGGGTGTTAATAATAACCAGACCACAATACTGATTACAGCTGTATATTGTTCTTTTATTAGGACAGTTAGAGATAGCACTGAAACCCATATTCGGAAATAAATATGAATTATCGTCGACAAAGCGGAGAGTCGATCGTTAAATTAGAATTATTTAAGTTGCAGCATTAAAGCAGCACGATCCTCCCAGCAAATAATCTCCATTGGGTAAGAATAGAAGCATTAATCATATCGAATGTTATGTTGAAAAGGAATTCAGATCACTTCGAAGTTCGTCTCGCGCAAAGGATCGAACTGCTGGATCTATTGTTATCTTAAACGCCAATGTTGATTTCGTCATTGTATTAAGTCCTATTTTTGAGTAACTCTAATGCTAAGATTAAACCTACGATTAGCACATTATACCGAAAGGTAAAAATCACAATGTAATTTATGTCACGTTCAAACAGCACGCTCTCCGACTACATCTCGAACTTGTCGTTTCTCATTAATAATAATCGCAGGCCCCTTAAGGGCTGGGACCATCGAGACTTTTGCACAACAATTGCGATCGACTAAACATGCGCGTATGTTTCGAGGAACGTACCAACGCCATCGGCAAGCTATAAAACCGAGCAAACAAATCTTCGCAAAAGCATTTGGAAGATTTCGAAAGTGAAATCCGACAGGATCCTTATTCCAGGGATTAATTACCGAGTGAAGGATTAGAAGCATAATCCAAGAAATGAGAGAATTATCTCTTGGCGAATAAATCGACGCAGCATCGCACGGATGTAAAATGCTAAAGCCGCTGCAAAAGTCTGGAGGTGGAAATATCGAACTCTTGATATGACACGTATGGCGGTCAAAAGTGGCGTGTGGGTGTTTTATGGATCTACTTTTATTTTTCTGCCAACAATGTACGTGCGAAACTCGCTCTCGCGTCCCACGAAAAATCTCACGCGGCAATTCCCGGGCGGGTAGTCATCGTCCTGGAAGAGACCGGTCTGGACAAAAGCTCGTTCTTGTTTAAAAAATTGGTGTAAATATATAAAAGAGTCGTTCGAAGGCGAGTCAACTTTTGTCCATACCCCCTGCTTCATTCGATTCTCTCATCTCCTTGGCTCAGCACCCGCTGCACGTATCATTTCTTACGGAGGAATCTCGACTCCCGCTGAGTATCCGATCCTGCTAGATTCATTACTAGTATTTCGACTAAGATTATCACAAAATACGAAATCGTAGATTAGAGTGTAGAAATTCGACTGGGATTTTACATTGAGAGTTACCATTATTCTCTGTGTCATTTATTTCGGTCAATGTGGTGGAATCGATATTACGAAATGTACGAGTACCCTGAAGAAGAGAGAGTTACAATATCATATTAGAGGACTTGTTACTCAATGATCGAGTTTGGTGCTTTGAACAAACGAGTCACACGTAGGACTTCAGTCAATTCGACGCGCGTCGGAGATAACTTATTATTCGATCGAGAAGAGACAATAAATAATAGTAAATTGATGATTCACTTGAACAATGATATTTCTAGCGAGTCGTACTGTTAGCAAGATATTTAGGCTATTAATACTCGAGATACTTATAGTTTAGCCGAGCGAGTCCACCGCAATTGTGCTAAGACCCTTCGGACTGATGGTTGTCTTGAACTGCTCTGGTACGGGGTATTCAGCCTGAAAGAAATCGAAATTCCAATAATCCCGTTTTAACAAAGCACGAGAATAATTCATAAATATCTTGAAAAACCATATGAAAATACTTACATATTCTCCACTGGGTTTCGGAACCATGACATTCATCTCGCTAGATTTGCTAGTGATGACTTCAACATTCAGCGACTCCGAATTCAGATACATTTGACAACCATCTGTTTTGTCGATAGAGATAGTGGGCACTTTACCAAGCACCTGAAATCAGTCGAAAAACACGAACTTCTTTAACTCGTTCGAGTTCATAGTGAAAGAGGTATCTTTCGCGTCAGATGTAACTTCGTTCAAATGTGATCAACAATATTGATGACTTCCAACATCAATTTACGTTGCCGACGACGTGCAATGAGGGCAATAATGACTAGTAAATCGTGAATCTTGAGTGAACTAATTCTAATAAGGACATTTGATAGTACATTTTCCAATATGCACTGGAATTTAGGTATTCCTGCCTTTCTTCTCATAATACATCTGTTAAAATATGTCTTTACCCGAGCGAATAATTTCAGGCGGGAATTTTGCACCGGTACAAATGATCTGTCAGATAGACTGGCGAGAATGTCCGAGTGCATTTGCAAATTATGTATGGTGCGAGGTGGTAACAGATGTTCTGGACTTCCTAGCGAGAGATGGAATGGAGTGGCGGGTATGCATAATCGCTCATTCGTCTGGTGGCTTGATTGCACGCTGCTAATGAGGATTACGCTATAAATCCGTTAGCACGACTGTCTATTTTCCACTAAGAGGGTTAATACTCATTTAAAGGTGCCTGCTATTTTCGTCGTTGGCTTTTTCCTTCTGCGTATGATGTACAAGAAGCGTCAAAACTGTAGTACGATATCAATACCGGACAAAGAAATCATCAGTCAGGTGGACTCAAGAGTGCAAGACCTCGAGCTGAAGATAAACGTACTAACATACAAATTACAATACGGCACTTGGCCCCTGCCACACGAGATTCAAGGGACATTCGTCAAAAGGGGTGGTCACAATGTCAGATTGTCCCTATCCGGACCTAACAATCACATTGATTGGATGCGCAATCTATCGTTGAGGTCTTTCGCTGTAATTGACTATATTCCTGGCAATAATGAAACATCGATTCTCATAATAACACTTCCTTCCGGCACCGCCCATCCAGGAGGAACCACCACCCGTGCAACTCCCACTCGACCTGCAATCCTCATATTGCCTGCCAGCTCAGTCATTTAATTAATTGGCAGAATGGAAAGCCGCACCACCATATGCAGCGAAGCGTGCTGCCAATAAAATACGGCGATGCTAAACACTCGAACAGCAGCAGTGACAGATCGCTCGAGTACAACTCCGAGCGGCCAAGGTACTCCGGCAGAATCATTAATCATTCCACGACACGAAGTGGTCCTCTTCATGCGTATTCTTTACCATTGAAGGAAACATTCCTCCCACCTGGACGGCATTAACAAGTTATCCAAGAGCGAAGACCTCCAGGTGTACCATGGGAAAATGCATCACTTTTTATCGAACCCGAGAAGGCACAGCGGCAAGTTGAACTACAAGGAACGCATCTCAAGAGATTTGAGTTTCTACAGAAGATGCTGCGAGTTCCAAGCATACGAACGATTTACCAAGACACTCGAGGAATGCAAATCATTTTTAAGGGAATTGAATAATAGTAATAAAAATCTGGGTTTGATCTACTCGTCTTCAGACTTTACTGTGTCCTCCAATACGGACACTGCTTTGGAGATACACGTAAGTCATTAACAAAAGTCTCCCAAGCAGAACGTTATATATAATCATTGTTTTTTCGATAGTTGGGAAAAGGACGAAGGCGAAGAAAGAAGTGGAACAAAAATCCTCAATATCACGAAACAACCTTGAGAAAAAATTGCGAAACAACAGAAGATCGAAATGATGCAGGACGATCCATAATGAGGACATCTTCAATTACTAATTTAACTGAGCAGAAAATTTTGACTGCTTCTATGAACCCGCCTTTTCCAACAGAATTAATAACAAATGGATGTCTTGTTCACGCTCCAGTCAGTCTAGGGAGAAACGAGGTCGAGCAAACCTCCGAGCAGACTTTGCACGAGGTGAAAAAACGTCTGGAGAGTCTGTACGACGTGCTACAGAACTTAGGCATTCAAGATCCTGTACTTGATGAAATCGAAGGACGAAGCTTATCGGATCAACTCAGAGAAACTTTCCAAAACTCTACGGAAACATTCGAGTATATTACTAGAGAAATAAAATACTTGACTGAAGGTCCTTTGGAGGAATCGAAGATGAATGTCATGACTAGTAACCAGTCATTAAACAATGTTGAAGATTCGAAAATTTCCAACATATATACAACAGAACCAACAAGAAATTCTATTAAAGTTTCAAGTTCAGATCTTAAAAATACGAATGAAAATAGTGTGTCTCCAATAAAGAAACAAATTGTTATGCAAGAGGCAGACTCTACACCAGCGGAAACCGAAGATGACACAACAGTTGTTTCGTCAAATTCGACTAACTCTGAAATACACGAAGAAATCTCCGAAGGAATCGATCGAGTAAATTCAATGGAAAATATGGAAAGGAAACCCAGTTTTGGGTTGACTCAAAGCATGACATCGAGCATGGGAAATAATTATCAGCTGACAATCCTGGATATCATTGCAGAGGAACAATCCACCGGTAGTTCTAGCGAAAGGGCGAGCGCATGTGCGAGCCACTTAAGGATGAATAAGCAAAGCATCAATAATGATGAGGATCATCACAGCTGCGATGTATCCGTGCATTCCAAATTGACTAATGAAAACGGATACCCTCGAGATCGGAGTCCGTTATCACTCGCGTCAGCAAATAATTCCAAAGTACAGTATTTCAAAGCGGACTCCTCCAACATGAAATCGAATGCGTACGATGTACAAACATTGGAAGTCGATACTGAAAATTGCGAGAACAGTGCACCGTCAACATTGAAAATGCAAAATAATAGTGAAAAAGTGTATTTGAAGCGATATCCAGGATTGTGTTCTCTCGTGGAAAAACAATTAGAAGTGGATGTGCGGAAACTGGAACTATTGAACAGCCCACAACACGAAACACGTACAAAAGCACTGGAGATTTATGGTAGCGTCGATAGGAACGCACTCGAAATGTCAGACGTAAAGGGGTCAAGTGGGAACTGCAGGAATGTTAGCAGAACAACTACAGAATTAAAACACTCGCCGGTGAGCGAGCACGAAAATAAAACTGAGCGTAATAGTGGTGCGGAATACGCAGCGGATCGATGCTGCGAATTGGAGCGTCTTCTCTCTGTGAATAAATGGTGCTTGGATCAGCAAGAACACAATACCATTTACAGTCTAGAATATAGTCTACAATCGGATCTGCACTCTACGCGCGATCCAATATGCTTTAAAGAGGAAAGCTCATCATTAAACACAACACCCGTCAGCAGTCTACTTGGCGATACAAAGCACTCAGATAAATCTGAGGTAAAAGAGACAACAATTAAGAAGAATAAAATTGATAACTGTCGATTGAAAAATATAAATTCTAAAATGGATGCGATTAACAATAAAAAGAAACCAACAACCTTTTCTAATATCGGTCGAACACATATTCAAAGTACTGGGAAAGCCAAAATTGAAATACAGAGTATTGAAAGTAACACAAACACTAACACGACAGATTTAACATCGCTCGGACCCATTAACACAAGCGAGGAAGATTTACGTAGATCAGTTAACAGTCCAACAACATCTAAAACGAGCAAAAGTTCTGCCAAGCATAATCCCGAAGTTTCAAAGCATGTGAAACAAAGTACTGGCACAGAGAGAGTTAAGAATTCGAATAACTCTGTAATACGTAACACAAAGGCCAAAGTCAGAAGCAATTTGACTTGCGCAAGAGTAAGGTGTTCTTCCGTGGAACCAGAGAGTAATAGGAATCCTGGTAGAAATATGCAGCCTAAAAGATCTCGTTCACAAGGTGCCGAGCACAAAAGTGAAATACGTATCCAACAGGTGCCACTTGAAAGCAAAATGCGTGGGACGTCTCCACCGACGTCCATCACTTCGACAACAAAGATGTTCTCCAAGTCTAATATACCTGTGTTAAGAACTCGACTAGAAACAACTCATCGCACAGGGAGTGAAATAACACCACGGCCTTCCGTGCAGGAAACTCTGCCAACGTCAATGTCATGGAAAGAGAGTGCACTTCCTAAAAATGCTGCCATCAATCATGAAACCATCGGTATAGAAAAGAATATTCAATGTATGGGTGAAGTGAAACACCCATTGGCAAAAAATAACGAAGTGGTAAACGATATCAATCCTGGGAGCATCAGTCTCATCGAATCGCACAGCCAAGCTGCAATTTACGTGAAGATCTTCACGCAAGATTATAACAATACAGCGGGATTAATGAATCCAAATAAATTCCTCGAGTATATTAAAAGCAAGGAAATGAATCGCCAGAGCATGTTAGCTGGGAGTCAACCGATTACTCCGAGGGACAAGAATACCAAAGTTTTGTCCTTGGTGACCAATACACAGGATTGTGATGGGTATAAAATTTTAGCTACAACTTCTGCAATGAAACACAAGACCTTCAATGACGTATCTCCAATGACGATAAATAGCATGCCACTTGAGAATCCCCCGCCACCTAGCTCTTTGCCAAATTTCTATTTCCTGTCGATCGAACAGAAAGATTTGAGCTCCCTGGAGATAAGTTTATCCGTTCAGAATTTACAACAACTTCCGGAGAGTTCGGAGAATGTATTAAAGAAGAAAGAACTGAACAGTGAAGAATACGCGACTCTCATCGACGTCTTACACAAGGCGCAAAATCAATTGTACTTACAAGAAGTTTATAATTTATGCAAAAAAATCATATCCGGCCACTCAAATTTTAACTGAAGTTATATCACTCGGCTTCATCATAAACATTTGTTTTTAGAACGATAATGTTTACGTGATTTTATTGTTGTGTATATATGTACAATTTTGGAATAAATATATTTCTTTCTTACGAGCGACTGGTATAAAAGTATGCGACCTACCTGCATTTGTACACTCTGGCAGTTGACGAACTCCACGCTCGCCACAACCGAGTCGAAGACGACAGAAGACTTTCGACAGGAGTCCATGACAACAGAGTTGATCTTGCCTTTAATAACTAAAGTACTGTCTTGACACCGGAACATGTACACGACGTTGTTCATCTCCACGTTGTCGATTAGCAAATCTCTGTTACCCTTGTGATATTCCTGTAACAGCAAGCAGACCCATCCGCTATTAGTATAACATGATTAGCATACCTTACATTCAAATCAGAGGTGTTCGTGAGACACATACCACAAGCCACTTCTTTCCATCTCTAGTAAAAACGGGTGGTTTATCGATTGGTGCACTTGCCGGTGGTACCATCTTTGTTGGTATAGAATTACCAACAGGTGCTTTGAAAGGCGCAGGCCCGGTCCTCAGAGAAGGATTCTTATGCGTTTGCATCTCAGATGTTACTTTCTTCAGATCTGTAAAAAATGATTGCATCTGTCAAGAGCGCTCATTTTTGCAAGGTATAAACTCGCATTTATCTAAGATGACAGAGTATACTTACTCTTCGTGATGGCTTCGCCTTGATTTATCTCGGCGAAGAGAGCACTTCTTTCGTCGTTCACAGCCACCGGCGCTGCATCCATCATGGGCATTGAGGGGGGTGGAGGTGGTGGTACACCTGCAGGTGCAGGTGCAGGACGCGAGCCTGACTTGCCCCACACCAGCCCTGTTGTGTGATGCTGACGCACATACTGCTGAAGGTCCGTGAGGGTTTGCACCCACGCCTTGCACCATTCCACATGTATTTTGTCTCTGTAGTGGTAAAGGAGTTGGTCAGCAAAAATTCTGGAGAATGCACGGGCGAGCATGCAGTGATTGTGCAAGCACTCTTTACGTCAACTTACTTCTCTTTCCAATCCTTTAAAACCCGATTCGTGTAAAACTGGCCAGCGTCATTCATTTCCTTTACGTAAGGGGCGGGCGTCGGCGATACTGCCACCCATCCCAATGCAGGAATACTTTCACTGATAGCCGACAAGTGATTGAAAAACTGGGAGCCCCTATTGGACTCGCGGAATTCCTGAATCTTTTGGATCTGTGACGACGTCGGCGCGAGTAGAGCAACTTGCTCGGACTGGCTCGACGGTTGCGGACCTCTTGTCGCTGTTTGTATGAATTGCAACTGAGTCCTGTAATCATGAAACGTTTTAATGAAACCACATCCAAATACATCCAATTGCGGGTACATGTAATTTTGGTAATTACCGGAATGCTTGCTCGACGAGCTTGCTGTGTGTAGCAACGTCACCGCCGATTTTTTCACTGAGTCGCAGATATTCACTAACTGGCCCAGCCAGGATATCTTCGTATCCTGTTGCAGACATGTTGACCGGCTTGCTCGGTGCTACTTTATTTGGTAATTGAGCTGGAGATGTGACTTGACGTTGCACCGGCACACTATTACTAGTCGGCTGAGCTCTCTTTGGAGATGGTGTACTAGTTTGGACTGCAGTTTCTTGAGTAGAGGGAACCGACGGTGTCCTCACTTTCTCCAAGCGTTTAGTTACGTTTTCTAATCTATTCACCAGCTCCTCTAACTGGTCCTCTTTATCAGTAGCTTCACAACCTTTGCGGAAAAATGGAACAACATCAGAAATAGATCATTAAACTCGTTCCTTACTTAATTAACATAAGTGCGTCCTTCACAGCGTGTGACTCATGCAATAGTGGGCGCTGTGTACATTTTCATAAGACATATAACGACTAAAAATCTTGCTCCGATGATTCTGGAAGATGTTCATTCGCTGTGCGAATTAAATATAGGGTCGCGTATAAATAGACAATGTCAACATCCGCAGCCACTAGATGAATATGTTGCAAGCAAGACGTAATAGATATGATCCACTGTTTATAATGTAACTTGAGCCCCCAAATGATCATAGAATAACTAACATTCCACAAATAAATATTGTGTCATATCTAGCATGCATTTAGCACTCAGGATAAGTATAGGATGCAAGAATGGTACGTGAAAAACAGTAAAACTAAAGTCGTGAAAATTGCTGTCGGTATGAAAACTGGAGACAACTGGAGGAAACCGTGCAGACAATTCCCCAGCCGTTAAGCCGTTATTATATCACTATGAAGTAACGCAGAAATAGTCGGCAAGTGCCGTAATCCGGCGGTCGGGCGAATTCCAGCCCGTGCCGGAAAGTTTATGTCTCAATCTACAAATCACACAATCTTGCAAAAACAGGGCGCTTTCCGTTCGTTCACCTCGTATTTTTCATGGAAATAAACACTTTCTTTTGCGTCGATACGGCGCGTGCCGATGATCTTCTCTCGCCCGCGTGAAATCTCAGGAGAAACTGCGAGAAGTTGGGGATGATATCCGACTGGCGAGAATACGCCGGCCGCGGCAGAGCCTATTATTAGGAAATCTGCGGAAATCTGTGTCCGCACACTCTACACATGTTCTTCCCATTCGCATATACATATACTTATGTGCGACGAGAGTGGGTGGTGGCCACTCAGTGGAGCATCAATATTGCATAAAGAGTTCGATCAATCAGTGAGCTTGGACGCAGTGCTCCAGATTTCAGTGCGAAATCCGGCACTCCCATAGGAGAACCAATTATCCAGCGTTCTTTTTTCTTTTTTTTTTGCACAACTTCTTCCGCATCCGAAACAATTGAGAGTGGCTGGAGGGAAATGGGTCAGATGGCATAATAATAGAACGTCTAAGGGTAGAACATTCCTCTCGCTAACAATGTGGGGAAGAACACAGAGCGACGAGCTCTTCTTCTCAGTCTCTCTGTCACAGCTTTGTCGGTGCTAAATAGCCCAGGGAATTAAACGGGAAATCCCCTGATAGCAGGAATCCTCTTTCACGATTTCTGCAAGTCAGACTCGCAATCCGAGCAATATTCCGCCGAGAAGTGAAACTCTGAACGCCTACTTGCATAGTCCGCCCGTTTCTATTTCGAAGCGGGAGTCCTCCGAGCGCGCCGTCGGGAAATGTTGACCTCGGTTGCTCGGATAGAATGAAAAATCCATATAGTAGCTTGTCGGTGCGCTACGCGGTGGTGCCTCGTAAGGTGAATTGGATGGGAGAGCTATTTCATCTAGACTGGAAAGTTAAAGGAGGAAGGATAGTAGAATGGTGCCGGAGAAGAGTGGCAAAAGTATACACATCTGTTGGCATCTGGTGCTTAGAAGTGGAAAGATAGGTGGCGAGAGACAGAGAGAGAGATGGAAAGAGAGCAGATGGAGCGAGACGAGTTCTAATGGAAGTATGGAAGGCATGCTAAGTGAAAAATGTATATTTGGCCGAGCCCTAACCGGTATGAACCATCGGTCCAAGGGGGTCGAACCTCACTCTGTGCTCCGACGCGTTTTGCGTGGCGTGCAGCAAGTCGGAGAAGAATCTGTGTCGCCTTAAAGCTAATTCATCCCGTGCGACTGGTGTCGCCGGCGGTTCTTGCATCCCGCTGCATCCCTCCGAGTCGTGCTCGCCGTCATCCTCCTCCGAGAGCCAGCGAGGAATCGAAACTGCGAATTACACGATCGATAATCAACGCATACCTCGTCGTCGTCACACATACCGCAACTTCTGCCGGTGAACATCGCTCGGGTTAAAACTCGAAGCCCCGAAGGGTCTAATTTCAGTTTGAAACACGACAAAAGCTCGAGACTCGATTTACTCTAGTTTCCAATCGCCAATAATAATGAATGCCTTTGTAATCGAAAGCCAGTACGAAAAGTTTGTCGAACAACAGTGAAGTTTCTTTAGATGCGATCGGCTTTAAGTGAGCTCCTTGTCTTCGTCTACAATACTTCCCGACGCGAGTCTCCAGCTCCGAAGGGAGGCTATTTTTGTATATGCCGAGAGGATACGCTAGTGGAAACTTTTATCGGGCTCGCAACATGAATTCGCTTGCTTAAAAGCTTGTTAGTTCAAAGTTGGTAAAGCGAGGCCGACTATCATCGGAGATAATCACGGATACCGTGAAAGCTACGGCGAAGATGCGCGAGTATATGAAATTCCGTGTTATCAAGGGGTGGAAATTGCAAGATGAACGAGGGCAAGGTGTGTATACCTGTGGGCTTTTTCTTGCTTGGGTCAGAGTGATTCGGGGAAGCCTCGAACACTGAATCATCACCCTCCTCGTCCAACCCGTCGCAGAGAGACTTTCGGATGGACGCCGGCGAGTCGGAGAGATCTGTCTTGATGACAGGAATGTTAGGATTTATCTTTAGTTTTGTCGGCTCCTTTCCGCCACCGCCAGTATCTCCGGCATCATCTTTACTCCCCGTCGATGATCCGGCACCAGTTTCCGGTTGCTTTTCACTTGGCTCCGCGATTCCCTCGGTCTGCGCTTCGCCTTTATCAATGCTTTTTTCTTCATTCTCCTCGCTGGCTCGCTCTTCCTTTCCCTTTGGACTAGATTGATCCGACGATAGAGTATTTTCCAGCTGACTCTCTTCCCGTTTACCGGAAGGAACAGGACTCTTGGTAGTCAGGTCGTCGACATCTTCGACGCGTTCCTCCATAGGTGGAGAAGAAGGTAGATTCTCGAATTTTTGCAGATCACCGTTCAACTTCTCGCTATGCGTGATGTCGCCGTTACCTTCTGGCTTGGTCGTCTCGGCAGTTATCACTACCACCTGAGAGTCCGTCCCCTTCTGACTATGCTTCGGCGTCGACTTCGCCAGCTCAGCCGCCGCCTGCTTCTCCTTCTTCAGGCTCTTGTTGCACACGCAGCATTTAAACATCGTCAATATCGATTACAGATTCTCGTGCTATCAGCAGTTCAGGCTTTAGACCTCTCCTTTTAAACCGGTGAATCCTCGTACCGGAGAATTCCCCCTTTTTTTTCTTATAATCTCCGATATCGGATCTGCTATACTATTAGGCCTCAAACTTCCTTAGAGCATCTCATGGGAAAACGTGCGTGGTATATAGATGAATCCAACAAGAATAGACTTAGAATAATTCTATGTGGTTGCGTGTATATGAAGATATAATAAGCTCGAGGAGATTTAATTGCTCGTGACAAACACGACGAATTGACACTCAACTTGAGCTTAACGTCACGCACAGTGTGCGAGTATAAATACTTTCCAACAATTAAAGAGGAGAGGAACCACTGGGCTTATAAATGCACTATTATAATCGTCAACGTAGAATCTCACAAATGCAACGAGAAATAAGAACACTTTTGTAATGATTCCCGTATTCCCTTGGGATTCTCTCGAGCGAGTGCAATCGGCTCTCCTCTCGCTCGCTCGACTTCTCACAGCCAAAATAAACGGTGCTTGAATGTTTTATCCCGGGCCTGCTTCCCACTCGAACTGGCCTCGCTCCTGGGATCCACTGGGAGATTAAATATTTCACTGCGGGCGAATTTCCCACGGGAATCACTCTCCCACGGGGACACGCGCGACCGAATTACCAGGCAGCGCGCACCAGCACCAACTATTTACGTTACTATTCAGTTAGGCGGGTTAGACATTCACAGCCGTATTTATGTATTAGTAGAGAGGTCGCATTTGAACGCCGCTCTAATTAGTAATTGCGAGCCCACTTAATGAAGCCCGACGCATGGGAAGCTTTAATTATGCCACCCACTAGTCGACCGCGTTCATGTACACACGATACTTTACACGTGTACAAGTTAATTACGACAGACGTGTCTTCGTAAAAGAATAATGTAATCGAAGAAACATATGTTGACAAGCTCGGCGAGTGTACACGATTTAGCCTGGCTGTCGAGAATTGGTTCTCCGATAATTGAGAGAATTCGGCGAAGGAGTGGCGTTTGAATGGCTGGCGGCGATTCTATTGACGATCTCGTAATCCACGCGCGCCCGATGAAATCACAGCCGTGACCCAGAGACTCGGGCGAGCGGCCGTTTTCGTCGAGGGAAATCGACTCCGTCGACGGCTCCGTCGATGATCGATCCTAACACGCCCAGATTTCCGTCGCCGAGATTCCCTCGGGTGGACGACTACCAATGAGACTAAACTCCACGAATAACCGGATCACCGCTCGAGATAAGCAGGACTACTGCGTGCGAAACCCGAAAAGATACGCGAAATCTACAGGAATACGCACTCTTTCCGCGTCCCCCTCCGAAAGGCGAGCAGGTTGCGTCTGCGTCTTTGGTAATGTCGAATCGCGGTCAACGGGCGACCCGGTGACGGGGTGTTTGCATAGCAAGGACAACACGCCCTTACTAGGTTTCCTTCGCGCTTCCTTGCCCACACCGGGCGATTTTAACACCTGAATGGAAAGGAGCTTGCGTAAACGTACTCGCTGTATTACTCCGCAATCAACAGATAAACACACGGAGAACACACCAGTTCGCAATGCATAAGCCGGCCAATATAGGCAGAGGACATACGCGCCACTTGGCAGTGTGCGAATTCAGCTCTGATTTAGTTCATGCGCCGCCCGGTGAATCGGATCTCGCATGAATGGGCGTGCGGTCGCAGGACTTCAAAGCTTCACCTATATATCACCCTCCTATTACCGCAGGAGCCACCCTTTTCCCCCAGGATGTAACCGATAGCACGAGCTACGATCGCTGCCGGGTGAAACGTTGCTGCCGGCTGGTGTAATCCGAGAGCTCTCCCGCCGATTTTCGCCTCCGCAATCTATCGGTACCTGTTTTGCGACGAGAAAGTTTCGCGCCTTGTTGCCGGGTCTCGCCCTACTCCCAGCCAATCCTCGGTCGCAGGGGTTGTCTCGCTATTTCTCCAATTTTCCACGCCAATACTTTCCCTGTTCTTCCGTTTAGGCACGTCGGCTACTAATTAATTTTAACGAGAGGGCTGCAGGAGTATTGTTAATGCCGTCGAGAGTTTAAAGAATGGATTTAAGTCGGTAAGTTCGGCAGGGCGGATGCGTGAACTGAGAAACAGTGCACCACGGAAGCTGCCGGCACGATACTGTGCCGCTCGTAGTTTCGACCGGCTCGCACCGGTGCTGCCGCAGTGGCCGGGACCCGAAATTGTTGCAAGTTTCGGAGGCTACGAGCCACGTGCGCTCGCACCGGGAAGGATGCCGGGGTCTACGACTTCGAATTCGTTGGGAATCCTTGCGGAAAAGTGCATAGACCTTTCTTATCCCTACTTGCACTTCCTAATACTGTACTCCTTACTTTACTACGTTCTTCCTACAATTATTAATACCTGGTAGGTATTTGGAATCCCTGTTCATTAACATAAGCTTCTAAATTAGGGTCGAGAACGTTAGCAATTTCAAAGAAGGCTCAGGCCTAGGCTCCCTCGATGCAAATCCTGTTGCTACCTCGAACCGCTCCCTTTTCATTCCTCGTCACTAGTTGACAAGACGTTCTAACACTATTTATTCCCACTTCGCTAGTTTGGCGAACCATTTTGCCTCTCCGCACGACCTAAGACACGCCCGGGAAATTCTTTCGTGCTCGTAACAGTGAGCAAAGCCAGGAACAATGCGGGGCACGTCACCCTCCGCATCACAAAAGGACGGCGTACCCTTTCCAGCATTATGGAGCCAGGCAAATGTAATGCTCGAGTGATAAATGGGGTCTGGGCTGTCTGTCTCGGTTCTGAGTATTTCGTTGCTGAAGTTGAAATCGCAACTCTGCTCGATAGCATGCTTTTATCGTATCGGCAATTCTACGTCACGTATCTCGTGTCGAATGAAAGCTTGGAAAGCAGAACAACTTGAGTCGTTCGACGAACGTATACTGAAAATACTTAATCCCCCTGGATATATTGAACTAATCAGTTGATATAACAGTAGACCTAAATAAGAAGTGTACGCCACGATAATCACTGATATCTGTTACGTTAATAGATCAATTGATTGTAGAATCGTACGAGTGATTGATTCGTATTATAACTCACTCGGTAATTCGTTGAAATTAGGGAAAGCTATAAACGTGCGTGATTAAAGTTGCATGAGTTGCGCGTATGAGTTGCGAATATTAAGTAGTCGTAATGAATAACAAAACGCGTACTATTAGAGACTCTGACGCACCTAGATTTAATTCGAGTTAACGCATGAGAAGTCCAGGCACGAACACCTGCCGGTAGACAATTGTTGGGAAATTTTATAAGCAGACGAAATTTATGAAGGATTCCGGTATTCACAGGACAAGACGTTCCGTATACATGTGTGCTCGAATTCGGAATGATCGTGACACACATACGAGATCCCGCTAGCTCAAAACCCAACTGCTTTACAGTTACGAAGCATTGGGCAAAATGCAGGCTTAACTTGGACTGATGCCGGCAAACTATCACTGCGGGATACGAAATATTTTGCAGCTGGATTGATGATAGATGAATTTGAAACACGGGATGACGAGTTGTCAGTGAGGGATGGATATGACAAATCGGTCGAGCACTCTCCGAATCATTACTCACGATTCTTCCACATGTTCAATATCGTTTTGTAGCTTCCTGGCACCGCTCGGGCTTCACTATCCCCCACTTTCGCAATTTGTGACATTGTGTCAATGTTATTCAATTCATAAAAGCAGAAGTACAAAAAACGCGTCGAGTATTGCCGGGAGAGTCACGACATTCGATGTGTGACTAATGAACGATGATAACGGACTGACTTCATCAGCTTTCACGGCGGAATCGTAATCTCCCGTGGCAATCTCAGGACCGTATCGTTTAATCGACGTCTCGTAACAAGCTTTAAACACAGGACTTCTACATTTTACAATGCAGTAGCTAATCCTTAATGGGAGTCACCAAACTACTAATTCTATATTACTGCAAGCAGTACAAAGTCTAAACATGCAGCCTTTCCTACAGAATGCTACTTTTCTGGCCTACTATCTGTCAGGCAGCTTATCAGCATTTCCTGTCGAGTTAATTCACGAATTCCGTGTAACCGAGTGAAAGAACGTGCGCATCCCGAGAGCCAGAGAATATGTATAGCACATTAGAGGTGCTATATATATAAACAAGTATCTATCTAGTTCTCTCATGGACTCATAGTTATTCTGATCTAAGGTCTGCGAGAGTGCGGTATTGAGAAAGAGGTGACGATACTAATAGGACTTTCAATCGAATGATTTTAATGGAGTTTCTCGAATAGGCCACATGGAAATGCATTTCCAGGTGTCAAGTGTCAGGTGCAGCGTGTGAGTCACTGGCAAAGCGCAGCGGGTGGTAGAGAGGCTACCCAAAGATAAGCGACAGACAAACGTGACGGGCGTTTCGTCGCTGTTATCGGACGATTGCTAATCATCGATATCATCAAGATGCTTCCCAATGAGCGAGCAGAGTGGTCAGTGTGCCGCACCAGTTGCACAGGGACGCGCAGCATCGAAATATGAGTCGGCAATTGACACGAGCTGCATGGAAGTCCAGTGGACTAAGCTGCACGTTTTCTGAACGGCTCATACACATCTAGCGGCTGTGGTCGTTGTTAATGATTAATACATGATGCCGAGCAATCTACTCACCAACTTGATGATCCGTCGAACTTCGGAAAGATGCACACAATCACTCTGCGCCGATCGGCTTGTCAACAACAGTGGACGCAGCGCACGGACGCGATCACTTCAATCTGACAACATTACCACATACACTGGGGCGTTTGCCGGATACCGGAAGTACTACTCGTACTATTGCGAAGGCCTAGAATCTGACAAGCGCACATGCGCCCACTGACGGGTGCATTCTGCGGCTCTCGCGTAGTGCATTTTTAAATTTCACATCTTCTGAAACATGAAATATTCAGACTTTTAAAAGGGAAAATACGTGTTTGCAATGATCAGTTAAAATATTTTATTTAAAATTATTGTCTAATTTCAAACGACTATATTTTGTTTTCATTGCTTGATGCAACGATGAGAAGTATGCCAAGAACACCCCCGAACTTAAATTTAAGCGATAGAAAATTGTAGTAAATGAGAAAACTACATATATATATTAAAAAGATACAGATTATTGATAAAAGGGATTTAAAAAATAAATGCGCAAGCATCGAATTGTCGTGCTGCCATCTAGACGTTCAATTTCATTGAGCACAGAAACACCGCATTGACTCATATAAATCTGTAATAGTGTGTATGTATAGTGTTATCAGATGTCCGTTCCCCCCGAAACAGAGTACTATAAAATGAAATTTAAAGTTTCGTAGTATCTCCTACGGCCATCCCCTGCACGATTTATCAGTGCCGGTATCTTAATATCATAGGACTTATTTAACTTAGTGAGTCATCACTCAGAAGACAAAAAATACTTGAGGATAAGTTGCCGCCTACAATCCCAGTGTCACACAGTGTCACAAATTGGCGAGGAAAACCGAATTAGTGAAAGACACGCCGCGATTGCTGTCGACAACGTTCTCTAATTAGTAACAGGGTATTTTTGCATAGTTGCATTAAAGAAAGATGAGTACGCAATTCATATTTGCTGAAACAATGGAGATGCTGGGTACTATACACCAGTATCACTCAGTACTGGCAGCATTTCTAGTTGTCGCAGTCGCTGGATTCATTGCCAAGAAACACTTAAATATTAGACGTAAGTCAATACCGACAGATGAACAAGTCGAGAAGAAACTGTCCGAATGGACACCCGAACCATTAATACCTAATCCACCAATGAGCCATCCGTCGCTCGAGCCAAGATCTGTGACATCTAAAATTGGAAAAAGACTGGTGATAGATGGACATGACTGCCTAAACTTGGGAACGCATAATTATTTGGGCATGTCAGAGAAGATAGAGATAGAGAATACAGCAGAGGCAGCTGTTAGGAAATATGGTGTTGGTTCATGCGGACCTCGTGGTTTTTATGGCACTGTCGATGTTCACCTTGAGTTGGAAGAGAAATTAGCTGAATTCACTGACACGGAAGAAGCTGTTGTTTATTGTTACGGATTTAGCACGATCGCATCGGCAATAGGAGCTTATTGCAAACGTAGAGATCTTATATTTGTCGATGAGAAAGTTAATTTTGCTATACAAAAAGGATTGGATGCTTCAAGGTCGATTATTAAGTATTTCAAACACAATGATATTGAAGACCTTACTAGTTTATTGGAGAAACAGGCACAGGAAGACATGAAAAGGCCTAAAGTGGCATCTAAGACAAAGAGATTCCTCATTGTCGAGGGCATTTATATGAATACAGGGAAAATCTGCCCATTACCAGAGTTGGTTGCCTTGTGCAAAAAATATAAGTTGAGGATATTTATTGACGAGTCTATATCATTTGGAACGCTGGGTGCTCATGGCAAAGGAGTCACAGAACATTTTAATGTATCTAGAGCAGATGTTGATTTGATAATGGGTTAGTAGCACTGAAAACAATGTTTGTAAATAATACTGGGTTGTGTGAGTAAAGCAACTTAATCATGTTTGAAATTTATCAGGTTCACTGGAAATGGCTATAGGTTCAATAGGTGGATTTTGTGTGGGCACCTCGTTTGTGATCGAGCACCAACGTTTGTCAGGACTTGGTTATTGTTTCTCAGCTTCACTGCCACCCTTACTAACAGCAGCAGCTATCACTGCACTGGAGATTATAGAGAAAAATCCAGAAATGTTTAACTACTTAAAGGATAACTGCATTGCCGTACATAATGGGCTTAAAGATATAGAGTACCTGGAATGCTTCAGTTCTCCAGAATCTCCTGTGAAACATCTTTACTTAAAGAATAATTCTGATCGTGTGATAGAAGAGAAATTGATCTCAAGCATTTCACAGAAATGCATTGAAAACAAATTAGCAGTAATACCTCCTGTTTACTTAGAGACAGAAAGAGTATTACCTAGACCTAGTCTCAGGCTTTGTATATCTACTTTGCTAGACAAGAGTGATATTGACTTCGCACTAAACACCTTAAAGAAATGTGCCGAAGAAGTTGTAGCGCATTAAATAGAGAGACAATCAAAGTATTTTTGAGTAACTCTTTTCGAAGGATTTTCAGCATGCTGTTTGTTGATACGTTTAAGCTATTGTTATCTAATTGCATAAATCATGCTAAAGGTCTATATAGAAATTATTCGCGCAACTAGTTTTTCTATTCTTCTTACACATATCTAATTTTGTTCATTTTGATGAACATAGGGTAAGGTTTCCGAACGTATCAATCAAGTGTAAAACGAACGAACAAAACAACACCGAGTACAAAGATTGACAAAGTTTATCAAAATATCGCGCATATCATGTCGCTAAAGTTACTTTACCGTAAGAATGTCACGCAAATGCTTCGAGTACATTTGTAAGAAAATTCTACTTAAATTTATAGCATCGTGCTACCTTGCAACGTTGTAAAACAACGAAAAATAAAAATTCCAATTTAAGACACGAAAAACAGTCTTTGTTATTTTATTAATGCATGAGCATTATTATTTCTTTATCACGTATGTACTTTGTTATTTGAAATCAAAAAATTGTTCCCGAACCCGCCGCATGGTGCGCAACTTCCTGTATCGTGGCATACACGGCACAGCATTTCCTGTTTCTTTTCCATTGCACCCTTGTTACTCTGCCGAGGTACGTTAAATGTTTCTCCCTTAATTGACCCTAAATTGGAGTACCTATTGCTTATTTATTACACTATTAAGTTCTTAGCATCAAGGAAATATGTTTATTATAACAGATAGTGAAGGGATTAGTTTTTTTCCAGCAAATATCGCCAAAATCTGCTATGTACTGTCTGTTAGGTTACAGTACCATGTGGTCTGTTCATGATTGTTTCTTTTGTTGCCGGTAGAACTATACAATACGATACTAAAGATACGAAGATACGATACTATGATTGTGATATCGGTCTCTTGAGTTAATTTTATTTCTAATGATGAAAAAATTACGCGTCTGTATACCCGAGTACTACACAGGACCTAGAAATAGGTGAACCCACCTGTGTACGGGTGTGTTGATTATGCATTGCTTTATAAGCTGTCTGAAAAATCATCTAGTAGTAATGATAAATACGCTTTCTTAAGAAGTATTCACTAAACAGATTTGTTTACTTGCAGTCCTTAAATTTCCGTGAGGTATCCCTACACACATTTCAAGATGGGTAGGGAGGACAAGGCAACCTGGAAGTCAAACTACTTCTCCAAACTGGTCGTAAGTATCTTGTACCATTGTCTCACTGGAAACCACTGTGCTTGTATCTTACGAGTTGTTTCGCATTGCAGCAACTTTTGGATGACTATCCCAAATGTTTCATTGTTGGTGCAGACAATGTCGGTTCTAAGCAAATGCAACAGATCCGTATGTCTCTCCGCGGAAGCGCTGTTGTGCTCATGGGTAAAAATACCATGATGCGCAAGGCCATCCGTGGACACATTGAACGCAATGCTGCACTGGAAAAACTTTTGCCTCACATCCGTGGTAATGTCGGGTTCGTCTTCACTCGTGGAGATTTAATCGAAGTAAGAGACAAACTGCTGGAGAACAAAGTACGTGCTCCAGCTAGGGCTGGTGCCATTGCACCATTGAGCGTTATCATCCCAGCTCAAAACACCGGTCTCGGTCCCGAGAAAACTTCCTTCTTCCAAGCTTTGAGCATTCCCACCAAGATCTCAAAGGGTACTATTGAAATTATCGTAAGTCGATTGTCATAGATGATTTTATGGAAGATAATTACAAAATTTTGTAAAAGTAGCTTTCAATGTTTGCATTAATCATTCCAGAACGATGTGCACATCTTGAAACCTGGTGACAAAGTTGGTGCTTCAGAAGCTACTCTTCTGAATATGTTGAACATCTCTCCGTTCTCGTATGGTTTGCTCGTTGAACAAGTTTACGATTCGGGTACCATCTTTGCACCCAAGATCCTCGACATCAAGCCAGAAGATCTTCGTGAGAAGTTCATGGCTGGTGTGGCGAACTTGGCATCGGTCTGTTTGGCCATTGGCTACCCGACTGTTGCTAGCGCTCCTCACAGCATTGTTAACGGATTCAAGAATCTGTTGGCCGTCGCTGCTGTTACCGAGGTGGAATTCGCCGAGGCTGCTACTATCAAGGAGTACATCAAGGTAACAATTTTTCTTAGAAGTTATCAAAAAATCTATTGGTACTATCTACAATGATGATAACAAAGCGCGACTGAATATCCGTGTTGCGCCAGCGCTAGCAATAGCGGAACCCACTGGTTGCACCGGATATAAATGTTGAAAATTTGCCATAGGCCGTCTGAGAAAACATGATAGAGTCTTCTGATATTGAAATTCTTTTGAAATGATTTCTACAACATAATTTTTCATTCACAGGACCCAAGCAAGTTCGCTGCCATTACAGCCACTGCTGCACCAGCTGCTGCTGCTGCCGAGGCTCCTGCTGCTGAAAAGAAGGAAGAGAAGAAAGAGGAATCTGAATCCGAGGATGAAGATATGGGCTTCGGCCTGTTCGATTAAAGTACATATATACCTATATGTACCACATAACCGAGACAACTCGGTATTCACCTTGGACCCGCGTCAAATACAACTCCGAGACATCGGATCATTTTGCATTTGTCTATTACTGACGTCGGAATAAAGACTATATAATTTCTAACAACGTGTACTAAGAATCACATTCACAGCCCAATTTTCCTTCATTACAGTTAGTCTAATGACACTCCTTCCCAGCTTAAGTTTCATGGTTTAAATACCCCAGTAATTAAGAGTAGTCACATGTTGCGCAACTGTTTCACTTCCTAAGTGATAAATGTAGTGACTTGACAAATATGTTGAATATCTATCCCACCTAGACCGAATTTAATGTAAATCCTTGAGAGTTATAAAAATAATACATTCTACGCATGACTCAAGGAAATTTCACGATAATGAATCATACACTTCCTGACATTTCTTTCCTTAAACAGTGCATTACGATTTCGTCCATTCATTGGTGATAGCCAAAGAGCTAAAGCAAGCTCGTTCCATTTTTCTCAAGCACCTGCCCAATGACTTGCACTACCTTTCGAATAAGGACTATTCAAAAGGCGTAGTTGACGGAACATGCGCGTGTTGAAGGAATCGATATATTCGCATCGCTCATCTGGTATCAATATAATTAAAACTTCCATGTGAAGTCATATTTTAATCAAAAGCCAAAAGCGTCTAGTTCTAGTCATACTATCGTTTAATAAGACGTGAGTTTGCACAATAAAGGGAGAATATGAAGTGCGACACGATATCGCAATATAATTTTCAAGTGGAATTGACCAATTAAAGCAGAGATTCATTAAAGATAAACATACGGTAAGTCTATATGCAGTTCAAATGTTCAGTTTAATTTAAAACATTGTGCTGTCACTTCAGATACACAAAAAAGATTTCCTATCTGGTTGTGGAATCAGTAGGCGGCGCAGTTATATAAAGGCTATACCGTTCCGCGAAAGATAGTCAGTGGTTGTTTAACAGCGGAGTGGATCAGTGGAGTGCGATAGAGCCGTGTATACATCGGTGCATCTCGGCGTGATTCGGAGCTAGTCGGTTTTGCGCGAAATTCCTTTCCAAGTTCCAAATTTTGAAAAGCTACCGGACGGACTAACCTGTACAAATATGGGATTATTATCTGAAGGAAGTCCTTTAAGTTGGGAGGAGACGAAGGACCTTGCCGATCATGTGCGAAAGCACGGAATCATACAATTCATTAACCTGTACAAACGTCTGCGGGATAGGCAAGGGGATGTGCTCAAATGGGGCGATGAGGTAATTGCAATTCATTTTTCGATTTGCTTGGCTTGCACCACTCCCAAATCCCACTTTCGTAATGTCCTACTATGACAAGCTATTTTTCCAATTCATAGATGGACGATACTCCGATATGCACGGAACCAGCCACGCTTTGCAACACTTTCGTATAATATTACCGGACAAACCACATAACATAGTCATTGTATTACGTGTGCAAACTTTTTTTTAAAAAACACATTTTTTTATTTAACTCCTCACATTTCCTCTCTATGTAATGCGAGGTTGTTGTATGATAATAAAATACCATCGCAGGATATCGATCACGTTTCCGTTTGACATTCCTTAAACACAGTTAAGCAACGAATTCTTTCTTGACATGACATATGATGACTTCCTCGCATTATACTTCCGAGAACTTCATGCATAATAAGATTGTAGAATCGGCGATAATTAATGATACAGTCACAACTTTTTTTGTTTTCTCTGGTCATGCCAAATATGGTCGAAATGTTTTGCTAAGCCATTCTTTCTGGGTTGCCAATAGTATGCATGACTTGACACTTTTACTGTAATACTAGACATTCGCCTACAGCAATATGTTGCATCACATTGATCTCAACATCACTTACAGTCTATGGAAGTTATTTTGATACCATGCATTTTAGGTACATTCAAACACTTTGATCCTCAGTAATATGGTCTTTGTGTTTGTTGTATATAATTTCACTAATTAGTATTTTTTTCATTTAACTCATCCTATGTTTGATATCTTACAGGTCGAATATATGCTGGTTAAGCTCGATGATAATGCAAAGAAAGCAAAACTTAGTTTGAGAGCTATTGATATATTGAAAACCTTAAATGAGAAGGAACAGAATGATCCAGAGTAAGTATTTGATGTTTCATTGGCTGACAGGGAAATATGATTACTCATCTTATACTATTGCAATGTTATGTTTGTGACAGAAACATTAAATCACTGTGGAGACCAGAGTATGGTGCTTATATGTTGGAGGGTACCCCAGGTAAACCATATGGTGGTTTGTTAGTTCATTTCAATGTCGTAGAAGCTAATATGAGGTACAGGAGACAAGAAGCCATGAAATTACTTCAACCTAATGAATATCTAATGTCTTTAACGAATTTCCCTAGGTATGTTGGTACTTGAATATCGCACCATAATGTTTATAAAATATGTAACAAGCCTTTTCCTCCAGAATGGGAGCACCTTATTTTACTGATCCACCTACAAAACCAAATCCTATATCTGGTGTATCTAAAAGCCAATATTTCCCTGATGAGGCTATATTTCCCGGGCACCCAAGGTTTAAAACTCTCACAAGAAACATAAGACTCCGCAGGGGTGAGAAAGTGGCGATAAACATACCCAGTAAGTTTAAATATCTCACTATCTTATTTAGTGATACCATGAGATTATATTACAAGGATTGTAATTGTTTAACAGTATATAAAGACAAAAATGTACCGGACCCATTTCAAGAGGATACAACAAACTTCGATGAAGATAGTCTCAATGCCATTAAGGACGATCACATTTATATGGATGCTATGGGTTTTGGAATGGGCTGTTGTTGCTTACAACTTACTTTTCAAGCTTGTAATATACAGGAAGCAAGAACACTGTATGATCAACTTACTCCCCTCTGTCCAATTATGGTTAGTACTTGTAATAATAGGATCATAATTTTACAGCGTACAAACTTTAAAAGCTTAAAGTCAGAACATTGTTTCGCGTATACGTTACAGAACCTTTATTTAACATTTAACAGTTGGCTCTAACTGCTGCTAGTCCGTTTTATCGTGGATTTATAAGTGACGTCGATTGTCGATGGAATATCATATCGTGTTCAGTCGACTGCAGAACACGGGAAGAGCGTGGTTTGAAACCACTCAACGAGAATAAATTCAGGATTAGTAAATCGCGATACGATTCCATTGACTCGTATCTCAGTGAGCAAGGTGAGAAGTACAACGATGTGCCTCTTACTTACGACGAAGGAATATATCAACAACTTCTAGACAATGGAATAGACAAACTACTCGCGCAACATATTGCTCATCTATTCATTCGAGACACAATATCGTTGTTCTCGGAAAAGGTGAATCAGAATGATCTTGAAGACACCGATCACTTTGAAGTAAGCGTCTCAGATTGTTTTGTCTTATAAGTACTTCTATGATGATATGCTAATGAGGGTATTATGTATTTACAGAACATCCAATCAACCAATTGGCAGACAATGAGGTTCAAACCTCCACCGCCTAATTCACCTATTGGATGGCGTGTTGAATTCCGTCCATGCGAAGCTCAAATAACAGACTTCGAAAACGCAGCATTCGTGTGTTTCATTGTTCTTTTAACACGTGTTATCCTTAGTTATAAATTGAATTTGTTAATCCCGATTAGTAAAGTTGACGCGAATATGCATAGAGCACAAAAAAGGGATGCAGTGAAGAGTGAGAAGTTTTGGTTTCGTCAAGATATCACATCGGAATCAAAATCGGAAGATGACGAACATGCTATATATACGGAATTTACAGTAAACGAGATCATTAATGGAAAGGTGTCTATTGTATTGTGACTCATAGACATATTTAATTGTCTTCATTTGGATTTGTGTAACAATTACCATTTTTATAGGACGGTGTCTTTCCTGGCCTAATACCACTTGTAAATTCGTATCTTGCTAATATGGATGTTGATGCCGATACACACTGTACTATACAAGGTTATATGAAATTAATACAAAAGAGGGCCTCGGGAGAACTTCTAACAACTGCTGCCTGGCTTCGAAAAGAAGTTCTATCACATCCCAATTACAGGTAAGATTTGCCGTGTTACTTTATAATTTATACGTGCTGCTTTGTGTTACAATGCGAACGGCAATTACAGGCACGACTCAGTGATAACAGAAGAAATAAATTACGACTTACTGAAAAAAGTACAAAGGATTGTGTCGAACGAAATCTCTTGCCCAGAACTACTCGAAGCGACATCATCCAAAACAAATGAGACCATTCCTGCCGCAGTCGCGAAAGCAGAGAAGTATCCTAGATCAAATGTATAATTAAGACAGAATTAGCGGTAGGAAAATTGATATAATTTATTTTATTACACGTGTTAAACCTGTTCTACTTATATCGCACTTCACGGAGCCTTAGTAGTTATAGAACAATTTGTTCCAAGTGTTTGTGTTCACGCATGCATTTCTCCACAAATGACGTTACGTAAATGCAATTGACGCATTACGTGAGTATCCAGGAGCATTGGCGAATGCTTTTTCTCGAATGCGACACTTACGTACTTTAAAGTAGACTGGCGGATATACTCTCTGTTATGTGGTGGAAAATAAACATTGTCCAAACTCACATATTATAAGATTAGTAACGAAGGAGAAGCTTCATTATTTGCCATAAGGTTTAAGCTTTTCTTTTGTATTTATGTATTTTAATATTAATATGAAACCGATTATGCTGCATAATCCCACATATGCATTTCTTTGTGTACATGATGTACTTTACTGTTTACTCTGTCGCACGCATATGACTTTGTAAAAAAAAAGAGTTTACTTTCAAAATATTTCATGAATAACATTATGAAAAAGTTGATCGTTCTATACACTTTTTTTCTTAAACCTTACTATAATCTATATATACAGTGTAAAATTCAATCAGTACAAGGAAGGGATATGATACTTTTTCATTGTATCATATATGTGTTCTATGTATTTGTAATTCACAAAACGTATTTTGTACTGTGATTCCCATTTATGGGATGTTCAAATACGGTATTCTGAGGGATGCCTCAAATATTTATGTCTATAAATATCATACATGTGTGTATGTGTCTAACTTATGTAGATTTAGGTATCCTGCTTTGTTGCTACCAATTTGTCTAGATTCGTTCTATATGACACATAAGTGTTCCAGAGTACAGCCACAATCTGTACCACTAAAACCTGATAATGTAATGGTACGCAATAGAAGTTAACGAGTTGTACCATAGGCCAGAGCTGAAAGCATTGAATGAACATTACTATGAGAATAAAACTAATCGTACTATCACCCTGTTACAACAGTGTTACCTTGTAATTATTAATCACTATATCAGGATATTCTTTTTTCAATTTCGTTATTAAGCTTTGCATATCATTTCCTTGAAAAATACCGATAGCGGATACCAAAACTGCTATAAATATAGGTGCAAAGAACAATTGGTCGCACGCTACTTTTTTCAGTACGACCGTTGTTCCTTTAGAACCTATATGTTTGTCTAATATTCCATACCATTTTCGAGTTGCTGGACCCTATTATTATGAAATGATGAAATCTTTAGTAACATATACTTTCAAGCAAAGTAGAGGTACTCACAGTTATAAAAAAACCAATACAGCCAAACTGAGCGGTTCTCACAAAATCTAAATCTTTAAATTGTCTTTTTTCAACCAACTGCTGTGCAATTTGATCGCCAAATGCCATGAGTGCACCTATATAATAAAGCAAAGTGGATATTGTGTGCGCTTGTCTGTGTTATTCATTCTCAATCCTGATTGAATCATTCTCAAGCAATGATTAACTAAATTATACACTACCGGCTTGAGCCGCCGGTATCACTACCGGATACTTTCTCAACAACCCTTTGTAAATCTTGAAAGCACTTGCCATACTTGCAAGTTATATCTTCACTCGCACTCACGTTATAGAATGCAAACGGTCACCGTGAACTCACTGATTACGCACTTGTTCCCAATTACTAACTTATTAAACCAATGGTGTAAACCAACATCATAAAATTGTCAACATAATGTGTGACTTTTCCAAAATCATGTACCAAAAATATCGATGCGCGTGTTTTTCAGTCCACATAAATCCGTAGTTGCATGACCATATAACCATACCGTACTCCGTCGTCAATCAGAGTTAAGAAACACAGCGAAAAATATAATGATTTACAGCAACAATAGTACCAAGTGATGGAAAAAGATAGTCACAAATTAAATATGCATACATCTGCCGTCGATTCTTTGTCTGAGACACAATAATAATGATATACTAACACGGATTAATCAAAATTCGTAAAACTTCATCTACCTCCACACGATTCTGTGTCTTCTGCGCATTTAAACGCGCAGCAGAAACAGAATGAGCTGCGTCGTCGCTGCTCCTCCGGAAATTCATTTTACTCCCTTCATTTCCGCTTTTTTGAATTACATCGATTGCGTTATCAATTAACTTCTTATTCCATACGTTATGTTCGATTTATAGTTGCTACCTAGCGAAATAAAATATAAGGCTTTGCATTGTCAATTTTACTGACTATATCCAACTCATATACAAATTGCTTATTGTATATAAATCATTAATGCAAATTCAGATTTAAAATTTAATACATTTCGCATGCAGATATTATCGAAGTGTATACAACGATCCATATCTGTTTAATTCGTCGCAGATTACGTGCATGTGGGCGTAGCTGTCGTCAGCCAATTGCTATAGCGCGCGAAAGACTAGACTCGTCATTGTAGCGATTGGTCATACTGTCAAACTGACAGTTTGAGTCTAGAAAATGGTCGGAAAGCAAAGATGGCAGTGAGAGGTAGTGTTCGGGTTTCTCTCCTCGCAATTTTCTCTGTTTTCTTGGTGAATTACTGTGATGGGGCTACGACAGACATCGAATTGGACGCGAAGGCACAGCTGCTGCATAGACTCGACAGTTTGAACCTACTGCTTTACACATTTCTATTAATATTGACTGTTTTAACAATATGGACATTCAAGCACCGCCGTCTTAGGTTCCTCCATGAAACTGGGCTAGCTGTCATTTACGGTGAGTCGTCTGCTATCGCGCGTGTCATCCTACGCATTAGCCTGTAGCCTTTTGTATTATAATTGCCAATTACTTTAATGTCAGTGGAGTTGTCCTTGTGCCCCGATTAACTTGACAACTGTATGTGTATGCATACACTTTCGAAAGGACCCGGAGCATGCACTTTTATCAAGTATATACACTATCGTTCTATGATGTTTATGCATTCCTTATAAATTCCCTTATCCACCGGGATTATTACGCTCTCACGACCCGGGAGTAAAAATAGTTCCATCTGGAACTCATTATTTTTGGGGAAAATTCGATCGACGTAAATGACTCGAAAAACCTCGGTTTGCTAATTTTATTTCTCGATTACTTAACACTGACAGTACTCTTAAGAAAAGGCAACTAATGTTTATTATGATATTATTAATATATGATAAAATCATAGGAGTCATAGAAGTCCAATGGTATCATTTGCTTCTACAATATTTTACCTTGTTTGTCTGACATTTATGTTTGGAATGCAAATGCTTGATTGTATAACAGATTAATGAAAGTTAAGACACGTATAGTTCATGAGTTTCCTTGGAATATAATCTGTGATACTTATATAATGATTTAAATGATTGCGTATGAGGTATCCCATGTACGTGTAATGTACACCGTGTACCGTTAGAATGTAGCTACCTTACATCAGAAATATATGGCTTATTGTAAATCTAATATGGCTGCATTTAAAAATTCTAGGATTAATTATCGGGGCAATTATACGATATGGTTTCACATCTAACAGTACGATCCTCCATATGCCCGTTGTCCAAGACAACAATAGTAGATATAATCAATCAGTACCTCCGGACACATTATGGTTACACTTTCCCGAGGATAAAGGAGGTGGCGTCACCAAGAATAAAATATTTGCATATTCGTTTAGGGGAGAGATTTATAAAGAAGATAATGAAATTGACTTAAAGGTACTTGTACAGATATTTTATGAGTAGCTAAATAAAGATTACAATTATGAACGTTTGATTGTATAATCCAAGTAGTAATTTATTCGAGATCTTATGATTTTATTCTGATACACGCACAGCAACAGTGAACTATGTTATGATTATTACAGGCCACGTTTGACCCTGAGATATTCTTTAATATTATTCTACCTCCCATAATCTTTCATGCTGGGTATAGTTTGAAGCGTGTAAGTATATACTTGTGTATGAAACTTATTTAATATTGATAAACTTTTAATTCAAGTAGTGTAAAACTATTTATATAAAACTCCACTTTCCTTGCAGAAATACTTTTTCCGAAACTTGGGAGCTATTCTTATGTATGCCTTAATTGGAACATCAATATCAGCGTTTGTTATTGGGTATACCTTTTATTTATTTTTCATGCTTATGACTAATAAGTAGATAGAGCGTCTCCTTGATAAGGAACTGATTTGAATATTTTAGACTGCTGGTATTCAACGTTTCGTGTGATATCAATATAATGCTCATAGGTCACTTTGATTATATTTTATCTCTTGTTTTGACCAGAAGTCAAAGATACAAAACAAAGCCTTACTTCAAGTGACAAATAAGTAGTTTCTTAATCGTATAGTGCAGCAACACTTTCATATCAAAATCTTATCGCTTTTTTCAGATCTTTAATGTATGGCTTTATACAGCTAATACCGCACCTTTCTACTTCGTTCACATTTTTGGATACTTTATACTTTGGTGCCCTGATATCGCCGACAGATCCATTGACAATAATTTCCATTTTTAATGATTTACACGTTGATGTGAATTTGTATGCCTTGGTATTTGGAGAGAGTGTGTTGAATGATGCCGTTGCCATTGTACTTAGCGGGTGCGTATATACTGTTTTTGTCGGACATATAAAATTAGCGTCTTTCTGTTTCATTCTATTAACAAGTATACTTACGCAGTTCTATCCAGAATTATGCCGAAAGATATCAATCAGGATCAGGGGGCTTTGAAACAGTGGCATTCTTCCAAGCATTTGGTGATTTTGTTGGAATATTTAGTTTATCGCTGTTTATCGGCGCTAGTATGGGATGTATGACAGCTTTGTTAACAAAGTTTACAAGAGTTCGAGACTTCCCTTTATTAGAATCGGCACTGTTTGTGCTAATGTCATACAGTACCTTCTTGATCGCAGAAGCGTCGGACCTCACAGGTAAGACAATCCGTCAAGGGTAAGAAAATAAATAACAACAGCCTTTTGTGAATTTTACAACAGCATATGTTTTTGTTCGATACAGGTGTGGTAGCTGTCCTATTCTGCGGTATATGCCAAGCACATTATACATACAATAACTTGAGTCCAGATTCACGGCAGCGAACGAAGCAGCTATTTGAATTACTAAACTTTTTAGCCGAGAATTTTATATTTAGCTACATTGGTGTTTCCATGTTCACTTTCCCGAAACACCATTTCGATCCAGGTTTCATCTTCGCAGGATTTGTATCCTTTACGTATGAATGCTGTCCCAGTAGATTTCTACATTTCTTTTTTTATCGAACTTACAGTTTCCTTAACTCTACGATAATTAGTTCTGTGCATTACTCGGACGTGCAGCCAATGTATATCCCTTATCATTTGTTTTAAATCTGGCTCGTAAGCCGAAAATCTCCTTAAATTATCAACACATGTTGTTCTTTGCTGGGCTGCGCGGTGCTATGAGTTTTGCACTTGCAATAAGAAATACAGTTTCAGACGCCCGACAGGCAATGTTGACTACCACAAGTCTAATAGTGATTCTGACAGTCATTTTCCAAGGTGGGGCAACCACCCAGTTTTTGAACTGGTTCAATATACCGTAAGTTTTTTGTTCAACACTTTGAATAAATAGTCTGTATTTAAATTGTAATATTAAGCATTGTACCTCTTTTGACAGTGTCGGAGTAGACGAAGAAGTGGAGGGTCTCTCCCATAATGGAATGCGCAGTGTAAGTCTTATACTTTTTGATTTACTAACAGTAGTTATTTCCAGAAAAACTTAATGAACTGTGTTTGTGTGCGTGTGTGTGTATGTTTAATTAAGTGGTATATAAAACTAGGACGATCTTTTTCGAAGTACTCAAATTCAATTTATTTAGCATGGTAATACATAGTGCTGTCGGCACCTTTATACTTTATTGCATTTTCCTTATCTAAAAGAAAATATTATTTCTTTATTTCTTTTTCTTTCCATTATACTATTTTTTAAACTGTCTGCAATGCATCCCGAAACAAACCCCCTTGTTTCATCAAACTGAACATTCACAAAACTTTATAAAAATCAGTTTTGAATAGGAGTTTGTACAATACCAGAAAGCACCTCTGTATACATGTAAATATTTATGTGTCAAATAAGTTCTTTATGCAACACGGAATAGTTAATAATGGTAAACCTGTCGCATTACGCTTATTGCGACAAATTATAGTCTTGGGTTTGAAATCTAGTTCGAACGATGGTATGCGGTGCATAATACAGATAAACGTAATTGCACTAGTTTATATAAGTTTTAATATAGACTACCCTTGCATTATTGTTAACTATACTGCCTTCACGTATCGATTCAGATTTATGTTAATGCACTGGACACCTTACGTGTTGCCAACTATTATACCGAATAATTGCACACATTCCAACAACGATTTCACGAAAAAGAATTCTATTAGAAGTAATTTCGAATTGTATTTAGTCTGTCGTCAATCTCTGCACTTTGGGAGTTAAGCATGAGACGTTTTTATCACGAAACAGATTTATGGGAATGCTTGATTAATACTAAATAAGTACGCTTTTAAATTAGTATTGAATATAAGGAAATTTATCTTGCTAATGTTAATAGTCTGGTGGCGAGGGTGGCTTTGGCGAGCTGGACATGCGTAGGGAAAGAAGTCCCCCGGTACGTTCCACACAGATATCCAGGAACTGAGTTTTCCTATTGATTGTGGTCAGATTTGCACTTCACCATGTGCAAATGATTACCTCTTACTTATTTTTTTTTTTATTCGAACTAGCTCGAATGTATAAGTCGATATTAGATATAATCATTGCACTTTTATAACTAAAATGAAATTTTCAAGTTCGTTTTGTGCATTTTTGTAGTATTATACACGAGTTGCTTTCTGCCAATAACACAAGCATAAGACGTTGAAATAAGGGAATCCTGCATGAGAATTTAATATTTAAATGGATCAAGTGGTGTCTTAAAACTTAGATGTTGTACCAGCAATGAGCACGTTTCTACGATATTCACTATTGATCCATTATTATACTCTTTTTTATATGACAGACCATACTTGCATACACACACAGTACAGTAATGTACAGTAACATATGACACTCGACAGACGTGTCTTGCTTTTATTAATTCCATTGATTTCAATGTTAAGTTACTCTCCTGCTTCTGGAGGCAACTCACTAATTGCATGTGCTTATATTATCTTTTTTTTCGTATAGTTTTTGTTATCCATTCTGTATGTTGATGATCAGTAGTGTATAAAACAGATATATTTACAATTATTAACAATAAACACAAACATACTTAACAGGGAAGAATCATTTGATTAGAATGTATTAAGCATGTTTACTTATACCTGAGAACAATGATAATAATACTGAATGAAACACAGAGTTGAATTGGTTGTAACCATACTTGGAAATCCTACTTGTTATACTGAAGGACTCCAGTCTTTTATTGTTTGGTATTTAATCGTCATTTGAGTTTGATCCTAAATGTTGAATAGAGGAACCTGATCATACAGGATGGATAATAGAAATATCGTTCCCATTTCACAGTATAATTCTATGCAGGATGGCTCACTGTCAGCCAGTGGAGCAAAACCTAACGAGAAGGCTCTCCTCGCCAGAATCTGGGGTGATTTCGACACCCGATATATGAAGCCACTTTTAACACACTCCAGACCAACATTGTTGGAGACATTGCCTGTGTGCTGTGGTCCACTAGCCAGAATTCTTACAACCACACAGCAAATGACTCAAGTACGTAAGAAAGGAGTTTAGCCCGTTGTAGTTGAGGAAACTTTATGCTATTTTGTTGAATTATTACAGGATGACACTTCGAGAAAAGCTGACTCGGATACCGATTTCTGTCTGGAAGATCGCGAAATGGAACGGCGCAGGACTAGCGTTCAGCCGGTGAGTTATCATCAACCTAATCTAAATTACACTATTAATCCGTGCTACGAGCCTAACAGCACAGACGCCACTAATCCAGACGAACCCTATGTAATCCTTAACTTACACAGAAGGTAGAAATTATGACTACTAAACAAAACATTTACATTCTGTATGAAACCTATCCATGCGTGAGTCTATTTTGTAAGTCGGTATGAATGAACTTATCATTTGTACCTGATTTTCTTGTACTTCAAAACACTAGTCTCAAAGTTACCACTTTGTTATAATACCCACATGTTAACATCCTAAGGACACTTCGTACGACATGGACTCTCCATTTTATATGAAAGTGGCGTCAATCTGCGAGCACGTAAATTCTCTGAGCGGAGCGACATTTTCTCAAATTGACTTGCGCGAATTCGGGAAAATTTCTTTCATATAAAATGTGTTATGGCAATGCATGTGGAACTCAATCTTCTTCTTTGTAAAAACTGCAGTGATACACAAAACATATATTTAAGAATAACTGCTGTAATATTTTTCCATTACTCATTAAAAGTGTATGTACTGTAAACCATGTGTAATGAAGCTGGCCTATACATGTACCAGAAAGGGAATGTTATTTATTGAATTATTATTTATTACAATGTTACTCATTTTTGAGAATTGACATTGCGGAAGTGTGTGTATCGCTGTTTATTCTCCTATTTTCACTGGGCTACTAACCGCATTGTTTATTAATCGACACTAATCACCTGCTCCCTATGGAATCGAAACACCGTTCTATAGGCATGATTCTACTACTTTTTACTGAAAATGTCTGATACGTGCAGGAAGTGTATGCAATTATTCTAGTCATTAACGCCTGTAAGAACGGATGGTCTTGCTAAATTCAGGTTTTTGCTTAGAGCATAATGTATGTAAAACGGCAGGCAAATCTTCCCATACCAATACAAACTTTGTATACACTAGAGCTTCAGATTAGTTTCATGCATACAGTTTATGTTAATTCGAAAATTATGTTTAATGTCCGCAAACCCTAAAATCACGAGACTTGAGGGGGAGGCCGAGGGGGCTTTTGTTGTTATGATTTAATTGCTGCCGCTCAACTTGTGCTTTGTCCAGTCTTTTGTCAACGATTTCATGCAGTACCTTAAAAATCTCGTTTGATCGCGTTGTTACCGGTTTTTTTAGAGAAAAAGAAATGATGATGATGATGATGATGATGATGATGATGACGAAGACCTAAGAATCATCGGAATGGAAGGATTTATTCCGTTACGAACATTGTAACGGGACAAGAACCATTTCAAAGTAATAGTTTAAGAAGATGGTTTTTCAATACCTTGCGTCAGATTCATCGCACGGGATAAACGGTTAAAAGTTACTTTCTGCATACAGAAGTTTATCACTTTCTTTTCATTGGTGCTCCATGATATTAACTGTTTTCCACTCGAGTGTTTGAGGCAGTTCCTACTACGAAGCACAATTTTTACTACAAAGTTATACCTCCTCTTGCACTTAAGAAAGATCAAAGGTATGCAAGTCTTATATTTTTAACTTCTACACTCGACGAAACTCGAGCTCCTCTTAGTTATGTGTATATCGTACCTTTACAAGTCTCAATGTTTTCCTACTTTTTATGTAAGTTGCAGTTGACATTTGCGTCTTTATGCAAAGTGTAAATACACACTGTACTTTGCAAGTGATTTACGTAAATGACAAGTGACATTGTACTGTGAAAGAGAACGGCCAACACGATCATGCTTCTTAAAGTTTTAGCCATAAGTTTGATAACATTGAAACCAAAAAAAAAATATTCATACGCGGTCGTATAATGCTTTTGCGTGGACTTTCGCTACGAAGGTGAAGAGATGTATAGTATCTAAGAAAGCATATTCCTACTTGATCGAGTATAGTTAGAGATATATTGTTGTGATTTTGGGAAAGTATTAAGATTGGGAGGAAAAGTTATTGTCCTATGAAAACTGAGAGAAAATGTGACGTCTTACTTGTCGATAACTTATATCACTTACTGAAACGCAACGATGATTCCTCAAAATGATTTCGACACGTTATATACATTAAACATAATTTTCAGTGTCCGTTGACTATAAGTTATGCGTAATAATATCCAAAGTGTACAGGTGTTAATAAGTTTATGAAGTAGATAAAATTTGCTGTGATTAATTTAATTCGTTTCGAGTATGCTTCTACATCACCAACATTTCTCTTGCAAACCGTCCCGTGTATATTCAATGTCTTTGCATGTAGTCTGAAGAACCAAAACGTATTCGGAAAGTTAGTATTGTAATCAAAATACTGTTGAAGGATTATCGCTGGGATAGGGTATTAACACATGAGTGTACGCGCCTATAACGGAAACGGTAGCTGTAACCCTTCTCCTTGCTTTGCAACAAGACCCGCTAACGAATTACATATTCGTAGCTATCTTGACATGTGTTAATAACCCGGTTAACATCTTGAGCGACATTGTTTTTCATTTCGTTTATCATTGTTCATATAGTATGTATATTACATATATATATATACACACACACTCGTATAAGATTATCTATGTGTTAAATTTTGTCTACTTCTATAAGATTCTGCTTTCCATGCGGTATTAATTGTTCTGTAGAATATAACATATTTCGTAAAGCTTACAAATGGCATCCAGCGATACATGCATGCATGAGTAGTACTTTTTAGCTATTTCCTTTGAGTTCCGTTTTGATTTACTATTCATATGATTTCATCGATTTAATTGTGTAATACACTCAACTGTGTCTATTTGGTTTCTTCACAGACACATGTAAGGAGCTCCCCAAGTAGAGCAATTTTCTGAGTGCAATTTTAATGTACATCTGTTTCAAGGAAGTTCTCTATAAATTGGGATGGCTTATCCATAATTCTAACAGTGTGTCGTATGATACCACGTTTATTTTTGGTACGGTAGTTTTAGTGAAACGATCTAACAATACATTAAAACATCTGATTATATCTCGTGTATTTTTACGTACTGTTCTGTTATCAGATAAAAGTTAATTTTATGAAACAAGTACAAACTTAAGTCCGAATTAAGCATACGTTTCGAAAATTCAATGGAATTATATACATGTACCCTTATATGAGTTGCCGCCGTTTTATACGTTTTGTGTATATCAATTGTATGTGTTGCCATTTCTTTTCTTTGCAAGATATCGTTTAGTATTTCAGACAGGATAAAAGACATTGATGACAAAAGATTGAATGTAAGTATTGTTGTGGAAAAAGCGCATATTCGAAAGGGAATGGTAATCCTTGCCTTGTTCCCCCTTGATTTTAAGTTGTGAGTACCTCATTTGCACAATAAATAAGTTTGTAAGTTAAAAAAGAACGTATATGTAACTGTAACTGCTACGCCTGTACATGCCATTAACATAGAGGCAGGCAAGCTGCTTTCCTCTTCCCTTATTAAATAGATTTTTCATAAAACGAAATCATAGTTTCCAAAAGAAATAATTATTGCTACGGTCTGCTTAGACCACCGTTCCTTACGTTTACTTAGTAAAGAAGTAATATACTTTAGTTATTCAAGTTGTACGTAGCAACAACAGAAGCTTAACAATTATATTTCTTGTATGATCGAAACAATGTAAAAGAATCTCATGATGGATTCTTGATGTATTTAATACTTTGTGGGACAGCTGGGAACTGTGATGGGAGAAGTTAGTCCGGGACCACTACCACTGCACACACGCGTCGCCCTGCCCGGCTTGGTTGGCAGACATTTATAAAGACTAATTGAGATCAGCAAATAAGTTCGTCTTGCTCTATGTATATTATTGTACGTGCAACTGATAAATGTGTTTATCCAAATGTAGCGTAGCTTTGTGTGTTGAAAGAAAAAAGTCGCTACCATTTTCTTTTTTCTTTTATTTCATTTTCCTGTTGCATAATATTAATTTCTCTTGTGTTCCTCTGGAATCTCAGTCCGCAGATTTGTAGAACATTTATTAGTTGTACCAAGTAAGGCAAAGACTTTATTCTGTAAAGACTATTTCCTGGTAAATGTAAGATGTTCAGCGTGGCATAAATGATACTTCATTATTCAGTGGCGGTCCGGGCATATAAGACTTAGTGGATAAGAAACTATGTCAGACACTGTTCAAACATCAATCTCGTACTATACTGTCAACCAATGACTTATCAATGCGCTCTGCGCCTCTAAATATAATAATTCATTCGTATTCGACGTGCGTGCTGAAGGCACGTCATTACCAGCATTTTGGCTTTCCCAGGTTCGAAAGAGTCGAGACCTAAATAGCGGCGCACCTCGAGACTATTTTTCTATCGTCATAATGACAATAAATTAACACTTTGTGTTCGTGAGACAATTCAGCTGTGAAACACAACAGGTCAAAAAAATTCATAGCTTTGTAAACTGAATAAGAACCGATGTTCGTACAGCGTCGCCGTGTAGGTGTATTGTTATATTTGGATGTACGTCGCATGACTTTGATAAGGGTTGACAATTGAACAATGATCAGCCACACTTTTGGACATAACACTTAATTTGCCGTTTGATAGCCAGCAAATTGATTTTGCTGCGATGCATGCTAATAATGTACACTTGAGGTGCGGGGCACCCAATATACAGCGATACGTAGTACACATCTCTCTATTATAATTTCCAATTCCTTGTTTATCTGCATTTGATAGCGAGATAATCCTATTTCAGGATCTGATTCTATAGAAAGGATTTGATATGCAGGAAAGTAAAGTTTGGTGCCAAAATTCATAAAATACGCGAGACTGCGACGAAGTTGAGGGATGAATATACATCCGGCACAATCAAATTTAACAATTTGAAATTATTTGACAAAAGTAATATCTTGACAAAAGAAAAATGTAACCATGAAAGTAACAAAAGCAAGTATGTATTACGTTAAGTGGTGCATATGTAAATACAGTTTTATTAGTCCATGTACTTCGGCCTGAATCATCAACAAAGTTTTAACTATCCAATGGTTGCATCTCTTACAAAATTGAGAAATAAAATCAGAAATTCTTCATTTCAATGTTGGCTGTGAAGACTTAAAAAAAACCTTGCATATACATAATTTTTAAATGCTAGAGCTATTCTAAAGATGCAGGAAATATATAACTAGAACTCTTCTGCTCTATAAATATATATATATATATATAATTGCATGTATTTACACTTTAAATTATTTTAATTATCTGTAATAAATTATGTAAATTGACTTGTATTGTTGCAAAAGGGCAAACCTCTAAAACTTGGTAGTTGAAAGGCCCCTGTGCCATCTACTTATGAATTTGCCATTCGATGTAACAATTATGATTCTAATGTATACATGTATGGAATAACAATGTTGTGATACCATGTACTTCAATTTGCAGTGTTTAATAAAGTATTTGTAAAAATAGTTTTTATTTTACTGCAATCACAGTCTGAGTATCTAAAATATAGATTATGAGATTACCTGACCATTCACGGCTTTCCTCATCTCTTCAGTTACAGAAAATATTGGCCCATGTCCAGGTATAATGAAATCTGCCATATTTATTACATGTGAACGCATTTGGGATTGTGTTTTCTGTAACTCTGGTACACCAAGCTCCTTCCAAATATCTGGATGGTAAATGTCTTCCTTCTTTTCGAACAAGTCCCCTGCAAAGGTGTTGTTTGTACCATGGTATCTCTTAGAATAAGGAAGATGCAAAATAGCAACCTGTTATTGCAAAACATGTAACTTTTCCAGTCAAACTTGTGTCCACTAGAACTGTAACATCGTCAGATGTGTGCCCTGGAGTCTTAATAACTTTAACTCCACAACACAGGTTGTATTCATCTACTTGAAAAAGCAAGGGAGGAAAATCAGGATCATGAATATTCTATTATCCATAATGTTTGCAATAGGAAGAGTCACCGTCTTTGAATCTATCTTCATAAAACGTGTCACCACGATGAACGCAGGTTCCAACAATATGTTCTGCATTTAGAAAAAGGTTATTGTTGCCTATGTGATCTGCATGACTATGAGTAGAAACAACATAGTCGATTTGAGTTGGGCTAACATTTTCACGTGCGAGTGCTATAATTCGTAAGTCATTGCATCATTTTATTATCATCAGTCATTTTGATTGATCAACTCTACCGGTAATCTGCTCGATAATATACCTTCGATCAACTTATCCCGGTCCCAAGCTGTCATTGTATCAACAATGATTAATTTTGGTGCTCTAATTAACACACATGAACAATTCGCTTTCATTGTCACGTCGTCAATTTTTATAGAGTACCCGCTGAATAATACAATTACTTCGACCATTTTTACACTAACAGGAATAGAAAAATATATGAAAGCGCTAAGTTTATCCTGAGGGCGTGGAGCGACGTAATTTCTATAAACGAAAAAACGATTCTATCGTGTCAATTTAGTATTCTTGACAAGGAAGGTTACTCAGCAGAATTTTGCCCGGCATCAATCATAACAGTTGCGTTGGGGACTGCACGTGACACTAGCCCAATGGAAAGACGATCATAAAAATGAAACTGGTAATGAGATTGCTTATACGATGATTTTGAATACGGGTGCTTCACAAATTTCACTCTGCATTGAAGACTATCACAGATTATACTGTTCGAAACTTCGTAACCCCAAAGATTGAATATGACAATTCATGTGCCCACCACTCAAGCGTTCCACATACGAAATTATTCGCGCCACATCAAAAATTTATATTTACTTATAATTTGTTTACATTGCTAAGATATTGTGCACTTGTCAACAGTACTGCCTGTCTAGTGAGCCGACAAAGCCATGTTTGGTATTAAGTTTCAAGGGAATTACTTTAATGTTGGACTGCGGTCTAAACATGCAGTCCATTTTACACTTTATGCCGATGCCTATGGTTCCAAGTGCAAAATTTAATTCATTGCCTACATGGCTCCCACGTGACAATCATCAAGATTGGCAAATCGAAGGGGTATACATTTGATAGAATCTAAATGTCCCGCATATAGCTAAGAGTTTTAAATTAATTACTAATCATGAACCATTAATTACACTAGGAATTGAAAGAATGCTGTGGCAGAGTATTCGTTGATTCAACCCCTGAATTTTCCCCTCCATTGGAAAAAATAATAGACTTCTCAGAAATTGATGCAATATTAATATCGAACTACACGTGCATGCTGGCCTTGCCATTTATAACGGAACACACAGGCTTCAAGGGTATAGTCTACGCTACTGAACCAACGTTACAAATTGGTCGTTTTTTTATGGAAGAATTAGTGGAGTTCATCGAGCAGACACCCAAAGCAAGTCTTGCTAAGCACTGGAAAGAAATGTTACATGTCCTCCCACCTCCTTTAGCCGATGCGCTTAAACCAAAATCATGGAAACATATTTATTCAATGGTAGCTGTTAATAATGCACTCTCACATATCCAAACTGTTGGATATGATCAGAAATTGGTAAGTCGGTATTGGAGAGTCACTATTCCGGAGTAGATATATCATGAATTATTACAGGACATATACGGAGCATTAACTGTTACTCCCATAAGTTCCGGGTACTGTTTGGGAAGTAGTAATTGGTTGATCTCGTGCGATCATGAAAAAGTTGCATATGTAAGCGGCTCATCGACATTAACAACACATCCACGTCCTATGGAGCAAGCTACTTTAAAACATGCAAATATGTTGATTTTAACTGGTTTGACTCAAACACCAACTGCTAATCCTGACACAATGTTAGGAGACTTATGCATGACTGTTGGTGTGTATAGATACTTTGCCATAGAGCGTGCAATTGATCTCATTGAACTTACTATTACTAAATTTTAGCGATGACTCTAAGAGCCGGTGGCTGTGTCTTAATACCTTGTTATCCATCTGGAGTAGTATACGACTTATTTGAATGTCTAACGCTTCATTTGGATAAAACTGGTTTTTCACAAATTCCTCTCTTCTTCATCTCACCAGTTGCAGAATCATCTTTAGCATATTCAAATATTTTGGCAGAATGGTGAGAATCGAAGAATGAGTAATGATTAGATTTCTATTATACATATCATTGTTTTATCGTAGGCTTTCGACGAGTAAACAAAGTAAAGTTTATCTACCCGAGGAGCCATTCCCTCATGCATTCTTAGTAAGAAATGCGAGACTCAAACACTTTACATCTACATATGCTGAAGGTTTTAGTTCTGAATACAGACAACCCTGTGTTGTTTTCTGTGGCCATCCAAGCTTACGATTTGGAGACGCAGTACACTTTGTTCAATTGTGGGGAAACAATCCCCAGCACACGATTATTTTTACAGGTAACATTTCTTGCTTTCCCTCATCTGCTTATGATAGAAATATTACTGATATCTTTCAACAATTACCATAGAGCCAGACTTTCCATACTTGGATGCCTTAGCACCTTTCCAACCCTTAGCAATGAAAGCTGTACATTGTCCTATTGACACGTCTTTGAATTTCACACAAGCTAATAAGCTAATCAGGGACTTAAAACCAGAAAATCTAGTTATACCTGAATGTTACACACAACCGCCAATTACTGCACCCCACAGGGCAGATCTTGTTATAGAACCAGTTGGGGTAAGTGAATCAACTTCATACAAATTATAAAGTTAACTTTAACAAATCATTTCCGGAAATTCAAGGAGAAGCCACTAATCACATTCAAACGGGGGGAGGTAATTAAACTACCGTTGAAAAGGAAAAAGGGCAGGGTATTCATAGAGCCTGAATTAGCCAGTAATATTATTCCCAGTGAGATTAGACCTGGTTTAAGTCTTGCATCTGTTACTGGAGAACTCGAAGTGAAGGATAATGTATATACAATAAAGGTACATATTTTCCAGCAAGTGTAACTACCTTGTCATATTTCACAAGGTAATATATTATATGACTTTATCAGAGTATTGAAGACAGACCGAGTGGAAAGCGTAAAGCGCGCTCTGGTTCTCCGACGCCCATTAAGGAAGAAGTGTTTAAAGAAAGGAAACATGAATATGGAACTCTCGATCCACAAGAATTGCTCCAAAAGCTCAATCAAGAAGGCATCCAAGGTGCTAAATTACAACACAGCCCAACGTCAACTAGTATTCATTTGGTAAGAATAAATTTATTGTGCATATCTTTTGAACAGATGGCATTGCGTTAGAAGTATTTATATATTTGTCGATTGTACATCTTTGCAGCAAGACGAAGATACTTTAATACAAATAGGAGATAATTCGACGCACATTTTCTGCAATGGTGATCAAAAGATCAGAAGACAACTAAGGACTATTATAATGCAGTGTCTGAAGAGATTTTAATCCAATGAATTTAGGTGGTGCAAAAGATCTCTGCTCACGTTTTGGCCTTTCATTATGAAAGGAAAGAAATGTGATATTATCACACATCCCGCATTGACCAATATCTCACACTGATGTTATCTTCTTCATTTGATTTTACAAATATAGTATTTATATCAAATATATTTTGTCAATGCATATTGAGAAAGTGGCAGTATTATATCCATTTTTAACTCGAAAGGAAATTTTCAAATAAATGAAATGTGACGGACCTTAAATTAGAGGATGCAAGACTGATATCGCATTACAAATTGCGAAATCATGGATTTATACTTGTCTTATTCTTATTTTTTTTACGAGGCTTCATTTATTATCATTAGTAGATTGGAATCGATAATAAAAAGCATACTACATCAGAGTGGTCGTAATCATACTTGTACAGTACAACGATTAACAGCGGTTAACACAATTCTATCTCCATCATCTTTAAATCTTCGACGATCTATCCCTAACGTAATATAATACAGATCGTGTCTATTCCTAGTGACTAATTGTGCAATCGCTATAGCAACTGCATGAGTTTCTCGCTGTACTCTGAACGAGTACATGTATTTTTTCTTTCGTCGCATCTTCTGGTTTCTATTGCATTGCAATAGTTCCAGAAAAATAAATATTTGATTGTATCGAAAAAAAATGTCGAAATTGTTCTCTTCAATGCGTGATTAACCTTAGATGTAATACATAAAAATCAGGCAAAACACATAGAAAAATTGTGGAAAGTAGCAAGTTGACTTTCATTTGTTTCGTACATGTAATCTATCAACAGGAATTAACGCATACTTCATTTCGTTAAGCCTATGTTGAGGGAGATTCTCGAATCGATCGTATTCGTAAGTACCGGATTCCAGTATACTGGAAATGGCTTTCATCTTATTTCTAATCTCTTTACTTACATTCAGAGTACAGCTGCTTGCAACCTACTTAGCGGAGACCATTCCAATTGCCAAACCCGCTGCAAATGATGTTAAGAACACATGGAACTCAGTGATTTTGAATGAGGAGTCGCCAGTAATCGAATGGTACCAGCGGCGTGTTTTGGATTCTCCATTTTTCAGTAACTGCTCGGCTTTATCAAGTTTTTTATCGACAAATCTCTCGACCTGAAATAAGAGATCTTATTACTCAAAGTACAATTTCTCGGCATCTCGGCAACATCTCTGTAGTCGACAATACACACGGCAGAATACTGCTTTGGTATGTTATACTCAATAATCGTGAAACCAATCTTCGTAAATAAGTTTATTGAAAAAAGAAATTATTGCAATACCAGCAACAACTTTACAATAAAATCTATCACAAACAAAGAAAGTAGTACTATAAAAGAGTACAGATCGCACAAATAATTAGACTTAAATAAATATCACGGAAATTGAACTGCAAAACTTCTTGTTATATACATTCATTCCCTAATGAATGAATTTGTGTCATTATATATATTACACATAACACTACCTGCTATATGTACTATATATCATCGAGCACAAGAAATATTAACGACTCTTTATTTTCACATTACTTAGCGTAAAGCACAAGAAGTGCAATTAAAAAATGCCAACAGCATTACAAACATCATCCTAGATGTAAAACTAGTACCAAAGGTAATGCAGTATATTAAACCCAGTATTTGTAAAAACTTATATAACAAGATTATTGGGCTTATGAAGCTAGACCAATTATAAAACCACCAATAAAACCTGTTGCCAAATAGGAATTGTCTCGGCACCATCTTCCTACCTGTAGATGATAAAAATAGACAATGACTATATCATGCTAACACAAATACATAAAAATATGGAGTAATAAATGATACCTTATCTATGAGTTTCGGTCCTTCTCCAGTGATCTTTTCTTCTACTTTATCGGATATTTTTTCTGCCTTCCTTTGAATCTTATCCCAATGAATATTTATGTATCCCTGGTGCGCAGCAATTTGTAACATGATAATTCCCCCTCCAACAGCGAATGCTGCAGCTTTTCCAACTCTCATTGTCAAATATCCGGTCATCCTGTATGTGGAAGCCAGAATTTATATTAATTACAATATGATTTAGCTAAATATTTTTGTTGGAGCCTCGCATCTTATTCAACACATACCATCCTGAAGTAGTGCCAATAATAAGTTGTTTGGTTGCAGATGTTTTTCCCACATCTCCCAGTATTTTATCTACAAGGCATTTCGCTTCCTTGGACACATCTATACTACATTCGTCCTTATTAGCATCGTCCTTACTTTTCTTGGATATCGGAATACTCATTTTGATACTGAAAATATCGGAACTGTTAAAAGCGGTCAAGTATATCGCGATCTTCGGACGAACGGAGTCACCGGTACGAGCACCGAATCGAATTCCTGTCAGGCAGTCATTGTATTCTCATTTTTTGTATTTATTAGTGCGTGCATTAGTAGTACATGCAGAAATTGCGAGTTCTACGCTCACGGCCAAAAATAACAAATAGTTATAAAACCGATCTTTGCCTATTTCGTCAGAAGAGTAATATATCGATGACGGCGCTTCCGAGAATTTATGCTAATAATTCACCTGCCAGGAAACGTGTCTATGACTGAATCGGGCACATTAATCGAATTATATCCACCTAACACGGTAACACGACATACAGTAAAAATCGGGTCGCCACAAAAACAAAGAAAACAATGGGAAACAAAAAGGTTTCTACCGTTTGTAAAATCTCGCCGCTCTCATCTTCACGAGATTCTTGTTCAGTTTAGGCATGTTACAGATTAGGCGTGTTCGTAAGTTATGTAATGCGGCATTATTGTAAACATTAGCACGGCTTAAAGCTCACCTAATATTTCTCACTGAGCTTCCCTAAGATTCAACTGATCCTGTTCGCCGGAACCGATCTGACAGCTCGCTACCTCTCCGGTATTTCCAACGATCGTTCGTAGTTTGAAGAATATAGATAGGGACGTTTGGCAAACAGTGTAGTTAGAATACCGGTGGGTATGTGGGAGGAGAGGATGCCGGGATGCGCGCCTCTGTACAAACTTACAACTCCGAAAACTATTCCCAGTTGTTACAATTCTACGCAAATCATTTTCAATTCCGAAAAAGTTATACTAAACAATTACAACATTCTCTTTCAAACAAAACTCTTATTTATCCAGTGAAACCAAGTATCAAAGTATTATATCACAAGAAACAGTGAAAAAGCAGGGTGCGGGTGATAAGTGGTGGGGGAGGAAATGCCGTGTTGCCAGTAAGTTAAAGTTTCGGCGCGGCAGCGTGTGCGACGTCGCGCGTGGCGAAGCTCTCGGACGACGTCGTGCCTGGCACAAGATAGTCCGTGAAAATGGTCTTCCGTCGCGTGATTCGCCATCCCGATTTAACCTGACCGCCGCTTTGAAAAAGTGAATCGTCCCGATGAGGTGACGGGCTGTCGTGTGTGCGAACAGTGAGGAACTCTCGACTTCCCGTGGGAAACGGCGTGTCGCCCGCGTCATCATGTGCCCCTCCGCTTTCTAATGCACATATTTACCCAGTGCGAAAATGGCCCAGGAGACTGACGATATCAACTTGACTCCCCAGGAATTACAGATACTATCCGAACTGGACAGGTAATCATCTCCACCAGGAATTCCATGCTAAACTCTTTCCCACCCGATTCTCCGTGTTGCGAGCGATCGTTACAGTTTTTCTCGCACTCCCCATTGACACCTATAACCTAGCAAGTGTTTGACAGAATGGGCGGGCGATTCGATTAGTTTCTTTCGATCTAATCGCAATCTTCAATTCACTTTGCCTTACACTCACTACTCAATTCAATTCATCGATTGTTCCATTTAAAAAGGTCTACTGGTGTTCGAATGACGAAAGCAATCATGTCGTGTCCCATTAAAAAATATATCGTCAGGCATAAAGTGTAACGTGTCATTGGTGTCATTTGGAATGCGAGTATTTATTCGTCCTGTTGGTAGTTGAGCTATAAAAGTCTTATTGAATCGTTCGCAGTCGACAATTCGGCTTTCTAAAGCTGAATTCGTCGGAGCAAACGAAGAAGAAGGCTCTGGTCGTTCGGGCGATAAAGTATCTCGAGAGGATGCTCGTACAGGCGCAAGCGGAGAAACAGCGTAGAAAAGCGGATAGTACGAAGATAAATCCGGATGAATTGAAGGATGATGATGAGGATAAAGGGATCAGTATTGATCCGAAAACTTATTGCAAGTTGGGCCATTTTCACCTACTCCTCGAGGACTATGGGAAAGGTGAGCACGCATGCCACAAGTGTCATTTAGATCATGAATAACCAGGTGGGACTATCTCGTATTCATTAACACATATCTTTCCATGTTACAGCAATGTCAGCTTATCAGAAGTTCTACTCTCTTAAAGGCGACTACTGGAAAGACGCGTCCTTCCTATACGGCCAGGGTTTGGTTTACTTCCACTTCAATGCCTTCCAATGGTGAGTGAAATCTATTGCTATAAGGATGCAGGATAATCTTTTGTTAAAACTATCTTGCTATCGGACAACTATAATCTATAGGAGATGATTAGATATGTCGTTCACCGTAGACACCAAAAAAGACACGGTGAAAAGTGTAAGGGCAGAAACGATGCCTAAGAAAAATGTTGTAATCTCTCATGAGAGTTGCTCACCTTGAAAAGGGGGCGTCGGCCCCTTGGACGATGTACACACAGGGTTCATCGTTCGCATCCTGCATCCTCCTATTTATTTTTTAATTTCCCCCACGAAATCCCGATGATAAAGCAGGCGGCCTAGCTTCGTCGATATAACAGTTTCCATGCGATCGTGGCAAAGCAGATTCCTGCAGTATCGTTGCGCCAGTATTGCATGGTGACTGTTCATAGATGACGGTGGCTACACTTCAAAAATTGAACTGGCTTGCCTACGTGCTCTTTCGGAGCAATGCTATGGCGGCTAGGAAAAGGCGTGGGGGCAAATAATAGGCCGAGTGTGCACCTTCTTCGCTAAGGGATATATGATTATTTAGAAACCGCATTTAGCTATTACGATTTAACACATCCATCCTGGCATTTCCTCGTTTTTAATTAAACTAATGAATCATACGTTTTACATTCGTCCTTTCAGTTAATTACTTCTACAAGATCCGTTGCTACGAACTTCTTTTATATATAGAAAGGTACATTTCGTCAGATCGCTTGGCACTAATATGAATTGACGTGGATGGACGATAATTCCGCGAATTAGATCGTTCTCATCAATGGTTCACTCGTTTTGAAATAGCCACGGAACATCGTCGCTCTCACGTCCATCATTCTGGATTCCTCTAATACGACAGTTAGAATGAAAATCTTGACTGTCATTTCCCATTCCTATTGTCACTCGATTACGACATAATTCTTGCTTTATTAAGAGACTACCTAACATTAGCTTCGCCTAAAATTAAATTTCATCCCGCACTGTCATTCGACGGTTCTCGTCTTCTATCTCAGGCAGTGAACCAATACGATTTCCTGCTTTAGTCCTGATTGTAATTATAACAGATATTGCTCTTCATAAGGTAACTGGAAGCGTATGACAGATATCGTCACAGTCGACTCTACATTTCCGATCGAAGAATCGCGCTGTGTGTCGCACTGGAACTATCGATTTCCTGCTTAAACTCCGGTAGAGATTCCCATTGCGGTATGAAAGTAGTTGCAAAATTCTCCTCGACTCTTTCTCAATGGCTCTCTTGTTTGCCAAGCGGAGGGGAAGCATAAGAAAATTGCGAGTGCATTATGTCTACGCGGGAGCGGAGTTATTAGGCGCTCGCAAGTCCGGATTGATTCTCTCCTCTCTCCTTCCTCTCTTGCATTCATGGGGTGATTAACGAGGAACTATTGTTCGCCTGGGCCGTCGCCCTCCCGACGAAATTGTTACTATGCGCCGCGGCGCGTCGTCGCCCGTTTTACATTTGTGTCGATTCTGCGCCGGTGTTACACACCAGCTTTGTTCTCCGATGGAGACACGTGTGCACGTGTGCGTACCTCCCGCGTCGCCCCTCGGGCCTTCTCCCCTCCGGCCTCTGACCGCTCTCGGAAGGAAAGGGTTCGAAATCGGTTGGGTTCTCCTATGAGCTCTCGTTTAAATTGCTAATTAGCGCCGATTATTGTGCCACTCTTTTTGTTCTTCCTGAATAAGAAATGGGAACATCTCTCTGTCAGTCGATCTCGCACACGTCTGCTTTATCATTTGCTAAGTGACTCTTCAAATCTTGAGAAAGAGAGAACGATTCTAGATTTCTTGGTATTGGCACACTCAGTGCGATCTCGTTTTGCCATTTCAAGTGAAGCATTGCTGTTTGCTATCGGAAAGTGTACTGGGTTCTTCCTCGCTTTATTACGCAAGGGAAGTAATCGTACTGTAATAAGAGGGTTCTGGATGTCTCGGCAGCTTTCGTCTTCGATAAACCGCACTCCCATTCATCTAGTGAAATTGAATGGAAAAGCCTTGGGCCGCCGGATGCGAGAGGCGGTTTCCTTCGGCTGGTGGCTATTGGGTTTCAAAGCCTCCGCCTCAGGTATGCTCGGTAGGAAGTACGTAACAGCAATTATTTGACACACAGACCACTCGAATGACCAGACAGGATTGCTCGCGTGTACGCGCTTTGTCCCCCTCGATCCTCAGGAATTCCTAATCTTTTGAATAGAACTGCGACTTCCCCCCGAATACTAGTGCTTTCTTCCGAGAAGAGTCTTCCCATAGTACGAAGAATCCCTTTCTTCAGTCTTCCTCAATGTTTCTCCAGTTCTCTGCCAGTTCTTTTCAAGAGGAACTTTCCACTCTAACTCCGAAGAAAATCGATCTTACCATGGTGTTGTTCACTTAGAGGTGTCTGTATTTTCCCTTAATTTGTAGTCCAAAGGAATTCTCCCATGGAATTCGTCGAACGGTAGAAATAAACAGGCGTCCTGGCTCGCTTCGCTAACGATTTCGGGGTGCAGCTGAGGCTTGCCGGTTCTTTCCTGCGACGAAATTCCATGGCGAGACAGAGGCACGAGCGAGCGAGCGAGCGCGCGCGCGCTCTAGAGTCTTTTCTCTTTTTCCCTCTTTTCGTTGCTTTCGGGGTGGAAGGTGCAGGCAGTAAATAGAACTGCGGGCTCCTGACGGCAACGAAAGAAACTGGAGCGGGTCGCTCGATACTGCATAGCTCTCGAGCGCGCTCTCGCACTTGCTCGCTCTTTGCTGCGACGCCCTCAAATTAAAAAGTTACATTACATCTTTCCCTCTCTTTTTCTCTCTTTCCGTCGATACATACAAGAGTATTTTATTTGGGTCACATCGGCCTGAATTGTATTAAAAATGAAGTAACGTTTTATCGGAATGAGCAAAATCCATTGGTTTATATTGGCAACGCTGTCAACAACGTTATTGGAAATGTGGTGTTTCGATTGTTGCTTTTTGCTGGTTTCGATGTCTTTGTTTCATCGAGCCCAACATTTGCCGCCTTTTTTCACTGCGCATGGGATTCGACCTACTAATTATAGTCGCGTGATAGGTCGCAACCGGTGCAATACATCTTCGCTCGAGATGGCAATCGCAACGCTAGGAATTGCGCATGGAAAATGTTAGGGTGCACGCCAATGTCCGAAGTATCGACTTCTGTGATGGAGGGAATTTTATCCGGGAAACTGGACGCCTAACAATTACAAAGTTGAACGTGGATTTGTGTAGCAAGAGCATAGTTGAAATTTTTCACTATTTACTTTTTTGTATTAATTCGTGTTTTCTGCCCGTTTGTCACATTTTTTCGACTTTTTTTTAACTTTTCTGAATGGTTCATAAATCGGTTGTTTTAGTATCAAAACGGATAGAAAATAAAGAATCAGTTGCGAAAGTGCCGGAATTGTATCGGAAACACCCGGAAAAGCCGTCCTGAATAGTTGATCTTGTCTAATTTCGACGGTTTCTTCCATGTTTTTCAATCTTCCTGAGGTTTTCAGCTGCTGAAATTTGATGGGGAATGTTTTCTTGCATCAAGGAAGAAGTGATATAAATTCCAGAGCCCTAGCTCAAAATTCATTTTTTCGCAAATTTTTTAAGGCATACCCCTTCAAAAATTTTCGATTTTTCGAAGGTTCTCGGACTTTAGCGAATGCTTGATAAATCGATTGTTTATATATCAAAACGGATAGAAAACATGGAACCAGTGGCCAAAGTGCCGGAATTGTACCGAAAACACATGGAAAACCGATCCTGAATAATTACGTTCCGTGGTTTTTCCCATGTTTTTCAATCTTCCCGACCTTCTCCGGGGCTGTAATTTGGTGGAGAATGTTTTCTTGCATCAAGGAAGAAGTGATATAAATTCCAGAACCCTAGCTCAAAATTCATTTTTTCGCAAATTTTTTAAGGCATACCCCTTCAAAAATTTTCGATTTTTCGAAGGTTCTCGGACTTTAGCGAATGCTTGATAAATCGATTGTTTATATATCAAAACGGATAGAAAACATGGAACCAGTGGCCAAAGTGCCGGAATTGTACCGAAAACACATGGAAAACCGATCCTGAATAATTACGTTCCGTGGTTTTTCCCATGTTTTCCATACTTCCTGACATTTTCCGGGGCTGTAATTTGGTGGAGAATGTTTTCTTGCATCAAGGAAGAAGTCATATAAATTCCAGAGCCCCAGCTCAAAATTCATTTTTTCGCAAATTTTTTAAGGCATACCCCTTCAAAAATTTTCGATTTTTCGAAGGTTCTCGGACTTTGACGAACGGTGCATAAATCGATTGTTTGAGTATCAAAACGGATAGAAAACATAAAACCAGTGGCAGAAATGCCGGAATTGTACCTAAAACACAAGGAAACGACCTTCTGAATAGTCAACTTCCTCTGTTTAGACAGGTTTTCCCATATTTTCCAGACTTCCCGACATTTTCTGGGACTGAAATTTGAGGTAGAATGTTTTCTTGCATGAAGGAAGAAGTGACATAAAAACCAGAGCCCTAACTTAAAATTTATTTTTTGTGAGTAACTTCACCAATGATTTGGCCCAAGCAATTTCTGAGCTACGTGTTGCGGGAAGTACGAATTACAGAAGTAGAAAGTGCTTTCAAATTAAGGATGGCTGGAGTGCACTGCTGTAGATACGTCGCAGTTAGGGTGTCTGCAACCCTTCTACCCCTGGTCAGTGAACCTTTTTCGTCAACTTTGCACCCCCCTGGTTCTGTGAATAGAGAGCCGGCTCATCCCCCATGGGTAATTCGCACGACGCGTGACTCGCAATCTACCGAGTATGTGCTTTTGCTTCCCTCGCCCGCATATATATATTTTTCTCACACACATATGTTTTTCTACCGACGTTCGCAGCCATTGTTGAAATAATCGTCGGTTCCACAACGCTTTGTTGTAATATCGATTTTCATATTTAGAAGTCCAAACTACCACTTGTATTGGTTGATTATGCGATACACTCGTTTTTTCCATTCCATGGTAGAATACGAGAGTTCCAGGAATGTCAATTAAGGGAAACAGTGTAATTTTGTAGCGGCAGTTCTTTTTTTTCTCTCTTCTACGCCCGGAAAGGGCAACTGTGAAAGTTTGAGACGGCCAGTTTCTGTGGTAGTGTGGCACAGCAGTTGGACGACACGTCGGCCATAGCGGACCGGCGTTGAGTCACGCGCGTCGCATCTCTCCTCTACGCGTTGCAGACGATCGATTTTATGGCTTTGCTCTACGCACGTGTTTCTACCGGTAGCGCACACGGTTAGAACCCGCAGGGATATCGTAGCAACTACCATCCAACAGTTCTCACGACTTCGATTCATACTCCCATTGGAGAAGGTCCATTTTCGAAATGAGTCGGATAGACATTGAAACGATGCTCTCTCTCTATGGAATCCATTGGAATACACTCCAATCACTAAAGCACTCCTAAAAACCAATGACTCTCACTCTACGAAATACTAGTAGTATATTTCGACAGTGAAGAGTCGAGAGTACTTGCTACCATTTACCCCGACAGTGTGTTAATTAGACAGTGGAATAACGTGGGTCGAAAAAAGTTGGCGTGCGAACGTTTGCTTCCTCGGGACAAATGTCAGGTATTCAGGGTGGTAGCAGGGCGATTAATTAGAATGGCTATCTCCCATTAGCCATGTATCTCGAGCATGGAGGGGAAATTAAAGTAAGGAAATAGTCCCTTAGCAGTGCGGCATTTATTCGGCCCTTATCGCGTAGGGCGCCCGTAACTTTCCGGTGTGCGAGCAGAAAGAGAGAGAGAGAGAGAGTCTTGCACGTGTGAGACTTTTGATGGGTGTGCACACGTGTGCAGGCCTGCTTACTCAGGCGACGACGACGACGACGACGACAAGAGGCGGTTTGCTCGCCTCTGTTTCTCCCTTGTGCACCCCGCCGCGTCCAGAGTACGTATGCATGTACGTGCAGCGAGCGAGCAAGGTGCATGCAAGCTCTGACCCAGATCGTACGCTCGATATTCCCTGGCCCAGATACGCTCCTTGAGATTAATATTTTTTCCACGCAAGCCCCGTCGCTCATCGATCCATCTGTCGTGTCTGGCCAACTCTTTCGATGAAAGGATCTGTGAATCCCATGCCATATACCCTTTTTCAGTCTTTAGTAATCATAACTATTTTCTACCATGATTTTTATTCATTTCTTTAAATATAATTATTTTCGAATTATCGAAACCATGTGAATTTGGAAAATTTGTTACAGAATTACTTAAATGCGTAATATGTTAAAGTTCATTTTGTAACTAATTTATATGCAGCTTTACATAATTTAGTACCAGCATAGATCATTGCAGGAGCAATCTCGGAGCGATTAAAACTCACTCGTTTCAGTAGAGTGCATGGTATTCCAGTTGATATTAGCAGAGTAAGAAAGAAGGAGTCTAATGAGCAGGACTTCCATAAATTCTCTCGCACAGCAGTGGGTCTTGATTGCGCTGGCAATTATCTCCAGGATTATTCTCGGTACGCTTGATCCCGCCGCGTTTATCGGGCGCCGGACGAGTGAATGCAATTAGTAATCGCCTCTAGCGGCGCTCCAATATTTTCCGGCGACGGCCACTGACATTCCGAATTTTTCCGTTCGAAGTGGAGCGGAACACAGCATGGGATTGGAGAGTATTCTTGATCCCGGAATAGTTAAGCCGGGCAACTGGCAGGTAATAGTTTCGATCCGCGAGTTTAAAATTACATGTCTGCGGGAGAAGGAAATTGTGAAGAATGATATTTGTTAATATGTTCTCTTTATGTTAAAAGATAATGTTTCATAAATCTATAAAAAGGCTAGGATTGAAACAATTAACAAATACCACTCTCTGAGAGTTACATTGGAGAATTGGAATTCGAACTAGAGCCACATAGTTCGACTTTATTTGGTTCAGGGAAATCACGATCTTAGGAAACCGGCCTAAGTGTAGGGAGGGCGTTATGGCATTAAATGGATAGTACAAGGTACAACCGGCTTGTCAGAGGCACGTGGTGTCGAGTGCGACGGCAGGCAGGCAAACAGGCAGGCGTCGGCTGGGGCAAGTCGCTGGCGCCGACGGGAGCGGGTGGGCAGCAGGTCGTCGTCGTCGTCGTCGTCGTCGTCCCGGCATTACCTCGCGGATCGTTCGCCGAGGTCATGGTCAGCCGGCGTGCTGAAACTGAGAGTCAACAAACTCTGGCAGCGCGTAAGCACAGGCGTGCGAGCGAGCGAGCGAAAAGGCAGTCGAGTCAGCCAAGCGACGAGGAGAACATCGTCCAAGCGAGGGACGAACCAACCGAATGAAGAAGAAGAAGCAGCAGCAGCAGGCACAGGGCGAACAACCATCCGTGTGGACAGTTAACCAACCAGCCCACCAAACGCACCAAGCTTGCTTCGTTCAAGCATGGCTTCTCTTCGTTCGGTGAGCTCCAAGCTCGCCCGAACCACCCATCATGCCACCCATCGCTAGCGGATCCTCCGCTTCTCCCTTTTTCTTCGTCCTCCTCTGTACCGTTCGTCTTGCGCTCCATCATTTCCGCTTTAACCCCCTATCGTATCCACTCTCCTCAGCCTGCCCTTCTACCTCTCCTTCTCCTTCTTGCCTCGACCTCTTCCCCGTTGCTCGTCGCTAAAAATAATTCGCCATTATTTATAACCGGTCGCGTGACGCCTTCAGCCTACAGGTGCGCGGTGTTCAGGTTATCATAAGCATTCGCGTGATCCCTGTCCGATCAAACGTCTGGTAAACGATTGTTGTCATCCTGTCAATAATCGCACTCAGTTTTGATGAATGTCTATAATTATTTATTAAAATTCGTTAAAATCTCTCGAGCAATTTTATGATATACTCTGAAGTTATAATTTCAAAAATAGACTGAGAAAATAATAACAAAAGTTTTCAGGGATGAGGTAAAGTTCAAGTGAAGATAATATATCCTTATAAGAACATAATGCAGGAAGTATCAATACCGTATCAGTTAAAGTCAAGTACTACAAGAACACAGGACTAAAGTGATTCGGGTTTCGGGTTTTAGAGAACGCCACTTGGCAGAGTGCTGGGGGGGAATTACATTAACGCATTACAGCGGCGAGTGCGGTGAAGGTCGAGGTCGAGTGAGAGGGGTGCGTTAAAGGGATGAGTCGCGTTGTGGTCTCAACTTCGGCATTCTTCCATGGAGGGTTGACCGCTACCACCAAATCCAGTCACAGTTACCGACACTTCAAATTCGAGAAATCCAAGAAAGTCCAAGATCATTGTGGACCTACAAGTATGGCATTGGCGTCCACGAGAAACAGTAGCAATGACTCGCCTCGATACTTTTTCCACGTGCGTTGCACTTTTTGCGACGAGTAGGAAGCGAGCGTCGGGTTGCCGGTGTCGATGCACTCTGGAATCGAAGGCGGCCGTTCGCCCCAGCGGCGGAGAAACAAGCGTCCCTTTAAAAGCACCGGGACCAAGTTTGGCGTAAGTTCTACGTCCCAGCAAGGAGACGAATGTGATCTGTCTTCACTTAACAACATGCGCGGGTGTACCTGTTGTGTACAGGGTGCTACATTTCTCTTGGAGCCAACAATGTCGTGTCCCACTTTTTATCAGGCATGTTTACAATCCATTCTATACAATAACTCATGAAACTGAGCCAATTGAAAAATACAGAATCATTATAAAATAGTCAAATCCTCTTTTAACATTCTCAATATTAATAACAATAAAGTAATAATATACATTCGATATAATATTTAATTAAACTGACTATATAATAAATCTAAAACTTAATAATCACCTGTAAACAACAGCTCATATCAAATAACAATCGAGAAGTCAATTGAATCACCCTGTAGAGTAGGAAATCGATGGAGGGGAAGAAGATCGGTGAGTGCGAGTCGGCTCGAGTTTATCGACATTGGTACTCGTGACGCGGTGACGTCGCTGTGCCAGCGCCCCGGACGGGTTCGTGCCTCCGAGTTGTGACGTCACCGGGTAGCGGGGCGAGGTGTCAGCCAATGGGGGCGTGCCACGTCATCGGCTCCGCTCGGAGCAGCGGAGACTGCGAGTCACGTGACGTCACGAGAGCGCGGAGAGCGCGCAGCACACGCCGAGAGTCGAGAGGAGAGTTGAATAACCCTGGCCACCGAGTTCAATATACGACTCGGACCCCGGAGAGATAGGAGAGTGCGACTCTCGGACTCCTCTGCACCGAGAGTTCCTTCCACGCTCCTCACCGATTCGGCTCGTCCCTATTCTCGCCCCTGAGAACCACCGGCACTCAAAGCGAGCGAGAGAAAGAGAGAGAGAGAAGAACGCGTTCTGTGCGTTCGACCATCTCTTTCTCTCCCATTGCCCCGCAGCCTTCTGCGTCGAATCTTATGGAGCCTCTTACACGAGAGACTCGCAGGACCTGCTCTCGCCAGAAGCGAGAAAGAGACACTTCCGCGCACAGCCTTCTCCGAGCCTAATCAACATATTTATAGGAACGAAGCGCGTCCCTGGTCCGTCTCGATTTTACGATAATCGTAGTCTTCTTAGAGTTTTTCGCTTAGTAGAACAAATGGGATGAAGAGTGTGATATTTAAGTAGGTAGGAAGGAGGAGGTGAGTGTTCGAGGAGAGCAGCAGCCTATCTTGCTCAACTTATCGAGATTCTAGCGAGGTAGATCGGTCATGCCAAGGTTGAGATTGTTCGACCTTTATTGCTTAATGTGTCGCTATTTGAAAAGCTAATGCGGCTAGGAACACTGTTACATCGACGCGCTCTTGTTGCATCGAACATTCAGAGCGGATGTACGATATTGCGACATCGATGTACGAGTCGATTTATACCGAGTGATTCACGATTCTTCTTATAATGCGTGAGAGACGCTTGCACACGTGGAACTTGATTGGCTTGTTGTTCTTCCAGCGGTGTAATTAAATCACTGGTGAATTCAGTGTTAGTGATTATATTTTTACTGTCGCCGGAGAGACTTCCTGTTTTAGACGACTCGACGACTGTGGAGTTCTTGTGTTTTGTAACGTTTTAAAGCGAGCCGGCGTGGATCGGTTTGTTTTTATTCCGCGCGCTGGCGCGAGCGAGTTAAAATTAGTCGTCGCGACGTTACAACTCCGTGGAGTCAGTGACTCCCGGCGGAGCGTTATTTGATTTGCAGTGGAGAAATTAGTTATGCGACGAGCTCGGACGGAGACAGAGGCTTCGGATAATTCACCTCTCGTTTAACAAACTGTTGGCGCATCGGAAGATCGAGAACACGCACAAGCCTCATGTGGGAATCATTGCATGATCATAATGGTATGCGTCATCATATTATTTATATCTAACTTCTTTAAAAGAAGATCGGAAAGAGTTATTTCAACGTTCCTGCTACGACAGAACAGTACAAATGACGTGTCGAGCATGAAATCCATTTAAGTATACACGAACTGTGCTCACACTCACGCAGAAGAGTTTGCTATCCCAAGATCGCGTACGTGTTCCTTGCTGGAATTATGAAAGCGCAGGGAGCAATTTATACCGATCTATTTGTAATGGTCGTCGTGAAAGTCTCTGCCGGCACATGCATCACTGCGCCAGGCGAACAACCTGGGTTATATGGGAGAGCACGTGGTAAGGCGAGCTGCGCGTTCCTGCCACGTGGCTTGCGATCTGATAAGATCGGGCCTGACACCAGAGCACACTTGCCGCTCGGCTCCGGTAACCGCTCATTTTTCCCCAGGACATCCTCTCCCATCTTTACTCTCCTCTTACCATAAAAAGTCTCGATACTGAGCGGCCGCTCGATATCCAACCTGGATACCTGGGATCGACCGAAGATCCTTCCAAATCGCTTGTAATAGTTTTTCCAACCCTTACCAGTTGAATTCTTCGCAAGAGAATTTGATTGATGAAATTACTGTTTGATCATTCCTGCCACGCGCTCTGTTCGAACCAAGTCGATTCGCTTGAAAGTAACAGTGTGTTCTCCGGGAAATGAAATTAGAGCAGATAAGACCCGGACAGATATAAACGAGGGCGATGTAGTTTGCCCGCCTCGTATCAGCAGCTAAGCCACTTTTGCACACGAGAATGCTTTGTGCATTTCATTCTCTACACACATGTGTTTCCACGGCCTCCTTTAAATGCGCGGCAAGGTGGAAGTCGCTCTTGGTTGACATGACTGAAGCCGGCGCCGGCGGCCTTTGTTAAAAATAATTAAATCTGGCATGGAGTCGCGTCCCTCTCCGAGGGGAAAAACTACTGGAAGCTGGCAAACGAAATTATACGGCTACAGTGAGTATTTTGGTAGCGTGGCTTTCCTGACAACGCGTAGTCTTTCTTCTTTTCAACTCGGTGATCGTACATTTAAATTAGCATCTTCACCGGAATGTTAACAAAGGGAAAAATTCATTAAAAATCTACAAAAAAATAAATGTACATTTACCTTTAAATATAGAATCAATGGTAGCAACACCAAATATCACCGTCTGCAATCTATCTATGGTTTTTTGAAGGTAGAGGTTAAGTATAAATAAATAACAAGTTGGACAACCTATTATTGTGATTTGTTTCGCATCATTAAAGCAAACAACTCTAACCAAGAGGAACTTAGCGCACTTGAGCAAGCGAGGCAGGAGTTAACTGCGCTCAATTAACTTCACTGATTTCGCAATGATTATCCTGGATTTATCAATTGGGTCCGTTACTCCATCGAAGGTGGCCACGGTGAAATCCACACACTTTTCCCGTAGTGGCGATTAGCAAGCAGCGGACACATAAAGCCAGTATTTATAGAATCCCGTCATGGTCAGCGTAACTTTACTGTGAAGTAACAGCGCTCTCGCCGTACTTGTTTTCATGCGAGCGCGCGCGCAACCTTCGCCGCACGCTTGCCCGAGTGTGTTATCTGTGCCGTGCGCGCAAGTAAAATTGCATTCTACCCAGCCGGATTGCGACAGCGCGCTTTCATAGATAACGAATCGCCGGGCTCGGCTTATCCCTGCTATCAGATACGCCGCCGGCTGTTATTAATCGTCCCAGAAGCGAGGACATTTCCCCCCTCGATCTCCATCGATGCCGATGCAAGCGTCAAGATTTCGCAAGGAAACTCTTTATCGCCACCGTAAAAATCATTACGACTCTGACAACTATCTCGATTATATTTCGAGTTACTGATTATACCTTTTATACGATCATTTATTACCTTGTTCCAGATCACATGTACATTTCTCTACATTCATTATTACCATTTCTTTTCTTTTGTATCAGAGACATAGGTATATTACGATTTTAATTGATCCCTACAGAAAGAAAATTGAAAGAGTGAGAGTCACTGGCGTACTTTCTTTGCTTCACGGAGAAATGTGAAACAAGAGGAACGAGAGTAGAAAGAGTACAGTGTGTATTTTGGTAACGAACTCGAAGGGAGGACAGCGCAGACTTCTCGCGCCTCTTGGGAACGTTAGTAGAGCTTGGTTTTTGGTAGATAAGTTTTCTTTTTCCCAACGACCAAATTAAAACTGCTACGAGGAGAGAAGTCCCGATATATCGGCGTTTATATTTACACTCGACACTGGTAAATGCTATGGCTCTCGCTTTTATTCATCTATAACGAATCGCATCCGTTTCCGCTTACCCGGCCAAGTGCACTTGTACTTTAAAACTACTTTAGGAGTGAAAGAGCGAAAGAGATCGCACGTGTTACATGCTGATTACTTAATATGCCAGCAGAGTAGTGCGAGTAGCGCGCCCGCATATCTTGTTGTGTCCGAGCGATTATTACCTCACTCTTTCATTCCCACTCGTTGTAAGAGAAACAACAGGATTGCGCTTCCTCTCACTCTTTCCTTCCTGCTATTCAGACTGCGTAAGTCGGTCAAAAAGGAAGACCGCGATGCAAGATGCTCACCCTCGGCGAACTAGTGCCGGATAGTTGTTGAAACTTGATGTGCACGTGCCGGCGGAGCCTCCGCGCGCCAGGTCACAGACGTATAATCACACAATTATGCCGGTAATAACAGGCTGGAATTCTTAGTAACGCTGCTCTCCTAAGAGATTCGCCGGGAAGGGCCTTGCAGGTTGGCATGCCTTGCGTTACGTGCCCTATGGGAAAGCCAGCGGGTCTCGCCCGGCCGCAAAAACTCATATGTGCAATTTCCGACAACGTCCACATCCTTAGGCCAACTCCTTTTCTTTCGTTAGTTGGCCACTCGCACGTGGGAAAGATTTTCATCCACTTTTCTTACACTTTATTTTTCAACTCTAACTCTTTTCGAAAGGTTAACTGATAATGGTAGACAGAGGAGGATGTCGATAATGGTCGTTTTGTACGTTGAGTTCAATGGAAGTAGAGCGAGTTACTTGTTATTCAAATCGACTTGCCACGTATATGGGATGCGAATAATAACGGCGAAAATAAGCAAGAGTTCCTGCATGTCGAGTATCCTTGCGAAATGTTATTCCTTGAAACGGGTTGATCGGAATTCCGTAGATTATGGATTGCTGTGAGCGTAGATCTTCTGTTTGTGATAGAAAAAAGTACGGGAAAGAATCTGCTCCGGGCGACCTCTTCTTAAGAGGAACACGATCGACGATCGATCTTTTTGGATCCTTGAAAACGATGAAATTGCTGGGAAGAATTATCTGTCTAGCTTCGAAACTCTGGAAGACAGGTTTGCTAAACGTTCCAAGGTATCCTTGTCCTTCTTGACACTAGAAAGAGTCGGAGAATCTGCACGGGACTTTCAAGATGTCTCGACGACTTCAGAGACGCTCTACTTTACTATGTTGCACTTTGTGGAAACGCACGCACCATTACTTCTGCGGTTTAATCCCCTTTGATCCATTCCTTTCTCGGAATACACTTTTTGCGGGACTCGCTTCCCTGCCAAGAACACCGGAGACGATATTTGTTTAGCCACATAAATCTTCTCATTGCAACATAACACAGTTTCGAAAGGCAGTTGTAAGAAACCTGGAATTATTCCTTTTAGAAACCTAGCATTATTTCACTTTATTAATTTTCAACCATAAAACTGTGGCCACAATGTACCACCCAGTTGTTTATTTAGAACTACAAACATTGACTCGAACGGGAACGTTCGGTAAACAAGGCTATCGAATCGATTCCATAAACAAAGGCTTAACAGGAGATCCGCAAGCAGAACGCAACACACCATTGGTGCAATTTCCCAACTTCCCCATCCCGTTTCGGGGGTTCAGGCGCTGCCCAATCGCACCGAATTACGCTTTAGGAGCGCGCGCCGCAGAGTAAGTGTCAGAGACAATAAAGGCGCGTTCACAGGGTGAAGCGCGGTTCACGCAATTTCATGAAAGGGGAGGTGGGCGCTCGATCGAGTGCGCTCCGATTAGATTTATAATCCAGGCGAGAGCGTACGTTCCATCTCTTCCAGCACATGTATAGTTTACTACGTGCAAGTGCAACCATCCGAAACTCGTATCACAGAGTGCTCAGATTATATACAGCGAGTTTCAAAAATATTACTCCAACACAAGCGAAATCAAAAAATACTCCGATCTATTCCCTATCAATTACATCGACAGACATTTATTATCATTATTCAATATTATTCATTGATAAACATTTCCTCAAACCTACCAAATCCACCATTACAACCAGGAAACACAAAAAAGTTACAATATCGACAATTCTTTTTATTTCCACATTCTAGCCAAGAAATACTTTTATCCTTCACTGTCTGTATGCACAGTGTATCCCGTTGCGGCTAAGGGGTGGTAGAAAGATAGAGTCAAAGAGAAAATCGAGGGAGCGAGTGAGGCAGAGAGTGTAACAGAGGTGAATATCGGGCGGTGGCTTGTCGACGAGTGTCACGGTGGTGCTCTAAAACAGGGCCAGTACGCATGCGCTATTCTCCGTCGGCTTGTCTCCCTCTTTTTCCCTCTGTGCCCCGGACCGTGGAGCTCGAGCGGCATTAGCACGCCGGCCCCACCACACGCTCAACGATCTCCTCCACCTCGGCCTCTGGCTGCCTTACCCCCTCCAATATACCCCCTGATTCTTCCTCACCCTCGCCCCCTCTAATCCGTTGCGCCCTTCGCGCCAGCCGCCTCAGTCGCGTGAGAGCATTCGACGAGGAAAGTGCTGTCGTGCGCACTCGGAGCGGTTGTGCGTAGCACTTTCCTTCTCCTTCTCTCTCGGCCGCGCGCTCATCCTCCCACTGCCATTAATCTTAAAACGCGCGCGCGTGTGTGTGTGTTATTTGTGTATACAGTAGTAAGTAATCGAGAGAAAAGAACAGATAGACAGGTTCGCTTTTTCGTGTGGGTTGCCAGAGTATTCAGAGAAAGAGAGAGATAAAAGAGAAAGAGTGGGATTGCGTGTGCCTCCTCGGGAGAGGATTCGTAGAAGGAAACGTGACCGCCGCAGGAAATCGCTGCCGGTGTCGTAGGGAGAAAAGAGGAGGAAGAGAAGTATAAGAGAAGAAATAGTAAGCTCGACGAAGAAGGAAGAACAGCAGCAGCGGGGTCAAGCCCTGCGAGGAGAGCTAGAAGCTTGGTTGCTTACTTTGCTGGCCGTGGTGTGTGTGTTGTTCACTGGGATCGGTGCCGACGCCGCCGTCGTCGCTGCGCTCCGGTTCTCTCCGGCCGGTGAGACTTGCGGGCGCGCGTTCGTACCCCTGTCGATATCGGCGCGCCTCCGGCTGCCACGCGCGCTGTATTCCTTCCTGTCCGAGTGTGTATCGACACGCTGCTCTACCCACACTGGCCGCATCCGGCCAGCTTAGCAGTCGCATCGCTTCTGTTACAAACTTCTCTGCCACCATTTCGCCCGCCCCTCTCTCTCTCTCACTCTTTCGCGGTAAGAGAGCCGGTCTCTTCCGAATCTCTCTGCACTGCCAGTGTGATGTGACCGGCATATAAAGTACGCGGAGCAGCTACGATAAGTCGGTGGCTCTGTTTCTCTCTCTCTTTCACCGTGAAGAGAACAGTGTGTGTTTCAAGCTACTTACGTTGTGATATTCTTCACTGCCACTCACAACGCTCGCAGCAGTCGGCAGGCTTTTCTCCACTGCCAGTGAGCGGAGGACGTGTTCTCTCCTGCGCTGCTACGTGCAAGATATAAGTTATATATATATATATATATATACATACCAAGATACTGAAGACGGGAGATTTAAATTCCACGCTGGCCGGCGATTTAAATGGTGAGTGCAATTCTACCGGCTGTGTTTATGTGCTGTTGGCTGCCTGTGCGTGCGTGGACACGGCACGCCTACCACACGCTCCTCTGATAGGAAGCGTGCTTCGCTTCCTCGAGCTTCCTTACCACCCAGTTGTGTATGTATGTGCCGGCATGTGGAAGGTCCTTGATCGCCGGCGATCATTGTTAACGGTCCCGTGTTACGTGCTTCTCGATGACGCCCTCGTTTCGAGGTCGAATTAGGGCCGTGGGATTTTTGGCTAGGGCCTCGATCGATGCTAACCGTCGACCACCCTCCTCTCTCGTGTACGCCCTCCGAACTCGTTCTCTCTCCTCTCTCCCTCTCTCCTCTAGTCCTTTGACCCTTAAACGAACGCCCTGCGCGCACCCCGGCCTTTTTTCGCGCGCACCTTCACTCTCGCCGCGCTCCTATTGAAAATCGAAATCGATTGTACCCCTCGCATTCACTTACGCCATGCTCCAACGAATCTCTACACTTTTGCCTGTGTTACCCAATCAGGAAATTCGACGGAATGAATGGCGCAATGATAATGAATGAATGAATTAACATAAATGCCACTTGAATTATGGTTGCTACGTAATACATTAATTTAAAGACAGGTTGATGAAGAATTGGTAGTTTCGAAATTGGTGTTCTATTTTTTGGTGAAACGGCTGTCGGTTGGTTGCTTTACGAAGTCTCGAAGAAAAATAGGTGAACACGCGTGGCAAAGGCGCACGCATGTTCGCGTGACTAGCATAGCCATTGAAAATGGCTCGTCCAACTTTCTTTCCATCTTGACCCGGATAGAGCGAGCGGAGACTCTGTAATTTGTACTTCGCGTAACTGGTACACAGAGCCTCGACTCGCTTATGCCTAGAACGAGAAGGAGATAATAGACGTGTGTCTGTGAGTGTGTGTGTGTTTACGTTATGTCACCGCGAGCAAGCCTGATCGGAAAGCGCGCTCTCGATTATTACGGCGGCCTTGCGCCGGCCTTGATTTCCGAGCGAGGTAAACTTATCGAGAACCACTCGAAATCGTAAGAACCCTCGACAATCACTAAGTCAATTGTGATGAAATCATGACAGTGAATACCTGGGTATTCTTAGATACAAGTGGAAAGAATAGAAATGGAAGTCAATGCTTGTAAGATTTATTTGCAGTCTCCTAGACTTAAAGATTTCTCTGCAGATTACAGTGTAATGCTTTGTGAGAGAAGTCCTTTATTATAAAAGCAAATTTACAACAGTCACATAATTCACTTGAATTCATTAGAGATTTATAATATGCTTTATACGAACAGTCAGTATGAATCAGTAGGTTTAAATATAGACTTTGTTTAGAGATTCAATTCTCGCGAATGTCAACAGAAATCTCAGTGAGCCGACTGGTTTTTATGAGGAGCGTAACTCCAGGATAATAACAACAACACGTGAAAGGCAGAATATTTAGCATCGGACCGGTGCTCTTGCATCGCTGGCAATTGAAAAAGTGGGTCACCTACGTGGACGTGTGTGCGAGCACGTGCACCGCTAGAACCGGGCGAATTACACCGGATACAATGATCCGCTCGAGAAAAACTCACCTCTAATTGTCCTGTCCTTTGCAACACTCTCGCACTTGCTCTTTCTCGACGCGTTAGCCTCCTGTTGTGTCTTGTTTCGTTTTTCTCTTTTGCGAGCTTTCCGCAACTGCAGAATGACTGTTCACCTTTCCCGCTCGTTTTATCGCCGCCCTCGATGACTTTGATTGTCGTCGCAAATTAATCTCAGTCAGAGTTTACGTGTGCGTAGAATAGGAATGGAATGCGATGAACGTCCGAGCCGCAATGAAACGACATTCTCGCAGTACATTCGCCTTGCTTGAGTTTACGAGGCAATCTAGTCTCGAGCCTGTTCGGTTTAGTGGACTGCGATTTGAGAAAGGTTTCGGTCAACATTTAATATCGGATGTTCTCAACGCACGGCTTGGAATATAACTAATTAAATTTTAGAAAGTTGATAATTGCATTATATACTTTTAGCATAAATAATTTATCTTAAATATTCCCGTTAATTCGCCTTGTAACATTCAACTAAAAATAATTAGTTCTACTTTCTTAAATAATATTACATTTCATTTTGTTCGTATTATTTCGAGTTTCAATATTATTAATTTCCTCGATCGGAGCGAGCTGTGAAAGAGTATTTCACACGACTGGTATAATTCGAAGCAGCAATCGGGATCGAGTTGGTTGGCGCATCGAGCGGCCTATTTGTCCCAGAGCGTGCTGTTGATATTTCGCTCGTATCTACACGTATATCGCCCGGCTGCGCGCTCATTCGCCTGCATACGTTCTCCTCTGTTTACGTTGCGCTCGTACGCCGTCGGCCCGGCACTGTTGTTTGGCCAGAGAGGTGTCGAGTTTCAAAGCAGAGCAACTCGCGCGACGTGCGCGCCACACGCACACGCTATACACACGCGTACAGGACGACGCAGATGCATTTGAATCGATTATGTCGATGTTAGTCTCTGAAAAGTATAATTTCAGAAGATTCCAAATATTTTTGTTCATTAATTTAATGTTATTTTTCAGTGATCTATTTTTTTTCTGTAATTGAATACTTCTGTGGATAATAATATTATGCCAACTGACTAACATCTGCATCACCCTGTACATACGCGCTGGTTAATATATTAGAAATGTAGCGAATGCGAGGGCGACGGATGTTTCATCGCATGCTTGAACCTCGATTCACATTACAGTTATATCAGGAATGTAAGAAAAACATGTTGCTGGAATGGAAATTCGCGGTATAAAAATGTAACTTGGTAGGAATTCTGTGATACCAGTCGTCTCTCTCTCTCTCTGTCGTCATTTGAAAAATGATCTGATCACATCTGCTGGGGTCATTGGACTGATCTCACGATAGTTACCTACCTTCGTTTTCCGTGTATGGCGAGAAAGAAAGAGCGTGGGCATTTTATCGCGAGAAAAGACCGAAGATCTCTCGAGATCGGATCGTGGTAGTGAAACGGAAAAAGTGGGAGAAGGCGAGACGCGCAGCGTAGAATTCGAATTCACGATCTCACGGTCACTGACCATGGTGTTCGGCCAATGACTACAGTGTTGTCGAACGGGTTGAAGATCAGTGGCCCTCGCGCGCTCGGAAGGAACGCCGATGATCAATGACTCACTTGCGTATTCATGGCAAAAAAGTCTTTAGCACATGCGAACTCGATACATTCAATTCCAAGGTGTTCTAAATATGTTCTATAAATCTTTGGCCTGTTATTATAATTATTATTCAATCTTCTTCACAGATTGTTAATCTTGATAAATAATAATTAATTCCATATTGGCGGATCAGGCTACAGTTATACGGTCTCCGGGCGTCGAGAGTTCGCTTTGAAAGCAGCTCATCGAGAGCAACCGGTGCGTATAATCACAGTGATTACTCCTGATTACTCCATCATTGCTTTATATCGAGCAATTATCGTCGAGCGCGTCGGCGGGCGGCACACGCAAACTAATCAAAGCTAATCGGCGGGACTGAAATGATGCAGGAATTAACGTCTCCTGGAATATCATTTCTGCCTTCCAGTCCAGTACCTCGAGGCTCTTTCGTGTCAGTCTTTTCATCGCAGTATTCACGCTTCGATCCTAATAAAGGCTTATTTTAATAACACTTGTAGACTGCTCGTTATTCAAATTAAACTAATTGAACGCCCGCAGGTTGAACGATGCTTTTTACGGAATTCGATTAGGGTGGATGGTCGACTGTTCGCTAGGAACAGTAATGATTTGCTGGGTTTTGCGCCGCACGGCTACGCCTCCCGAGGGAATAATTTGCACGCGAAACTAGTTTTCCTGCACGCATGGCACGGGACACGGCTGAATCAAGAGTAAGAGGGAGAAAGAGAAAGAGAGAGAGAGAAAGAGGACGTGTATTCGTACGCACAGTTAGTCCGAGCACGCCTCTCTGTCTGAGAGGAGCCTGATGATCCAGGTACTAGAGACACGGGGTCATTGAACCCGGGGTCCCTCTTGCACACTCTCCGCACACTGTCTTCCGGCCGTTTTCGTTTGAGGCCTCTCCCTCTTATCGCGCCGCAACCCGACGGAATCTAAATCCGACGCACTCACGATTCCCTCCTCCTCTTCCTCCTCCTCCTCTTCCTCTTCTCAAGCGGCTCGCCTTATTTCTAAAGCGAGTCACGCAAGCCACGCTCATGTAAATCCCCGTTTTATATATCTCTTTCTCACCGCCTAACTCCATCATGGGTAAACTCCACTCTTGTGTAAACTAGTTCTCTTTGGGAAAAGCGAGGATTGGAGGAACTCTGCCTGTATGTGTGTGTGTGTGATTTCAAGATTTTATTGGAGCCGAGCCTTATGCCTATTCGCGTCGGCTCTTTGTTATCCGAGCGCACTTATCCTCTTATCTACATCGGATTTCGTTCATAAGTACACGTATACGTCCTGCGGAGTTAACGATTTCCGGCACGCTCGTGGAATCCTGTTTGAAGTTAGTCACCGACTACAGTTAGTTTCCTGGCGGAGCATCCTCCGGCACGATCGAGCCGACAACGATGCCCGAGAGAAGCACCTTGCTGCTGCTTGGCCTCCGGATGCGCGTCGCCCGCCAGTCGACGCTGTTGTTTTTCGCCAGCCTTCGCAGCACACCGACGGCCTAGGCGTCTAGCCACGATCTTGTACTCCCTTGTTCGGGCTCGCTCTGCCGATTAGGAAGGCAAGCAGGCTTAATCTTCGCTTCTTAACACTTTGTTCCCAGGATATTTTATGCAGAAGCTAATTCCTGTCAGCGGTGATTCTTGTAATTCAATTAAAGTAGTCGAATTCAAAGACTTGAATAATTATATTAATAATTTAGAATCCAGATTTATTTGTTAGATAACAGTTATGGTATTGAACTTTGAATACTGTATAAGTCGATGCAAAGGAAATATGAGTTATTCAGTCAGTAATGTTCTAATAAAAAATCACTAAAAAATATTGTTTGAATGACACGTGGATTTTTGTTAAAAATAATGTTACACAAACAAGGTCTAAAAAAACAAGATTTTCTTCATCCAATTCAAATTGAATGAATGGTTATGTCAAGGTGAAACGAGCGAGTCTGCAGGGCTTAGAAGTAGGGCAGTCGAAAGTGAGTCTCCCTGAGGTACTTTCGCGTGACCCTGAAAATTTCACTATCGCCCGCTTCGATCTTCCGATACATCGATCTCAGGTACAAGTGCGATGCAACGAGCAATTACCGTGCCCCGACGCCGCCGTCTACATCGGCTATTTTTACCAGGTGTTGTCGGCCACCCATCCCCGACAATAATAACTGTCCCGCTTCCAATCGAACGTCTCCTGGCTCGGTGACCCTCGAAATACGGTCATGGTTCAGTACAAGTTCTCTGTGTCACGTAGAATTGAAAGGGTTAAGGTTTAGATGAATCCTTCTTTCGAAAAGTTGATTAAATATATTATTATAAAAATCGTTTGATTATTTTACGATCAGCAAGTATTTTCATTGATTCATTTTATCATATTGCTGTCTATTGTATTATTGTTTATACAAATTGTTAGAGGACTATTGAGTAGTTCAAGTCATTAATATTTATAATATATTATACAATATCGGCAACATTCTCACATACATGCGAACACACTGTCGCTAACTCTAAAAGAGAAATCTCCACCCCCAATGTACAAACCATATAGTACATCGGTCAGTCCTGAAAGGAGAACAATATTTCGAGAAGAACGATCTGCGTCGCAGCAAAGCCACGGAACGGCCCTGAGAGTTCACTATCCTCCTCCTCCTTCTCTTCTGCTGTTCCTTCTGCTCCTTCTGGTGATCGCTGTGAACACCAGTTTCGAGAGGGAGCCGTGTGCGTTGCATGTCAGGCGCCCCATGGGCCCCCAAGGAACGGTCCTTCCTCGGCTCCGAAAACTGGTTCCGTATGCTTTCGTGCGCTACATCGCTCGAACCCGAGCACTCTGCTCTGCTCGTCTTCGAGTCTCTCTCCTTTCCTTCTTCCTTCTACTTCGTACCCCTCCCCTTTCTCCTCCCTCTTTCTCTTTCTGATTCACTGGGTCCAGAAGCCGGTGGGCAAAGGTGGCGGAGACGAATTGGTCAGGAATGGTTCGGGCCCAGCCTCGTTAGACAGTTTAGGAGTGAGTTTTCGTGTTGGGGCGGTTCCCCCCACTCCAAATGTATATATCTGTTTCTCGCTTCGACTCTTTCGAAGCAAAGAGAGAAAGTGAATGTGTTGGCGGTCTTCGTCGAAGCTGGCAGGACGTTCCTCTAGCCTGTCTCTTTCCATCCCGAGCATTGCTCTATCGGAAATGCCCCTCTCCAGGTGTGCCCGGTGCCTGCGTGCTGCTGCCGTGATATCCTCCTCGCACTCGGGGCCCACGGGATTGACCCTGAAAGTTCAACAGCCCTCCTTCGAATGGCGCCCCTAACCCGCCGCCGCGCCTCCTTCACCACCCTATGCGCCGCCGTCGTCGTCGTCGTCGTCGTCGTAGTATCCAGGGTGGTGGGAGAGAACCGCTCTCTCTCTCGTGTGTCCCTTGGCTTTGTGCTGTTCGCTCAAACCTAACTTCGCTTAGGCCAACCGCCGACCAACGAACATCCCGCTCTTCTCCTTCCTTCTTCCTTTGGATCCTTCGGATCTACACTCCTTTTGCTGCCTTTTCTATGGTGTGTGTTCTATGGTGTACGCTTGTCATGGCTTGCGGCCTCTCTACCGCTCTTCTCACAGCTGTGTGTTTATGTCTGGCATGCTGTATTTCTCGACCCTTTACTGTTTGCTGCCCGAGAGCATCGACTATCTTGATATGTACGATGTGCTCGAAGCCAAAGACCTCCGGCAGTCGCTCCTTTGCCTGTCATCGAACACACACACACGCACACACTTGCCAGATACACGTATACATGGGTTAGTAAGGAAAGTATGTTCCGGCTCAGTGAGCATCAACTCCGATTCCCTCACGCTTCATTAAACCCCTCTGTATTTTAGAGGGTCTTCGTTTATCGATGTTCGAAGGACCGACTTCTGTGAGGGTTGTTTGATCGGGATTGGATGGTTTCTTGTGGCAGGTTCGTTGGCAGAATGGATCGCGTGAGAGTATGAGGGGTGGATTATGTAAAGGCTTGGTTTAAAGTTTAAAGGTTCGAACCTTGACTGTAAAATTGACTATGCGTACAGAACTTGTAATTCTAGTTCTTTTGAACTAGGATTCAATTTCATTAGATTCAATTTAATTACAATTATGACTTATTTAGTAATTAATAATAATGATTAAATTCATGTAAGATCCATTATTAATAATTCTTAATGATCGTACGTGCAAGGATCACACGTTAAGTCTCGTATAACAGAGTGGCATTTAAACCTTTGGGACATTGCCACCTCGTTGCTGTACTGCTTGAGTAAGGTCAGGGTAGCAGCAGCTGTTGGCGAGCATTTTTACATACGGCCGAGCTTCCTCTCGCCGGGACACACCACCATGCGCGCACGCCATTGCAGGAAGTCGAGAGCGACGCAGGAGAACGCCCCGGCGCAAATCGGGATCGTGGGAAATCCTGGGCATACCAGGACCTCGAATAAAAGGATCAACCAGCCGGAAAAGTCTAGCACACCCGTCCGATGGAAATTAACTCTAACACTGTCAGCCGTCATTCAACAATACATAAGATTCGAAACTCCTTTCCCTTCAACAAATCTTCAACCTCCAAGAAATCCTTCATCCTTGAGAGAGACAAAGAGAGAGAGTGGCACTCTCATGAAATCATCGAATGATGACTCATTAAATCATCTCACATTGCCACATGCTAACCTCTCACATTATTATCCTTCGAATCATAGTTATCCCAGATATAATCGAACAGATAAATCCCCTCAATTTCAAACTTCCGGATGGACATATACTTCCTGCTTGCAATTGTCAGCTGATGCTTCGAGCATTCTGCAACCTGTGCCGCGGTACACAGAGTCACACTCGCATTGCGCACGAATGCGCATACGTGTAACACAGAGAGGAGACATACAACCGACTTACACACATGGGTAGTTGAAGGCCTCGTCCTTCATCCACATAGAGAGGCGACGAGCGTCCGACGAAGCCGACGGAACGGGGACGGGAACGACACAGAGCAGCTAGAGCAACCGGGGTCTTTGCCAGTGTGAGTGAGAGGCGGTGAGACACAGACAGGAAGAGTAAGGTGGTTGTGCACGGAGAGACGAAGCAAGAGAGAAAGAGAGAGAGAGAGAGCATTGCCGCATTCTGCGAAGGTTCAGCATGCAGTGCTCGTTGCAACCGGCTGTAATCAGCGCTTACGTCATCTCTCTCTTACTCTGTCTAGCTTTCCATGTGTGTCTGTGTGTCTTACTACAGACTATTCGAGTCTGTGTGAGTAATGCTCGCATGCATCGTGCCATTGCTCTTGCACACCTCGCACCTTCTCACTCCTGTTGCGCCTCATACATTCTCTCCCCGCGATTACCTGTAATTCTTTCTCTTTCTTTCTATCGTCATTCGTATAGAATTACCGAAGTTCAAAGGGCGCATATTTATGTGTGTGTGTCTGTGTTGGGAATGGTTGTGTGGTGGGAATTTGAGTCAACGTTGCCGCTAATGGGAATTAGAGGAGCGATTGTTCCGCCCTTTCGCGCGCACCCTCGAATAACTGTACTTTATCGCGCTCTCTCTGTCTCTCGCGGTACTCTCAAGGACTTGAGAAGATGACTTGGTTGGAGAGAAAGAGAGAGAGAGAGAGATAGGATTGGCATTCCTGGTGATAATGGGGTTCACGTGTCCTTTGCGGTTTGCTCCGAGGCAAACACAGGCATTGATAGATTTGCTATGCTCGTAAATTTGTTGCTTCGGAGACTTGAGAGATTGATGGATTAGTTTTAGAAGTAGGAGTAATTTAATCGTTGGCAGTAGTGTTAATTGATAAATGCATTTTAATGAGGCCTGAGTGTTTTTATCAGAAGGTGATTATGCCGTCAATGCTTCGTAGTAACAGTGGACAGGTATTAAATTCTTGCCTTGAAAGCAACTGACAATATAATATAGGCGCTCATAAATCGATCATACTGAATCATCATATTATCATCATAAAGAGCTGTTATCTGACTTTGAGTTTATTATTACGAATCTTAGTAATATGAATTGCTAGTTTTATATTAATATTTATTTTTCTGGCGTCGAGACGCCTAATCGTTGGAACTCCGGCGCCGCATTGAGAGTTATGCAGCTGTTGAAGTAGTTAACTGTTAATTGGCAATCAGAGCCAGAAGATTGGTGAATGCGCCCGTCCATGGCCGCCGGGATTATCCCGCAGGCTTTGGGAGCCCCGTAAATGCAAATGGGCGGATTACTCGGCCGCGTTGCGTGATTCCTCGATGACGAAAGGAGAGCTGTTACGATTTGTTAACGCTTGCAGCAGCTCGTGCACGTGTTTCACCGGTGTCGGAGAGGGGCGAACTTGTTTGACTGAATATTCATAACCGCATAATTGCCGGCCGTCCGTTCGAACTGGCGGCGCCAATGTATCATACTCGCGGAATTCCTGCCGAGATTCTCATGATCCGTGTGTGTCTGTCATTCGGAAGTGCTCGCTCAATTTACATTCCAATGCTTTTATTCTGGACTTGTCAGCTACATCGATCGCCGGCGCAGACGTCACTGATTGTCGGAGTACACGTGGTGAATGTCGTGCAAGGGCGGGCTGTGGTAGATAGTATGTACTTATGTTTGATTCGTTTCTACATTCTGTTGATATTTTGAGGTTTTTCCAACTTTTCTGAATTGTTCGTAAATCGATTGTTTTAGTATCAAAACGGATAGAAAATAAAGAATCAATTGCGAAAGTGCCGGAATTGTATCGGAAACACCCGGAAAAGCCGTCCTGAATAGTTGATCTTGTCTAATTTCGACGGTTTCTTCCATGTTTTTTAATCTTCCTGACCTTTTCAGGGGCTGGAATTTGATGGAGAATGTTTTCTTGTATCAAGGAAGAAGTGATATAAATTTCAGAGCCCTAGCTCAAAATTCATTTTTTCGCAAATTTTTTAAGGCATACCCCTTCAAAAATTTTCGATTTTTCGAAGGTTCTCGGACTTTGACGAACGCTTGATAAATCGATTGTTTGAGTATGAAAACGGATAGAAAACATGAAACCAGTAGCCAAAGTGCCGGAATTGTACCGAAAACACATGGAAAACTGATCCTGAATAATTACGTTCCGTGGTTTTTCCCATGTTTTCCATACTTCCTGACATTTTCCGGGGCTGTAATTTGATGGAGAATGTTTTCTTGCACCAAGGAAGAAGTCATATAAATTCCAGAGCCCCAGCTCAAAATTCATTTTTTCGCAAATTTTTTAAGGCATACCCCTTCAAAAATTTTCGATTTTTCGAAGGTTCTCGGACTTTGATGAACGCTTGATAAATCGATTGTTTGAGTATGAAAACGGATAGAAAACATGAAACCAGTAGCCAAAGTGCCGGAATTGTACCGAAAACACATGGAAAACTGATCCTGAATAATTACGTTCCGTGGTTTTTCCCATGTTTTCCATACTTCCTGACATTTTCCGGGGCTGTAATTTGGTGGAGAATGTTTTCTTGCATCAAGGAAGAAGTCATATAAATTCCAGAGCCCCAGCTCAAAATTCATTTTTTCGCAAATTTTTTAAGGCATACCCCTTCAAAAATTTTCGATTTTTCGAAGGTTCTCGGACTTTGATGAACGCTTGATAAATCGATTGTTTGAGTATGAAAACGGATAGAAAACATGAAACCAGTAGCCAAAGTGCCGGAATTGTACCGAAAACACATGGAAAACCGATCCTGAATAATTAAGTTCCGTGGTTTTTCCCATGTCTTCCATACTTCCCGACATTTTCCGGGGCTGTAATTTGGTGGAGAATGTTTTCTTGCATCAAGGAAGAAGTGATATAAATTCCAGAGCCCTAGCTCAAAATTCAATTTTTCGCAAATTTTTTAAGGCATACCCCTTCAAAAATTTTCGATTTTTCGAAGGTTCTCGGACTTTGATGAACGCTTGATAAATCGATTGTTTGAGTATGAAAACGGATAGAAAACATGAAACCAGTAGCCAAAGTGCCGGAATTGTACCGAAAACACATGGAAAACCGATCCTGAATAATTAAGTTCCGTGGTTTTTCCCATGTCTTCCATACTTCCCGACATTTTCCGGGGCTGTAATTTGGTGGAGAATGTTTTCTTGCATCAAGGAAGAAGTGATATAAATTCCAGAGCCCTAGCTCAAAATTCATTTTTTCGCAAATTTCTGAAGGGATTTCAAAACATTTCAAAAATTTGCATTTTTCCGAATGTTTTCAAACTTCCCCGAAAGGTTCATAAATCGATTATTTTTGCATTAAAACTAGCATTCTTTAAAAATACAGTGCTGTAAAAGCCGTCGCTTCAACCGCACCGATCAGACACTCAACTCTGTACACGTATCTGACATATCCCCTCGTTGCACTTTTTATTTATAATGACCTTCTCCGGTAATAATTGTTGGCAGTGTTCGTTAGCGCACGAACGGTCGGGTAAAAAGTGTCGTACTATCTGCCACCTGCTATGTGTGTGCGACGCATGAGACGCACGTGACGACGACGCTAAACTTGTTTCGCTCGCTACTATTAATAACGCCGGCCAGTTGTATAATACTGACAGGCGTTATCGCCGCTCATCCGACCCGAGTGATGGTGGAGAGTGACTGAGACAGGAATTGCTAGCACTAGCAGTCTATCTCTCTCATCACTGCTGACCGCATTTGTATTTAGACACCGATGACGCAGTCCGCGCATATTCTTTATGTCAGCTTCCAAGTTTTCAATTCTAATGGTGCTGACTCTTTTCGTTCGTGCAAGCACTGCTCAAGTGCGATAACGATGGAGCAGTAATATTCTAACTATTAGAATGGAGTGATTAAAGAAAATTGGCAGTGTAATATATAATTCCTTTATAAAATAATTGCATACCATTCTTTTTACATTGTTACATAAAATGAAGAAATTATCTGTAACTTCAGATTTAAAAGTAACTGTAAATCAGTGTGGTTCAGTGGTTGCTAATAAAATGTAACTCGGCTTCTCACAGGAGTTGCAAGTGTCGTGTCGCAGTTCCTCGTGCGCCATTGAGTACGTGCAGATCGCACAGGGGTGGAACAATAAATGAGTAATGCTTCGTTTCGATTGAATAACGAGGGGTCGACGAGCATCTCGGGACTTAGAATCGCATGGGGTTCCGGAACCCCCCTGGCTTTCTCTACCCCTTGAAACTACGTCGTTCGACTCGCTCAACACTCAACCAATTCACTTGCCAATGATTTTCATCGAGACGATTATTCTACGTGTTCCTTTATATTCAACGTTTCTATTCGACAAATTAATTATCGGGGATCACACGAACTTTACGATCATCGCTTCTTTCTCTCGGAGACTCATTGTTCACGCACGCCAATGATGTCAGAAGCATCATTCTCAATGCCAAGCTGACGCAGTGATACGGAAAGGCTAAAGTCAAAACATTCTTTTTGCGCACGAGCTCGAAGACTTATCTTCAATTTCACACTCTTAAACTCGAGTTATTATCAATAGATAGTAGCAATTCAGGGATCATTTGGACCAAAAGCAACGAATGGAGGTCAGGTTTAGTCTGCTCTCGAGAGTACCGGAGACTTTGAGAGTGCAGTCTCGTTATTACGACGAGGTGTCTAATTTCCTCGACGTTAATCAGGCTCGGCTCCACTGGTGCGTGGCAAAACGTACATATATGCTTCTGCGAGAGGGATAAAGAGAGGGGTAGAGTCACCGGTTGTCATGTGTGTGTCCTCCTCCTGGGCTCCCAGTTGGTTGGAACAATGGCTCGAAACGTGTTTCGTATGCACGCGCCCGGAAGCGTTCATGATGCAAGGGTTTTTCGTACGCGCGCATGCTCTTCTCCCTTTGTTCCTCGTACGAGCAAGTGTAAGTACGGTATCATCGTGAGAGAGCACGTCAGTGTTTCTATAGAAAAGTGCTCTCGAGAACGAATGAAGCACGTCCCACGTGCTTTCTCTGTCTTCCTTCTTCTCTTCCACGAAGAGAAAATCAGTGCCTCTGTTGAAGGGGATGTCGTGTTCCACTCGAAATTCGTAAGTAGCCAGGATTCTCTCATCCCCAGAAATAATTCGAACAAGATCTCCCTTCGTATTCCATAAAGGCGCAACCCCGACGATAATTGGCATTGTTCGCTACTTTTTTTCGAAAGCTTTGTCGTTTAATCATTCGCCGATCTTGAGTCGCACGGATAAAGAGAGGAGAAATCCATGAAAGATGGGGTTGGGATCTGCAAGGGGTGCGATCAAGTGGACACTCAGACAGAATATGCACCCTTCCAGTCTACTCAGCTCTTAAGGATAATTTCTTCCAATTTACTAGCTAACACCGACCCACAAACTCATTGAAATACATTCTCTTTATAATCGATAAATCATTCTTAGAATCACCAGATTTCCGGAATTCAGTCTCTGTTTAAGGAAATACGTAACATTAAATCATAAGTAAGCGGATGCTGGTAGGTAGCAGCCGGCGAGCGGATCCTTCGAGGGATCTTTATCACACGGACACAACTTTATTTCAAGTGCGTTGGTAGAAAAGAGTCGCGTACACTATGAAAGCGCTTTCGTCGGTGAGGGTTGCATTGAGAGCGACTGAAGGGAGAGCACACACACACACACATACACATAGACTTTTTCTGTGTACCCAGACCTCTCGGCAAGCAACCCTTCCTTCCAGAGGCGGACAGTCCCAGCAAAAAAGAGGTGCGGAAGGGCTGCTGCTAGATATTCGAGGTTGGCAGATGCCGGCTATGGCGCAGCAAAGTCGATCGAACCCCCAACCGATTAACGAGCTGCCCCTTTCTAACTCTGTGTATGTATGTGTGTGCGTGTGTGTGTCGCTTCCCTTCACTTCATCGCACGTGCAGAACCATCCGTATGTCGTCCTCGCTGACGACCACCACCCCCATTAAACCATCCTCCCTCAGTTCGACGCAGTATTTCTTTAATTGCTTTCCAGGATTAAATTCGACCCAAAACTCTGACTCACCAACTGACCGGTGCGTTGCACCACGATAAAAGCGGTTTCACTGACCCTAGCATATTCAATCCGGTTTCAGGTATTCTTCCAACATTATAATATGAATTCGTCCTTTATACCATGGAGGACCAAACAAGTAGAGAAATGTATTATACGTACAGTATAGTTAAACCAGAAGTCAGAATGTAATAGTAACCAAGTGTTGTTTTAGTCGTTCAATATCATCGTAATATTCTCGTGTACCAAGCACCAACTTTATAATGCTTGTAACCGTTTAATGAATACATACGCAAATACACGACTGGCAATTGCAATTATCGCTGGAACGACGAAGGAACATAATCAATTTGCAGTGCTCCCAATCGAGGATCACCAGATGCGTGTATATGTGTGTCTGTGTCTGTGGATGGGAGACGATGGGTTGGAATATGTGCCGCGAAGAAGTGTGTTCATTGAGAGCGAGCCCGAGCCAATCGGTGACATGGAAACGCTCTTTACAGTCGCTCGGGCATCGAGAATGCTGCTCCTGAGCGTCGTGTATGTGTGTGTGCCAGTTCATTCTTTGCGCGCCCGATGACCTCGGCTTAATTCAATGAGCTCGTAGTAATACACATCGGAACAAAAAGAAAATCGAACTCTTCTCCTGCGGGAGAAGAGTATATACGAGAAGAGCTTTTCAATCGCCGCACTCACCGAGCGACGGCCCTCTCTTTAACGAGAAGCCTCTCGAGAAAAGGCAAATATTGTACGGGTAGATGGTACTTGTCCATGTATTTGCACCGAGCAAAACTCCACGCTGTATACATTGTACTACGCTTTTATCCGGCGATCCTGCCTCTTTACTAAACCGAATTCTGCCAATATCGCCCGCAGCGCCCTGCTATGTCACCCTTGTTATAATTAGATTGGAAGTGCGGGCACGATAAATTGCACGTTACGCGATAGTCCCACATAATCGTTGACTACACAGGCGCGTTTAACTACAAAAACGGGACGTGATAATATTAACGTGTCATTGTTACGTGCCATGCTTCAATCACCTTGAGTTAGTCACGTACAATTCTTAATTATATAATAGAAATAGACTAGACATTAATAATTAAAGATATTTTCATATAGCACAGCATAGAAATCTGTAATAGATAGAAGAATATTTGCATAAACTACCATGGACTTATTCATAATAGAAAATAGTGTAGTTTCGATGCGAGAATGTCTACTTTATCAGGAACCTTTCGTGTCCATTAACTAAGATCGGATTGGCAGTTTGCGCGTATATTTAGGCAAGTCGAAAGGATTGGATTTATCCTCAGCGTTGTAGCCACTTACCACCGCTTACGTGCGAGTGTGTATGTGTGTGTGCCAGTGCCAATATTGTTAAAAGTAATGTACGAGCCGTGTAGGGAAAGGTAGAGGCACACAGAGCGTACGTGTTCAGTCACAGTCGAACGGTGAATGCCGTTAATACGCGGAGATAAATATCGCCTGTCTCCGTCGACTTCTCGAAAGAAGCTTATGAGAGAGCCTTCCGATCCCAGGCGAAAGTTCTTCGACAGAGATACGGTAGAGAGAGAAAGAGAATAAGAGAAAGAGAAGATGCGTGCTTCAGGTAGGAGTTGTTAGAAGGATCAATTTGATTTAATAGTCAAAGTGCAGGTTTATTCATGGAAATGTAATTTCAACAGCACCATTTATTCAGCGCAAACATTTCAATTGTAAAGCTATGATTTCCGGTGTTTGTTAATGTAACTTTATTTGTATGAGTAGGATATTAAAGATAGAACTATCAAGAATTTTAATCATAGTCAAATTTGCCTGTTATTCAATTTATTATAAAATTCATATTCTTATTTCGATCATTTGAATACTTGTTCTAAGTTAGAATTATTCGTATTACAGGTAATACTAGAAATGTCTGACAGACTGTTGCCGCTCGTGATTCTCGGGAAAGCCATTACAAAGGAATTATTCAACCTGACCTTAGAGCCGTGGTGCGTACGTGCGCACGCCACGGGCACAATGGCCTTTGCTGGTTGGCTACGTCTCTACGTGCTCTATCCTTCCACTGCTATATCCCCTCTCTTCAACCCTCCGGTTATTTTTGTGCACCAGCGATGGTTTTCGCTTCGATCGCAATTGTTATCGTGTGCGGCGGTCCTCTTTCCCTGGCGCCGAGACATTTCTCCTTTTCTTTCACGTACTACATACATACATACATACGTGGACCGGAACTTTTTCCACTGGGAAAAGAACCGTTTCCAATACTTCCCGACAACGTCGATCCAGTTCAATTCGATTTAGCTACCCTCGCCAAAACGACCAGAGTTTCGTCGACCCTGCTTTCGTCCTGCTTTTCGGAGAATGACTTCTAATCGAATGCTTCATTGAGATTCGACCAAGTCCCGCGGAAGTTTGAACATTAATACAAAATTGTTTAATCAATATTTTGTATTAACTCCATAAAATATTTTCTCTGATTTCTTTCATACATTTCATATAATAATAATAATCGAATTCTTTGTTTCAGGTAAGTGGATGAATTTTACACAATCAACAAAAACCACAAGCAGTACGAGTGAGTACAAACTAAACCAACAACAAGCATTGCTATCTCACAACTAGAATACATTGTTTCCCACGCTCCGCAATCCACACATAATAATGAGTAGGAAGGTGCGTTAAAGGGAAGGCGCGTGGAGTTATTTTGCGCTGTTAATTGTGCTTGCGACACAAGATACTTGTAGAGGAACAATCCTGTACGATCGGCGTTGCTCCACTCCGAACGATACGTCCTATCTTTCGCAAGGAGGAAGCGGCTTGACAGTTACACAATCAAGATTCAGTGTAGAGAAGCACAGAGAAGGAGGTGGTGGTGGAGGAGGAGAAGACAGAGTCAATTCACTATTCCATTCAGAGCACTCCCCTTCTACGACGTGGCTTTCCTCGCATTCCAATCCAGCTGAGTCTCTCTCTCTTCGTCTTGGCCTCGTCGTTCGTGCTATCTGAACGGCTGCAGACCTCCAATGCAACGGTACATGCCGCTTGGGAGATCCATAGGCGATGATAGCTTGGCATACTCGGCATCCCTAGCTTCGTTACCAGACTCCGCCGACCGGCACTCACTTTACACTTACACCTTTCAGTAACTCCTTCTCTTTCTCTCATACACTTGTATTCACACTAGCGTTGCAACCTAGAACCCAGGCCTCCAATGAGATAGGCGTATAAGGAGCTGTTTTCCCGCCGGTAACGTGTACCGAAAGCTTGGGAAGCGCATGATGAGATTTACATTTGATTCCGTAATCAACATTTATAGGTGTTCTTAGTCTTTATTTTCGTGTGGAAAAGAAAGTCTAAGAAGGTTTTAGTTTTGTGTAAGAGTTTCTCATTTAATTCTTAAAGTAGTTCTGGCAACTGTTCAATTCTTGTGGTATTCGAGTTATTTGTTTTCGGATGGTTTGCTATTTGGGGAATGAATTCTTCATTGGTTTCGTGGGGTTTCTTGTAATATTTGGTGGATGTTGGAATATTTGAGGCAGACTTTGTCAGTTTTATTCAATTTTGTAGAAGGTTCTACAGTGGATTTACGACTACATGGAGTTTTCAGAAGCTTACCTTGCTGGAGTTCATCGAGATTAATGAATGGGATGTGCTGAAACATATATCTGCTTCTTGGTTTCTCTTTAGAGTGCGCGGGCGCACCAGTTCGCCGGTTCATTTTCCGCCAGGCGTTCAAGAGCGGCCTGGGAGGAACGAGTCGGGCGGCTAATGAGCTTTCCTGAAAACACGGAATGCGGCATACCACCCGTTTCTCCCCCATATACAGCGACACTCTGTGGTTTGGCCCAATTCCCTTCGCTCTCTTCGAGGTGCAAACCTCGACTCGCACCTCACTCTCGCACCTATTATTATTTCAATCTTCCCTTCGTTCTGTCTTTCAGTATTTCATCCCTTTTCAATCTACGAAGTTCTCGCAGAGCCTGCTCATTTTTCCTATTTGTTTTCCCTCCCATTATTGTCAATCCCAATGATTTCTTTCTCCGCTCGACCAACAATGATCGCGAAATATTATTTCAATCTTTCCTTCGTTCTCTCTTTCACCATTTCATCCCTTTCGCCTTGACGCGGTTCTCGAAAGGCCGGCTCATTTTCCCTATTTGTTTTCCTTCCCATTATTGTCAATCTCAATGATTTCTTTCTCCGCTCGACCAACAATGATCGCGAAATATTATTTCAATCTTTCCTTCGTTCTCTCTTTCACCATTTCATCCCTTTCGCCTTGACGTGGTTCTCCTCGAAAGGCCGGCTCATTTTCCCTATTTGTTTTCGCCCGCATTATTGTCGATCGCAATGATCTCTCCCTCTCTCTTTCTCTCTCTCTCTCACTCACTCGGCTCTTTCTCCGCTCGAGCGACAATGATCGCGAAATTTCGCCTGGTCGGCCACCACAATGGCGGGGCTTCATTGTCACGTACACATGACGGGGTGCATATGGTTGCGAGACAATGCGCCCGCGCACACGAGCCGACAGTGTGTGCGCTTGTGTCTGTGTACTCTGCTGCTGCTTCTGGTTCTCTCTCTCTCTGTGTACGTGTGTGTGTGTGTGTTAGAGAACGGACTCATTGCACGGTGGCGGCCGGTATCAGATGGCACGCCGTAACCGCAGAAGCACACTCGGCATGGCACGCACTATAATATTCCGACGGCTCTTGCTATTGCGACGTCGTATGTGCGGAATTGCGAGAACAACGCTCAACAATATTACGTACAGAGTGATGCCTTTTGCATATGAATCAGCACTCTTGTACACTCGAGTGTTTTTTTTTAATTCCATGTCTGTCTCTTTTATTATTCCCATTGTGTATGCAATGTAATATCATATATAAAATACAGAATCTGAGAGGGGGTAGTTGGAAAACAATTGTGGATTATTAAGATGATTATATTATTAATAATTACTCGATATATGAAAAGAGATATTATCATACGTAATATCGAAAGGTTTGGTAGAAATACTGTCCATTAAATTTACCTGTCGATTATGCCCTTTGTAAATTTTCCAGTATCAACCACCCTTTCTTCCACCCCTGATATATTTTCCCTTGGCGAAGGTGCCTTCTCGGAGGTAATATAATGGGCAAATAATATTTCAGGTCGATCGAGTAGCTAATGAAACATGAGGTTGTGGGAGGTGCTTTAATTAGCGGAGGGTGGTTTTCAAACCTCCGACGAATGCCAGGATCTTTCTCTCCAACATATAGGATGACTCGCGCCGGTGGTGGTGGGTTCGTGAAGGGTTGATATTCCGCCGGGCAAAAGACGCCTGGCAATTTTTTCCGTATCTGTGCCCATGATCGAACGAACATCCTGCTGTACCCCTCAGCTGAAGGGTGAAGGGAAAGAAGGCTGGAGCCTATGCAGGGCCGACTAGCTTCAACTCTCCAACCTCTTCGCATCCCTTAACGCGCACCGTTACCTTTAAAGGGGATAGGACATTCCGAGTATTGACCCGTTTACCCCCGCCTCGCCCCTCGTATTCTCTCGGGTTTCTCTCCTCTTCCTTAATTACGTCAGTCATTAAAATCTTCCGAGCGACTCGCCGCTCTTTAGCAAACAGCAGCCTCTTATCTCCTGTAAATCCGAAATATCGACATTTACACCTTGGTCACCCTCTTTCAATCTTCTCACTACACAATTAGTTTCTATTATTCTTCTCTCAATTCTAGAGCAAATAGTATATACTCTGTAATATCCATCTTCTCTCCATTGTTTATCAATTCAAATAATTCATTAATTTTCTAAATCATTTTCTAGCAAGATAAATATCATGTAACAGTAACAAGAGTGTTCTCACAAGTTTGTTGGAGAGAGTCGAGAGTTGACTCTGAATGCGGTCTAACGCAATTTGCTAGGCGAGTGCTCCCAATATCACGATATGCACTCTGGCCGATCGCGGGGGTCAAAGGTCGCCGGAAGTCCTCGGCACGGCGGCGTCGAGGGAATCGGCGACGGTCGGGATTTTGCAAGGCAAATTCGAAGTCGGAGGGGGGTTGGAGGGGGCTATCGTCTCCGGGTACACGTCCTCTCTCCGGGTTTGCGCCCACGCGACGCCCGAAAATCGATGATCCCCTCTGCCATTCTAGAGCCTTGCACCCCTCTCTATTTGCCCTCTCTATCTCTCTTTCTCCTCCCAATCGACCATTCACCCTCTCCAAACTCCAATTTATACACGATCGGAATACTGCCTCTTTTTCTAGTTCCGCCGCGCAAGCATATATCCACCTTGGCAAAGACCGCTCGCGACCATCCAGGCAAAGTCCCATAACTATTTCCCACAGTATCGCGCGTGAACTCCCGTAAGCGGCTAATGCAATTCCCGACCCGACACCGTACCGTGGAGGTCATTGACCTTGGCTAGCTCCTGGATAAGCAAGCATGTATATTCTTCCGGCTATATGCCATAGACCCTTTCCTCCCTTTCTCCCTTCTTTCCCTGCTAAGCGAAAGGTAATGTCTGGTGAATGGATCGTCGTAACTGGATTATACGGAAAGTCGTTTAACTGGATGAGTAGTCTTGGTCACGTGTAAAAGGAAGCATGTATGTAATTGTTGAAAGCAAGGTAATTCGACACAGGCAGATCTTTCGTCTTCGTTTCTTCGTTTGGTGACTGTTTTATTGTTCAGGATTCCTACGAGTTATATGAGGAACTCGAATCGTTCCTGTTAGTAGTTGTAACAATACTCCTGCTCTTCCCCATTCCTATATCTTTTTCCCTCGCATCTTGCAGGATGGAGGGCTTTTCTTTCAGCCCTTTTCACCGTGATATTCTAGCCTAGCCCTTTCCACCTAGCTCTATTATTCTCTACTCCCTTCGAAGAGCCTTAGTCAAGCAGCTCTCGTTCGCCCTCCGAATCCTCTCCCTATGTGTCTGCGAGATCCTGAAATTCTTAGGTTGACTGCACACTGGCTGCAACCTTTTTCTAAAGCAGTATTTTGTTGTATAGAAAGTTTTGAAGTATTTGAATTGTTTTGCAGAGTTGTGTAATATCCTTTTTGTCTTTTGTACTCTATTTTATTCGATTACTTTTACTATTATAGTAATATGGAATAAGAAAATATTACCTCGCAAAGTTCTTTAAGAAAGACTGTTATATTCGGTGTGCAATCGATTTTAAACTTTTGTCGAGTCGCAGACAGCATCCGGTGAGAGTGACATTAGATGTATGGTTATCGCTCTGACACTCTTATGGGAGTTTCATTTTTCACCCTATCGCACGTGCTTCCTGTAGACGTTTCGATCCTTGGTTTGCTACTATGTTGATATCAGACTTCGAATGGAAAGGAATCTTATTGGCTCGCAAGGAAGCTGAGGGGATTTTGCAAGTGATCGAGTTGTTTCGTAAAACTTGACATTCGACACCCGATGCTTCGACAGTCAGGGTTGAGGCTTTTGAATTCCCAGAAATTTTTACTGTCCTCTGACACTCCAGTTTCTTTTCTCACGCGTGATTGCGGTCCACCTTGTTGCCATTATCTTGCGGCTGACACGTTCCCGGTAAATACAGCAACGCGTATGCTACTTTGTACTTAACATTTTGCTGATTAACATCCGCCAGACAGTAAATACACTGCGCCAGTGTAAGTCTAAATTTCTCGCCACTTGAAATCCGGGTTAAGTGGACTCGGAAATGTAGAGCAGACGCCGGAGACACTCGGACATGAATAGACAGGCTAAGTGTGCAGCTTTATGCGAGTGTTGGACTTTCATTAGCGTCGCCTTAATCCAGATTTCAATGACCATATTTTCAAAAAAAAAAATAATAATTCATTTGTATCACGAACAATATTCAAAAATCTCCAAGACTTTCATATCATTGGCTGCGATCATTTTCCCACATCAAACACTGCGCTCGAGATAACCCATTAATTCTAGATCTAATTTATCGATTCTAATGAATTCACTATATACGAAGTGCGAAATAGTTGAACGACTATTTCGAGGTAGCAAATGGAAAATGTGGAATGAAAGAGTGACAAATAACAGAGAGAGAGAGAAAGATAGATAATACAAGGACAAATATATCTACTTCTATCTAGGAAAACTAGAGGCTACGTTGGCAATGCATCTTCGTGCCGAGCTTCTCTCTTTGATCCTCGATTTAGCGATGACCTCGTTAACCCAACGGCCGCTTGCATCGCCGATTCGAACCGGCCGGTTAAAGGTGAAGGGATGCAAATGATTTCGTACAAGGACCCGACATCTCTCCTCTCTGATCCTTCCTGCCCGTTACTATTATTACCAGCTATGCTCGCCAATGGATTTCAAAGGAAAGGAAGGACGTCCATATATTCCATAGACTCGCAGGAAAGCCCCATCACCCTACCAACGTCGTATCGAGTTCAATTCAATCAAACGACATATCCCCAACCGCTTTTGAAATCGAATCGCAAAGACTGAAATCCAGTGTGTGAGCGATGACACGCACCAATCACCAATACCTGCAAGCACTGCCTTTTTCGCACTTTGCGAATTCACTGCCAGAAGGGATTCGATTTCTCCGCTCTGTTCATTGGAGAGAAAAGGAACATTAGCCGATCGGAACATTCTTTTGTCGAGGGCATCATAGATCGCACTGTCTGGTCAAATATCAGGAGAGAAAGAAAGAGAGAGGAAGATCGAAATACCAGTGGAATGAGAGCGATAGTTTAAAAACCCTCGGTTGGCTTCCCAATTTAATTCGGAATCGTTGGTTCCAGTCCTGCGCTTCGCTCGTTCCTTCTTCTGGTTCCTTTGAACCTTTTTCTCCCAGGACGAAATAAAGTATTCTGGGCCCCGGCACACGCGCACAAAATGCGCCCACATGTATGACAAAGACACGAGGAGGGGACGTAGGTGGCCTCCTAATTTTTTATCGGGTACTACGAACCGTTTGAGAAAGCAATTCTGTCTTCTTCGTGCGCATAATCACCAGGTATTAGTCCTCCGTGCTTTCTTTCTTTTTCTATGTATGAAATTTGTCTTATTCTCGAGAAATACTTTCGAATTTCTTCTTCGTTTATGTAAACAAACCTGTGCAGTGATTCTCGGAATAATTGAGCTACGTCGGTTTGTTTTGAAGTTAGAGACCCTGTCTTTGTTTACATTTTACTATGTTCCTCTGTTTCTCAGAATAACTTGCACGTCGTCTAAATTCCGAGCTATTTAAGCAAACGAATTTATGATTCACTGCATGATTTCGATTGAGATTCTTATGTTGTATGCAAGCTATAAAATAGAGATTGCCGGTGAAGGTACAAGTAGCAGTGCGTGTCGCATCCCGAATGTGAAATGGGTCGTGAGCAGGCTCGGAGAGGATTTCTTTGTGGTGACAAGATGAAGTAGCCGCCCGTGGAATTTCCATTTCCGCTCGAGAAACGTCGTGCTCGCCCTCTCCGCCCTTGCCAGACACACATTTTCCATCGGCCTACTCCCCAACAATGGCCGCTCTCAACATCCCTCGCAAGATTCTCTATGAGGGAGGACTATCTTTGAGAGGGAAACCAGCCGCACTACCATTTACCGTAGGATTTTAGAAAGGTCCCTTTTACAAAGTGGAGCTCTAGTTAAGTTTTTGTTGGCTTCTACCGGTCGCCGCCGTTGCCTTCGCTCGACCTTCTCACTCTATTCGCAGATCTGCCAGTATCTTCTTTCTCACTCTCGGCTCCCTTTCGTTTTCTGAACACCGCGCGTTGCCGAGAACGGCCTTCCTGCTCGCGTTCCATTCGCTTCTCTAGCTCGATCAAATTAAGGTGGGTTCACGTGAGCCGATCGGCCCTCTTCTTTTATGCCGCTCCCCACAGCTTCTTCTCGCAGAAAAAGATGAGACAGGATTTACCTGGAGCGAACTACTCTCTTCGAGAAGAAACTCTTCGTTATTGGTTGCGTAGAAAATAGGAGATTGGCTTTTAACCACTTTGCTTTTTTTTCGTCGTTTTATTGTTTTATAAAACTTGTATTACATTGATGATACAGTTAGGTAAGGGAAAAAGTGGCTCGCTTGGAGTCGCAGAGAACAACCGCAAGTCGTGTAAGCATTTAAATGGAATTGGCATTCTTTTCACGGTACTTGGCCGATTCAACCCTTGGAAATCTTTGGCATTCCGTCGTTGTGCGTCCGGCTGTACGCAATTTCCATTTGTCTTTGAAGTTCCTCCCAGTTTCTCGAGGAATCTTGCCTTGTTGGAGACGGCTGCCATCCTTTAACAATCTTTTGATCCTACTTCTTGGGAATTCATCCACGTGGCACTTGGCAGCAGCATCACTGCTTGATAAAAACATGAGAGTGCTCGCTTATGAAAAATGAGAGAATAATAATACTGTCTGTACCTTACTTCGAAGATAAAAATGTTGGGATTATATGAAAGGATAAAGTGAATATTGAAAACATTTTATTCTGTAAAATATAACCACCAAGGACATTTAATGCGCAATTCTGTTTTCGTTCCTCCTACTTCCTTGTTGCTTCCCAAACGTGCGTGCAAACGCGGCACTCCGATAATATTTAATCTTCCTACGCAATCGCGGCTGTCTCCATTTTCGCCAAGGTTGCCACACCACCCATATCGCGCTAACGCTTCGCACTCAAACTATCAACACAAGAATTTATCGAGAAACCCTACAACATTGCAAGAAAATCATTCTACAAAACAGTCACAATTAAACCAAGTCAATTCTTCTTATCCCTCAACTAAACCGAATCCAAATAATATTCCCACAAATCTATCCATATGGTCAACCATCCGGTGTGTCAGATCCATTTGTACTGCCACCCATGGACAATTGAATGATCCGAAATTTCCGGTCCCATTTCTTGACGGTCCTCGCACAAGGATCCTTTTTAAAAGATGGAGTCTCTTCCTTCCTCACATACGGAAGTGAGATATTCCGGTTTCCTGTGATCAAAGAAAAGGAGAAGGACTGGTCGATACATAGGCGGTATACATATAAAATATATCGAGACGTGTAAGAGAAGACAGAGGCGAAGGAGAAGGTATCATCCTCCAGCTGGTAAACAGCTGCCCACATCCTGTCTCACGTAGCCAGTGCGTCTGCAACCTTTTCTCCCTTCCACTACTTTCAGAAAGGGAGCACCTTTTCTCTTCATCTCACCTTCCACCTTTTCTTCTCTTCTTACTTGTCCAGAGCATCCTTTCTCTCTTTTTCTTTCTGTATATATCTATCTTGTCTCTCCTTGCTCGCTCGTGTTCTCGATCGAATGGTCGTCGGCTCGAGTGCGACCAGGACGTTGGACAGGTGCATCCTGGATGCACTTGGAGTCGCAGTCCCGGCGGGCACGCGACTGCACGCTTCTCTGCCCATTAAAAATCATACGGGCTTTCTCTTCTTTCTCTCTCTCTCTCTTTCCGTCTGCGATTCTCTTTCTTTCTTTCTTTCGCACTCTTCCTTAGGAAGTTCGTACTCAGTGGGTGCGCACGTGTGCACGCTGCGCACAGCCGGGCGTGTTTGCAAGAATTGTATGTATATGTGTGTGTGTGTGTTGGAATCGTGCTGGCTTGCGGGTACTCGCACCACTGCTCGCCTTCCGCTGTCTTTCATTATCATTATCTCAGCAGGCGATCCACACCGATAGATAGATTCTTGGCCACCGCTAAGCTGCTTAAACGCTCGCCCCCAACGCTCAGATAAGATCGTCGCCGACGCGCGAAAGGAGCCACAACTGTTAATTGGACTGGAAGTTTCTTGGTGCTCTCTCTTGATTAGCCATCGACGTCTTAACTGTGTTTGATATTGGTTTTAATTCGAATTCGATTTGCATTGGGTGATTTATTATTGGTAATAATAAATAATTCTCTGATCGAAGTATAAGATGAAAGATTATTACAAATAATCTGAATGTCAAGAAATTAATGATACTCTTCTTTCACTCATCATGAAATGACATGAAATACAGAGCGAATGAGAAATAACAAGACATTACTCTTAAACGTCAAAATTAGCTCGTAAAATTTATTGAGTGTCGATTCCTACTGGCGAAGGATGTGCCGCGCGCTTTTTGGGAGGCGCGCTGCAATAAACAGGTGATCAACTCACTACCATATTCGTCTGGAATTAATGAGACCCCTATCGATTCTTAACATCGGTACTTGAAATGGCATCACTTTAAAACCAGTCCCAGGGTAGATTACAACTCTGTAATTTGTTTGTTCAATTCCCGACAGCTGCTCGATCGGAGACGTTATGTTCTCTAACAGGGTGCACTGTCATTCGTTGATACAGCGTTGCTAGTGATGATTAACGGCGCGTAAATATAACTCTCCGTAGAGTCATCTTCCTGGTAGTGTGTACTGGAATTAACTCATTGTTGTTGTCGTTCTTATCGCGCTGTGTTTACACTCCGGCGCGAGTCTACTCGGTCTGTGTGTATTCCATTGATGGTCTTGAGAGATACTACGCTGATGTGTGTTAGGTCCTCCCTCATATTGAACGACAGGTGTAACACATATCTTTCTCCAGACAACATTAACATATTGAATATCTCATAAAAAGAGTAAAATGGACCGTTGAATATTTGTATAATTTAATAAGAATCTGATCTACATAAATATTGCCTCATTACCATATATAATTATCTGTCGGATAATAAGAAATATTATGATCATTAAAAAATTCAACGAGTTAATAACTTCGAGAATAATTAGCATTGCTACCACAGCGGATAGGACTTTCCATCGTTAACGTCACACTCCTGCCTGTAGTAATTTCCGATGGTAGAACTCTGTTGGTTCGTGCAAAATAACTTCATTTACTTCTCACATCATTAAATTCATGTTTTTCTCGGAAGCGGTGGGACGCGCGGCGATTTGGGAATTGCGATAGCGGCCCGTTTACGCCGGCAGTTTACGCAACCGGTTGGTAAAAAAGAAGAGCAAGGAATGAAACGGGGCCGAGAGTGAGGTAGAGAAGAGGAGTGCTCGAAGAAGCGGACGGACACCTTGTCCAGCAAGATTTAGTTCAACTGCAGCGTACGTTCGTTCGGTTGCACCTGCGTGAACGACGGCGCGTGCTGCGGAGATGCATCTGTCGCATTCGCTCGCCAGCACGTGCCCCGCACATCCACCCTGTGCGCGCACATGTGCATACGCGCGCGTACAGCCACCGGGGCACACATGTATATATATATATATGTTCTATGATCGCCCACATTTGCGCCCTACTTGTAATCGAGCCCGATGCAATTTGCTTCTTTTATCTTTCTTTGCAGACGTCTGCTCAGCCCGCAGACATTATTTCTTCACGATCACCATGATGATTTATGTCGATGAAGAAAAATCTTGCTTGTCATACTTCGTAATAGTTTCGGTGAAGAATGAGACGATTGTGAAATGGATTTCGATTGTCTTTCCTTCTGGATTGAGTAATCTTGTTCACCCTGTTTTATCCTGTTTTGCTTGGTCAGATAAATCGGGTAAAGTAGGCTACGTACACGGATTTCGCTTATCTAACTGGAGTGCCTATTTACGGGGATTTCCACTTTTTCCACAGTGTCCTTCCCCTTGCGCTTCCTGAACAGCCATTTGCGGAAGGTCGTAGGTGTGTAATCTGTCTTATCCTGTCTTACATTGGTGTTCTCGTAAATGGGCATCATATTATCCTCTTTGATAGACAATGTCCTTATTTTTTTTTACAATTCCAAATATAATAACAATTGACAAATCAATTAATTAAATCCGACAAAATCTTCTAATTAAACAAAGTGATATACTTCAGGCATTCCCACATTTTTGATTCAATAAAATTTGGTCGATTCCTTTACTTTTTGGAAACAGTTGTTTGTACCGGTGCGCGCCCGTTATGCACTTGCAGCAGTGTCGACTGCGCCGGTGGTAGCAAGAGTACCGTTGCATCGGCCGGGCAAAGGACCGGCAATTTCCAAGCGCACGACAATGCAGCGCATTACGACATCACGAGAGCGTCGAGACGACGACGTCGGCTACGGGTAGATCGAAGCGAACTCTGTCTTCTTCGCTCGACTGTTGCAATTTGCAATCGAGTCCGGTGGTCTTAGGACGTGCCTTACGATCACAATTGCCGATACTCCTCTCCGCCTCGTTATCGCAGTGGCAACGCCTCAATAGCGCAATCAAATTATTACCCTAATTGAAGTGGAAGCTGACCCTAACGAGGCATGCGATTCCGCAGCCTTTCATCAAATGCTTGCCCGTCGATTCCATGGAAAATATTACCGTCATTTGCAATGACGGATGCTGACATTAGAACAGACATAATTAACCCTTTCACTCTTGACGTTTTTCTCTATGAGAATTATCTTCATTTTATACAAAGTAACAAAGGAAAAAGAGTGAACAATTATATTTAAAAACAATCAAATCAATTTCATCATATATTAATACAAATAAATATCGTCAACTCCAATCGATTACCTACAATTTACGAGAACGAAAAAGGTCAAACTTCCTAGAAATCGTATCCGGTTTATCCAGCTCGGTCACCAGGTCTAACATAAGTGCGCCCGTAGGACAGATACTTAGCATACCGCTGTTTATGTTTATGCTATGGTTTACGGCGAAACGGGCCGAGCGGATGACAGTTCTCGCTCTGTGAAGGCCGAGTGCAGCAACGGCCGGCGCACTTGGAAAGTGTCGAAGAGAGGAGAGTCGACGATCGTCGCGCAGCTGGATCCCGGATGCAGGTGCATCGGACACACTCTATCTTGTATATATCTATATATATATATATATATATATATATACAGCGCCAATACACGTGGAGGCCAGCAGTGCATTGCAAAGTGCATCCGCATACGGGCTTTACTAAGTAGCAATCCGTCTTAATAGGAACAGCTTCTAATAGATTCCGAAGTACAAAGTCTGTCTTCAGAGTTAGTAGAATCGTGCAGGGTAATTTACTTGTCTGTCAATCATCCTTCTTGGATATATTCAATAATTATAATTCATCTAATCATTTCAATTATACTCCAATATTTTCTAATACTTCCTTAAACTCTGTACATTACAATTATACATTTAATATAATACAATTTAATATCTATACAGATTAGATAAAAAAAATATACGAGCGTATTAATTAAAAAGCAAATGAATCAGAGTGTGTAGCGTTAGGTTCCCAGCTTGGAGGATCCACACTTCGACACAGCCTCCGCTCGAGATGCAGATGCACAGCGAGAGCGTACCATGACACAGGAGGAGTGCGGACACGCGTGGGAGTCGGAACGTGGGGCGACGAGAGTGGCCGATCTGGGTCACTAGGAAATTGTTAGTCGGAACGATAGCCTTCCTACTCCGGCTGGTAACGTGGTGTGTGCTGCTGCAGCTTAGTATCAACTATACCTTGCAAAGAGTGATGTCTATCTTAGTGTGGGTGCACATACGTAACACATATGTGGGCGCGCTATTGTCCGATCCCACGGCAGGACGCGCGTGCACCTAGGAAGCGACTTACGAACATATATACGTGCATGTTAAAGAGGGTGCGAAGGAAGCCTAACGAGCGATGAACCAACACGATACAGCTAATCGTGATTCCCACCTCGTTAGTATCCTAGAAAATATCATAACACACTCGCTGCAATGATAATTAACACTTAACGGTTGATGCCGAGTTATTTGGTGATCGCGCTTGACCTTTCGCCCGCTTGCCACTAAGAGTTCATGCCTCATTGAGATCTCTCAACTCTGATAGAAATTAGAACCAGGTGCGAATTATTCGAGAGCCCTCTCTCTCTTCGTCGGATGAACATCACCGACAACCACTACGTTGCTGGTGGGATTGCGGACACCTTGGCAATACTTCGCTCACCTTTTACAGGGATTGTGCTTGTACCGTTAATACTTCCCTCGACGCCTCGAGGAAATGTAATTCATTTATTATATTTCACTCTCCTCGACGAGCCAGTTGCCTTTCTGCTTGGTGTTGCAGTTGCATAATACTGGTTGTGGTGGAGGAGGCCAGAATACGTGTGGGTTCATTCCGGCTCGTAAGCCTTCTGAATGATGTGCGTTTATTATCTCTCCTTTGGAGAACGCCACATGCGGGCTTTCCTTTCCGCCCTCTCTCTCTCTCTCTCTCTCTTTGCACACTCGGCTTTATGTGATAATAAAAGGGAATTATTAAAATGTTCCTCCACTCTGGACAACATCGTAACTCGTATCCATATTATTCTACTCATTTGAATACGAGTGAATCTGGACAATAGTTTTACAGTCTCGATTTATATTTAAAATCGTCGGTGTATTATTAACTTGTACAAGTTGGATGATAGTATTTCACGATGACAGTGTTTCATTGAGCGTTGACTGAGGATAAACAGGAAACGTTGGCAAGCAGTTCTAATTTTATTAGCAGAGCGTTGCGTCAGAAGTGTCAGGGTGTCGACCCAATTACCACCGGAGGAGGAAGTCTTTCTCGCAGAAAAGTGGGCGTGCGTGCGTGCGTGCGTGCGTACGTGCACGTCCCCTTGATGGGTTGGTTTAAGCGTGTCGATAGCTCGAACGAGGGAACTCGAAGCACTCTCGTCTCAAATGACGATAGGGAGAACTGGCACTCTCGCTGTCTCTCGATTATGCCGCCAAGACAAATTGGATTTTCACCTAGGCAGACACCTTCGCTCGAGCTAGGAACGCGCGTGGGCGAAGGTGGTGTACGCGTCGAAAGCATCGATTCCACTTGAGAAGTCGCACGAATGTTCTCTTACTGGAAGAGAAAGAGAGAGACGTAAATATGAGGGTGGACGCGTCTCACTGTCCTAGATACTATCGAAAATATACACCCCCACCCTTCCCCGTACGAAGTTAGTGTATGAGACGTTGTGTACTATGCAATTGCAGTATCAGAAATAATGTATTATCGCGTGACAGTGAATGATTGTACACTGACTTCCACGGTCTGTGTAACGAACTGGTAGATAAACGACAGATATTTCAAAACACGCTTTTACCCAGAGTTTATTCTCAAAAGATTTAAGTGAGAGTTTTAGAGAGTTGGAACAAGGAACGGGTTTCAAAGGATAAAATCCTTTTGACATCTCTTGGTACTCGTTTGTACTCTGAATGAGGTAGAGTAAGTAAATAATCTTGCTAGTGAAATAGTCTCTGTCATTATTACTTATACGTATTTGTACAATATTACAGCTCCATTGTATACAAAGGATGATTAATACCTCGTTGAATCAAGATATATATCTCGCGTTTCGTATTTCATTCTCAGAAATTGTTAAGGAAACATCACGTGGCGAATTGCTCGGATTTCGTAAATCAAACATTACAACCAATTGGAAGGAGGTATGAAATTGAGAATACCATGGTGCGTGCGAGATCGTGATAACGAAAACCGTAACGAGGAAGTCGTCATTCGAAAGGCGCTCGAGGATTTCTTGTTACGAAATCCTGGTGAGCGTTATTCGCGCGGTACAATTCTCTCTCGTTGCCAATGTTGCGGTAAACGGAATTATTCGAATATTATGCAACATGGGGATCGTGCGCTGCCACAAATTGCAGCTGCGAGCATTTACAGCGACAGATACCCCATAGAGATATCGCTATCGCTCGATTCGAAGCCCTGGAACATTCATGATACCCGGAATTCAGGATTAGACAAATCCAACCTTCCCCTTTCTCTCTCTTCCATCCATGCGAATCGCAGTTCTCCGCTTGACTTACCGTTACTAGGAAGCTTAGTTGGATTAGTTACGAGAAATATATACATTTCCCTTGGCAATACACTTCGCGCAGTTTTAATACCTCGATATTAAATTAATTTTACATTTTGATACTTGGTAATAAATCTTCGTTATAATTCATACTTAATCAAATTACAATTCAGTCGATATGCATGCAAATTGAACGTCGAAACAATGATTCATGTCTGTTATTGATATAAAACAGGTATAAATGTCAAATAAATTCAAACTGATCCAAATCGACTGACAAAATTAAACATAATAACTCATACTTAATAAACTCTGCTTCATTCGGAGCTCCAAAAATAAAACTTCACCAAGGTTCGTTGTTCCCGATTTATCGCGTGCTTGAGCAAACTCGTGCCGGTCAGTCCTTCCTTTGGCAATTTAGTCTCGTGTCAAGAGCAGTCCAGATATTCCAGATACTCCAAGGATATTGTTATACATAGAGAGCCGGGCATGTCCGGGCCACAATTATGTTACGGGCGGGAACGACGGGCGTCCAGGGCGATATAACGAGAGATAGGCCGTGGCAATTTAGCGGCAGGAGAGAGCGAAGTGTGTCGAAAGCAGAGAAGGCGATGATGGTAGTGGTGGGTTATGGTCGTGTTGTGTGTTGCATTGGATGGGGGCGCTGGTCACGCGCGAGCACCGACAAAACGGCTCGCCAACAGGTCATAGTCGTGCTAATTAATTTATGAGGTGCAAAAGCCTCCCTTTCCATCAACCATACACCTTCTCTCTTTCTCTCGGTCGATCTGTTGGTCGAAGGGTGCATTAAAATGCACCCTTTGCAAGCCTCGACGCGCCCTGCACATCGCACTCAGCGAGAAAATGCCGGACGCTCAAGTCGCTCGCACTCCTGAGCTTTTCGCGCGGCGACACGCGTGTCCGAGCAGGAAATCCGAGGTGCGCTCGTACGAGTAATAGCTTCTACACTGGAAGAGGGAGTCACGTGATTCTCCGGGAAGATATCGTCACCGGGTACGCGTCACGCTTTTAATGACTTCATTTAGATTCCATTTCAATCCGGCCTCTTTCCTTCCCTTCTGCTCGATGCGATCCGATGCAATGCGATGCGATCCGGCACACTTGCTCCTACTTTTCTCCTGTCGATGTTGTCGATCTCCATTGTTAAGCCTCCGGGCTTTCTTTTAATCTCGACGGACTATCTGCGCTGCTCTTTCACGACGGGCGCCGCGACGCCGCATTCTCTCGGAATATGAATGGCCTGATACTCCGACGGGGTTGATGCACTCCTTTGGAATGTCAGTGGTCCTTCGTCTGATAATGCCGGGGGGAGGGTTTGACGGGAGTCCTGGTGATTCCATTGTTGGTGCTTACTATGGGAAAGGTAGATGGTAATGGACACGTAAGTGGAGTGAGCTTCCTTTGACGTATTGGAGGTCGATGACAGAATCGATTCTCATCATAGACGCCCTTTGACGATTATAATTTATTTATTAAACTTCAGATTTTACCAATAAGAATATTTTATTTACATAAATATTCTGTGTCTTGAAGCTTCCGTTATTTGGATAAACACGTGTTTTAAAGGGTGAAATAATTTCGTAATACCACAATGATTTGAGCATGGAATTCGTTTAAAAATAGAAGTGATTATTCCAAGAATAGCGTGTCGCTTGGCGGCGATTGACGTTGGCGAATATTTCGCAAGAGAGTCAGCGAGTCACTGACATTTCTCTTTCTGCCGGAGCACGCTGACTCGGGCGCGCGGCAGAGTGACTCATTGCCGAAGACAACGAACCCCGAAAGGAAACGCGAGTGAATGAGGCAATGAATGGACTTCTTATGAATGAATTTACTACTGCCTTTACGTCACTTCACAAGCCAACCTTTCTTTTCCCATCTCCTTCTCGCTCCCTCCTTCTTCCTTTCCCACCTTCTTCCTCCATCGAGCGTCTATTGTGCCACATCGTGCTCCAATTAAAATGTCCTCCGATAAAATTAATGCTCTCATTACTTCCGCTAGCTTAGAGCCGAACAATCGTGCCGACTGATGAACGCCAGTCGTTCCGAGTCTTACAGTCGACTTTTTTTTCAAAAGAACCTCCTCAATTAAAATCATTAAACATAGAAGTTTATGAAATTACAACTTCGATGGTATACAATAGTGATATAAATTCTAACTTTATTTCTTCATTCGTTACTAATTTTTTACGAACTTGAGAGTGATGTTTGTGTGTATCAGTGCAGTTAGCATTATAATGTTACCACATCAAGGTCGAACATAGCGTTAACTCCATTGGCGCAAAGGTGCTTGTGTATAGACTTTACGTGGCCCTCGAGAACTACGCACGCCAGTTACACAAGCTTCGTACTCGTCTTTCGAGGTCGCACACATTACGCAATGCATTTCCGCATTGCGGATCGTCATCGTTGTCCACGTCTTAATTTCCCTTTCGAGCGACGGAGACTCAGTCAGGAAATCCTCTGGAACTTCCGAGCGAAGAGTATCGTGGTCGCTGCTGCTGCTTTTCTTCAAGAATCTCGGAAACTTCGTAGAGTGAAGCTTTCGACTCACGAAGTTCCTCCAAGAACGACTTCCGGTTGCTGGAGATAGGAAAGACAGGGTGAAGCGAGGGAGATTGCAGGTTTCGCCTTAGGCTTTTTGAATTTCAACCAAAGTCAACGAGACGAAGAGAGAAGCTTGAAGGAATTTGCATTGCAAAGCTCGCCGGAATATCGTGGACGATGTGAAAGAGCTCGATTTCCATCCTCAACCCGCCACGACCACCATTCTCGAAGGATTTCGTTGTTATATTCCGCTTCCCGTTACCGCCGTTGACACACAACCTCGACCATCGCACTTTGCATTCGAGTTCCTCGACTATTCCATTCCGCAGACTAATACTAACGATCCCACCAGAAGACTCACTCTGATGCTCTAATTAAATTATCCTCTATTGGCTCGTTAGGCTTCTTTTGCATCGTTGTCGGCGCTCAAGGTCTTCGTGTCTAACTGACTTCGAATCAGAGGGTAGTTTTCATATTTGTTCAATGATACCTTTGCGTTCAATGAACCGATCAAGATGAAATCAAACAAATTTCAATTTTGTTTGAATGTAACTATCGTTATTGGATAAGAAGTGATTTCTCACGTTTGCGTATCAATAATTTTCTTATGGACGGATCGATCGATATAAATCTTTTGTATCTTGTTTAATTACACGATAAAAACAAGAAAAACATACTCGGAAACTAAAAGAATTGTCGTAACGGAAGAAGGCGCTCGCGCGCGCGCTATTTCGGGGCGGACAAGAAGCGTCTTGTTGCATACTGGCGCAACCTGTTACGCTATCGGTTTTACAACCAGAAAAGTGTGCCGCAACCTGCCTCGAAAGTGTGTCGCGTGCCACAGATAGAATCTGCGTGTACGGCCGCATTTGCGGCCGCCGCAAATACACGTTTTGCAGCACTCTGTGGAGCTCGAATGAACTTCAAACGGTTCTGTTTCTCTTTTGAATTGACCGATGTGTTTGCGCGCACACTGATTTGGCATTGGCCGCGGTCCAACCGAATAGTCTCAGTCCGAGTATAACTGCAATTGGAAAGCTGTCCGACTATCCAATGAACACTGCAAACGAAAAATTATATTTCTGATATACGTGTGATTATAGCTTTAGTACGAGTACGTCGTGCGTGATATCCGACGATTTCACGGTCTTGATGTAAAGCCAGTAGTATTTTACTGGCTGTTTATGTCTCAGGAGCGAAGCCCTACTTTTATAAAGTACGAAATCTCGAGTTTACTGAGCTTTCACTCACTATTCGAATTAATATCTTTATATTTATGTATTCATTTGATATACTTATTTATGAAAAGACATTTTTGATTTTCTATTTAACTTTATTTCTTCTTTGTTAATTTACATTACAGAATATTGTAATAATGAATTACAGAACTTTGTACTTTGTATAATTGAATTCACTTGCGTTCAACGAACAAAGTGCAATTATGGTTTCCCTTGTGCGGTATTGGAGTCGCCGTGGCGACGCCTGGACGAGCAGGTGCACTTTGCCAACCACTCATTTTCAAATGCACAATTGTTATTGTTACGTCATTCCCAGTGGTTTTTCTCGCGCTCCCCTTTTTCCCTGGCCGGGCAAGGCGTTCGCGTGACGGTGCGGCATGCCGACCACTTCCTGTCCATCTTCCCACTCCGCACGCACCCACTATTACCTGACACGAAAGCCCATTTGTTGTACACAAGAACGAGATAATGCCGTTATGAATTATAATAATAAAGGGCCTCGACATTCGAGGGGTGCCAGTTGTCGTTCATCCAGCAATTTTCAACTTTCACTTTGTAATAACAAAATTAAATTTGTACCGCATGTATAGATATTATAAATATATACAATTCAAATGACATACAATTGTAATTTGCAGGAATTAAGGAATTAATTTTATTTTTAAGTTTACTGTAAGAAACGATATGAATATAAATGTATAAGAATTTATTATCTAACAGACAGGGTTTATTATTGTTGCAGGGCCATAAAAGCGTTCCAGCAGGTGCTATGGGTGGAACCTGGATTTCCACGAGCCTGCGAGGTTCACCTACGGCTCGGCTTGATGCTGAAGGTCCACGCTGACTTCGACGCCGCTTTGAAGCACCTGACACTCGCGCTGATCGATGCCACCACACCTGCTTCCTTCTCCAAGCTTGAAAGTGAGCCTCGATTTTTCCCCGTCGGCTCTGCCAGGCGCACATGCCAATCCAACCATTGATTTCAAGAATAGTGCGAGCAGCTGCCGACCGTAACCTCTTGCGGCCGAGCAAAGCCGAGCCACATGTTGCTCGCCGTTTAAGTATTCCCCGCTTCCGATTTGCATAATTCATACATAGCGGCACAGTTATCGTCCAAGCCGAATTTTATTCGGGACCCCTTCGGGCGTAGAACGATGCCACTCTTCTTTTGGAAATTCATCCACCAGTTCGAAGCTTTCTACAGTTTTTCGGGAGAGACATGAATCCACTGATAAGAATATCGTAGATGTAAGTGTCTTTCCCATGAACTTGTATTGAACTCTCTTCGAGAAGCCCTCATTCATTTTTACTACTAACGTCAATTTTGTGGAACTTCAAAAATAGAATTAAATAGAAATAGAAGATAAAAACGTATACTAACAATTTATCAAGATCGATTTATATTTTCATTGAAATATATATATATCTATAAGATCGCATTCAAGAGTCGAAGGTCAAATCAAAGACGATCTTCGTCGTAGAATAATCGAAGGCGTCTTAAATTACTAGAGAAACAAGTAAGAAATACGAGATCACACGAACTCTAGAACATCTGTCGCTCGGAATTTTCGAGAATACCAAGAGTTTAATTAATGGTCGAGTGAAGTGACTTCAATATCAAGGGACTAATCGCCCTCGAAATCGATAGTTGGAACGCGTGGATAGTTTAAGGACAGATAAAAGGTATCGCTTGGTGGCTTGACAGCACGAGAGCATCTTCCAGCTCACTTTCTTTCTCGAACTTGACCCCTTTTCCAGACGGCTGGAACGACAGTTGCAGCAGCGAGTTCCCACGATAAGTTTTATCGCCTCTTGGCAAGCACTTTCCGAGCAGAGAACTTATCGCTGCATCGTGTCTATGTATATAGTCCGAGATCGCCTGATAAGCTTGTGGACGATGAGGATAATTAGAGCACGGAGTAACTTGGCTTTAATCATGAGGAGATTAGTAGCAACCCTCGGTGACATTTTGTACTGCATACGATTCCCAATTATATGAGAAGGTGTGTCCTTACTTTTCTTCATTCTTGCTAAAAAATTTACTATTAATCCGTATTGACATACAAATACAATAGTTTTTATCATTACCATGAAAAATATTAAACTTTAAAATTATTTCAGTAAGAACTTAGACATTTTTTTTTAAGAAACATGAAACAAAACGGTTCTAATTGTTACTCCATTGAGGAGATAGTGTTAGTAATAATTTAAAAATGAATTTTTCTGAAGAATATTTCGATTTTGTTCGTTAAAAAATCGAGATGTTCGCTCGAGTCTTATTTGGCAAAGGGTGGAAAGCAATTCTTCGTACGTCTGGCTCCTGAACTTGACCTAGTTTTCGGGGATTGACATAGAGCCGCTGAATATCGGCACACACCGGGCCAATGACTTTATCTCGGCTGCGCAGCGCTCGAACTCCAACTACCACGTCCGTGGAAACAAGTACTATACATATGCGGGAGTGTCAGGGCCACGTCCATTTAAACGAACGAGCTTAACAATCGACCTGCCTGCTATTCAATTCTGATGGAACAGCATCCAGAATCCTCTCGTTAGCGTATTGTCTACCATCCATTGTATAAAAACGCGTGTCACCGCCGGTTTTCACATGCCACTAAAAAACAAAAAATCTGCACCCATTAATCTTCCTCTACAATAAACTTTACCTCCTAAAAAGATATACAAGTTAAGCTATAATTAAAAATATAAAGTAAAAGTCGAAGAATTCGATAATTTATTCACTCAAATCTAAAAGAAATGCGATTGAAACTAAATTAAATTAGTCCACAGATTCAAGTATCTTATCGGTCGGATCAATAGTTTGACAGATCAAGGAGTGAGGGGATTCGCGTTAGATCTAATTTTATCCGAAGTACTTTAGATTACCGAGCAGTAATAGTTGAGTCACAGTACGTGGAAACGTATCCATTTCTGGAATCCCGATACAAACAGTACGATTGCGCGCTTAGTTAAACGATCAACAGCTGCAAATGCATTGTCTCCGGCGAACGGGAAACTATCAAGGTAGCACGCAAAACGGTTACGCAAGTATTACAGATTCACGTGGATTTCCGAGCTTGATTCACACGAGAATCGCTGATTCACGCGATATTCAAATGTGATGTGATTCTCGCAATGAGGTGATTCCCCGGCGACGCTCAACTCAGACGGATTGCTTCTCTCGATCGGACAGAGAAGCACATCCTGACGGAAGTTAGTCTGTAAAGTGAGACTGCTCTCTGAGAGCAGCATTTGTCGGAGAGTGCTGGCTCCAGGTTAGTCTCATTTTCGTCGATGCAGCTGCCGGTTGTATGTTATCTATTTCCTGAGCGCTCTCCACGTGCTGGTAGAAGATAAAGTGATAAGTTGCTATTAAAGAATCCAGTTTGCCAAGTTGTTCCGGTTATTCTGGTATCATTACTGTGATATGTGTGTTATTAATAAGGAATCGAAGTGATTAAATTGTATGTACTTGCAGCTGTCTGCGCTCGACTTTAACATGTTCTTGATGAGTTATTTTTATGCAAGAATTAATATCTTCGTAATGAAATTCAATAATCATAAGAATTTATTTCGTATAAATCATTCGATGTGTAATAAGACTGACAGTTTAATATTATTATATGTGAATATTTCAAGAATGTGTTAACAGTATGTTGGCAACAATTGCAAGACTGTATTAAGACAAGTCTAGACAAAAGCACTTTTTCATCATTATTCCTTGCCATGCCAGACTACCATGGATCTTCGGATTTTTAATTGCGACACTTCTAAGACAATCTCCAGTCATCTAGACTAAAGACCACCTTCGTGACTGCGTTCAGTAAAGCCAACCAGCGGCGTATAATCCTGGTTAGTCTGGTATGAATAGGTATACAATAGCGAAAGGGGTGAGAAGGAGCGGCAGAACCTAAATTTCTCGGTTTACCTGTTCCAGTAAAGTTCCACATCGCGCACCTGCACGAGGTTCAGGGGAAGTATCGGTTGGCGAAGGAGCACTACGAAGGACTGCTGAAAGAAAAGGCATTGCCTTCTCACCTGAAGGCCGACATTTGCCGCCAATTAGGTGAGTGCACACTATCCGACCAACTACCAACTAACACACACACTCCCAACACTGGCTTCTATCTATCCATCGCAATTAAACCGAATGAAACGTGAAGCAGCTGGCTTACTTTTGCCAGCCACTCACTACTTTCCATGCAATCCACTCTGCCATAATATTTTACGCCTCGTTAAAGAACCCAATCTCGGCTAACAAGTCTCGAATCAGGAAATCATCTTCGAAGAAATCTCACTGACTTTTATTAACACGTTGATTGCCATGTCACTCGAACTCTACCCTGTCAGATATCTTTTCTTTCGAACTAATTTCAATGACTATTTTTCATAACTTTTAACTCAACAACTTTCAGAAATACTCTTGTCAGTCTTCCCACTTGTATTCTTAATTAAACATCACTCCGATCGATTTCAGCAATTAAAGTTAAAGGAAGCCTGTCGAAAATAACATCAAGTAAAATCTGCACTACCCAACAGTCTCGATTAAATAATCACTAGAATAACCAGCATTAGATTGTTTTCCCTTTAACACGTGACCGTTGATAGTATTCTGGCAGGGTTGCCAAAGAAAAGGAAGCCGAGCAACAGTCCAACTTAATTAAACCCGATCCTTTAGTCTCCCTCTCATCGTTGCTCCAACTTTTCTCCTCCCTTTCTCTCTCTCTCTCTCTTTCCACACTGCTAAATCCACAGAAAGAGAGTACGCGACCGCTTTCCCCGAAGAATGCCGGGTACCGTCGAATTTTCGGCTGGCCGAATTCGGTTCGGGGAAGCCGGTCGCCGGCGCACCGCGCCGGGGGTTTACCAAGTAGCAGACACGTGTATTGATTTATTCCGGGTTGGGAGAGTGGGCATTCCGGGGATGAGGCGGGTTAGGAGAGGAAGGGCGGCTCGGTGTGCAGCTAGCTAGGGGATGAAGAGGGTGAGAGTGAGAGGTGTGTATGTTTGCGGGAGTGGGAGCAAGATGGAATCAGTGAAACAGGGGAAGCTAAAGTGTGCGAGAGAGAAAGAGAGAAGGAAGTCGAACGAAGAGATCGCTCGGCACACGAGATTGTGAGAACCATCCCTCCCATACTCTTTCTCACCCTCTTCCTTCTTCTACACACTTCTTCCATCTCTCTTCCGCCCCTCTCGGCGTCGATGTCCTCTTGCGCCTTCATTCCACCTCCGAATCCCAATTCACCACCTCTGCCACTCTTCCACACTACTCTCTCCTCGACCCGGCAATGTCAACGCTTGTCCCGTGTGCGTCCCCGAAAATCGTTCCCACTTTATCGTACTTTATTTAGGAGTGAAAGAGAGAGAGGGAATGTTGGGGTGGTTGCCATTTCGACGATTCCTCTCGCGACTGGCAGATGTTACAGAACGATACTTTTAAGTGACGCTTAGGACGATCGAGTTGGAAGGGAAAGGACTGGTTGTAGTTTGCCTGACCTTAGTGAGGGTGGTTTGTATTTCCTGGATTTGACCCATGAGAAATTTAAGGGATTATCCTAGAACTTTAGCTTTTATTTAGTCTATTGTTTCAATTGAGGATTTTGGGGAAGTTGTTGCCTTCTTTGAAGGATTCTTCTTTTCGAAGAGATCTTTGTCACGATTTATGATATTCGTTTCTTGGAAATTATTCTCTCTTGTAGATGTCTCTCTGGTTGGATATTAGAGGTTCTGGGATGGGTTTAATTAGCCACGATAATGAGCATGGTAAAACGTGCTGGGAACGGTTAGGAATCTTGCAAGAGCTCTCATGGGTGTAGAAATGTAATTATAAATGAGTAATATTTAATTGCGTAAATACTTGGATTGCAAGAGTTTTGAGTGGCAGGGGAAATGTGTTGACGATTGTAAGAGAAGTTATTGTAATAGAAATTGTTAAATGTCGACTTTATATACAAAGCGGTTAAAGATCAAATATGATACAACGTGTATGGAGTTGCATGCCATCCAAATGAAAGAAGAATGCGGACATGCGAAACATTCGGTCATTGGATTATCCGTGAAAAACTGGCACGCCACTTTCACTCTCTCCGGTTCAAAGGATAATAGGAAAAATGAGGCGAATTGTTTTGCCAATCCACCCTTTGTGCGGGGTGGATCACGAAATTCCTGTTAAATGGGAGAAATATAGGCCAACGCTCGATATACTCCAAGTTCTCATTAATGCCTCTGGGCTGCGTTAGCTCGTTTCGATATATTTTAAATTTCAAATAAGCACTCACCGATAATTGGAGAGAGCAAGGGGAAAATCCTGGCTGCGGTTTCCTCCCCCGGATGCAAGGGGGATGGCCACTCTTTAACATACTCTTTAAAAGCTTAAAAGTGACAAATTAAATATCTATATTCAATTCTATAAATAGTTCTCAACCAAATCAATAAGTCAACTGTCCAATAAGATCAATAAACGAGCCGGACAAATTCAACACCGGTTACCAAAGTGTTAAAAGTATTAAAAGCGTTAAGAGACGCGGTCCGATATCTATCTCACACGAACGCCCTTGATGCGATTCGACATTATTGCTGCACGCACCTTCGTTTTTATCGGCACGCCGTCAATAATAACGATCAATCCATCTGACACTTCACGCTCTCCGTCTCTACATATATACATTGTGGCGCAACATGTCTACATTGTGTAGTCGGCGATCGGAGCTCGATGGTCAAGTCGAGCGGAAGAATACGCGACGTAGCAGGAGAGAGCGCGTGGAGTGTAAAGCAAAAGTGGTGTATCGAAGTACGCTCAATACATGTTTCGGTGAGTTAACATGGCGTTTTACTGTGGCATCGGCAACATATACCCGCGCCGGTCGCTGTCCGCTTGGTTCGGCGTCGCGTTGTCAAGTCAGGTGGAAATACAATGTTACGGGTGTTCGCCTTGAAATTCGGAGGTTTTATAACGGGGCCAGTCGAGCGAGAGCGCTCGACCACTTGCAAAGAGGAGATTCACAAGCCCCGTTTCTTAGAGGGTGCATTTTACGATGTTGAAGAGATTGCTGTAAGAAAGAAAGAGGAAAGAGAATCTCCTAGCTATTGGAGTGTTGGTACGCACAGTGGCTCTCTCTCTCCGGGCACAAACGGTACGGGACTCCTTTACAACCTGTTTACGGCTTCTCGCGTGTCCACACTGTGCGACCGGTTCAATGCACTCTTCTTTTTTTCGTTAGTTGTTGCACACTCTGTGCAACCTTGCCGCCGGCCGACGCCTTCTTCTTCTTAGTGTACATCAATCCTTTTCTCTCTTTCTCACTAAGATACCGAGCATTACCTTCGCAGAGAACTAAAGATCACGGAGAGAGGACAACTCGTGCGGAACCAGAGGGGCCACTGGCCCAGAGTGATTTCAGTGGGAGAATACATCCGTATAATTGCACTGCAAACGCGCCGGGCCGACCCCGAGGAATTATGAAGCGGTTTATGGGCCCGCTCGGTCCCACCCGGTCTGCATTTTCGATGTCGCTCTATTGTTGAAAGCGGTATTACCCTCGTAAAAAGCCTCGGCACCGTGCGAGATCACCGTCCGCTTGGATTCGCCCTGAAGATTTGGGATTTGGCCAGTCGCATGTCGGCCGGCTATAAAGCAATCGACTGTGACGATCTAAACAGGCCCTAGGATTTACCCGACATGCCTGGGGACAATGTGCTTAGGATAAGTCTCGAAGGTTCCACTTGAAAGACTTTCGAGCAGCAATCCTTAACGTTTGAGAGTACTCGGATTTTTCGTCAAGTTGTTTATGCAAGAGATAAATCATTGAAACATTATACGAATTATATTAAATTCGAAATTAGTTGAAATAGTTTAAAGTCAAAATTAATGTAACCGCTCTTCTATGAACCAACCATCCGCTAATTCCATACGCGTAATTACATACTCAACACTCAGGATTACATCGTAGAATTGCGTAACAACTTGTTGCGATAGCTGCCTTCCCACGGCGGGTGTTTAATTCGCGGAGTATGAGGTAGCCGACAGTGGGCTAGAAATGACGGGGATTACCGTGATGCCGATCGTGTCAGGGGGATCGTACGATATTAAGCGAGCTTTTATCCTCGCCAGGTGCCATTGTGAGCATATATCGTGTAGTCACAGACAAAGTCTCCCTAATATAATTACAGAATTGCATCGGATATAAAACGATATTTTGCAAGATGTATAATCAAAAAATCTACCATATGCTGATTAAAAGGACTTTTACCGTAAATATGTTTTCCCCACGCATTTGTGGAAGGTTGAGTTTAGGGGTAAAAGTGAGGCGAGAACTTTGCTACTTTGCACCCTACGGTATTTCCCACGAGGGACTCCCGGCATGCCTCTCGATCCTAGAAGTCCCGGGGCCCTCCTCTAAGATTGCAGCTTCTACGCCTATGTTTATAGGGGGTTGTAATTCGAGCCAGGCTCGTAGGGGAAGTAGGATAGAACTAGCTACCCTAGGCCGTACCTGCGAAAATCTATTCAGTTTGGTACTAGTCTAGCGTTGAGGCAACACCGTCCTCTCTCTCTCTTTCTCTCTCCATTCGCACCGATCCACGGGACCCTGGTACCTTCCTGAATTTCATTTTGAATCGGCCAGTGTACGCGTTCACTCCTCTTATCCCATCGCTCCCGTCCCGAACTGCCGGAATCCCCTTTGTCCCCGCGTGCCTACGTGCAGCCGAGCACGTAGCTCTTCCTTAGTCTCTTTTTCCATAATTTTCGTTAGTACTTACAAGACAGCTGCGAGCAAGTGAACATTCCATGTGACTAAAGTGGTGAAACCGAGTGTGCGATGGCAGAACGTGTAGGTTTCGTGATATAGATTTATTTTGTAATATTAGAATTATTATTATAATTTGTTGAGAGTAGTTTTACCTTGGAAGTCCTCGTTTTTTGCTTTACTTTTGCCTTGCAGAATTGCTCGGCTCGTGGAATAATGCTTTGTCGTTTTATGCTCGATTGTGTGTGAAACGAGTGGTGATGGAGCGATCGTAGAACGTGCACGGCCGATTGACATCGCTTTTTTCCGTCTACTGTTTCAGGATGGATGTACCACGTTGTTGACTGCAACGTGCTAGGTATAACGAGACAACAGAAGCAAGCCATAGCCATACACTGCCTGCAGAAGTCTATCGAGGCCGAGCCGAAGAGTGGACAGAGCCTTTACTTGTTGGGACGTTGCCTCGCCGCTTCCGGGAAAGTGCATGATGCGTTTATTGCATACAGGTAAGGGAATTCCCAAGAAGGATATTTGATCTTCGGTGTGGAATTGACTGGAAAAGGAGTAATGGGTAATTGGGGGAACTCATGATTGTTCCAGGAACTCTGTTGAAAAGTCGGAAGGTAATGCCGACACGTGGTGTAGCATAGGCGTCCTGTATCAACAACAGAACCAGCCTATGGATGCACTTCAAGCCTACATATGTGCAGTTCAATTAGATAAATCGCATTCGGCCGCGTGGACTAATTTGGGCATTTTGTACGAGAGCGTTAGTCAGCCTAAAGACGCATTAGCTTGCTACGTCAACGCATCCAGGTAAGACTTCGAAAAGTATCTTATTTTCATCGTTAAAAGGATGGGACATTACTAATTGTGTCATTTTGTACGATGGAAACGAAAGAACTTTTTGTTTTGTGTGCCAGGGGGAATAACAATACACCAAGTTGTACGGGCTCACCGACGGCCCTCGGTGGTGCTAAGTCCGGCGGCAACACTCCGATGAACCCTTCGCTACAGCAGCGTATTAACTTTCTACAAAGTCATCTGAGCCAAGCACCAATGCCTTCTGTTGCCACCAAGTAAGATCAGGTCTTAGAACATTATTTTCTGAATCTTTTCCCGTAGTGGAATAAAAGTATGTGGGAAGGCAAATATTTCATAAGAATCGTTCTTTTGCTAATAGAAGACGGCAATTGCCGTCTATAGAAGAGGCTTGGAATTTGCCAATAAGTGCCGAGATGTCTAGTAGACAGCAGCAACAACAACAACCACCTAGTGGTCCAGGATACAAATATGGCAATACACCTTCTGGTCCGCCACCCCCGTACCCCCAAGGGCAGGGTCAAAATCCTAATACAAAAAGATTCAAGGTAGGTTTAAAAGACCCGATAATTGCCAAATTTAATGAGAGGGACTCCGAGCATAATTTTCACGCTTTTTCCAGCCGGGAGAAGAACAAATACCCCCGGGCTCTCAACAAAGGCCACCGCCCTTTTACCTTTCGTCACAACAGCTGCAGATGATGCAGTTCTTGCAGCAAAATCATGGGAGTTTGACTCCTCAGCAGCAGGGTTTGTTAGCTCAGTTGCAGCATCAGTATAGAGCGATGCAGCAACACCAGCAACAAATTCGACTACAGCAACAGCAAGCTGCGCAGCGAGGTTTGAGGCCGGGTCAACCCGGATATCCTACGGGTTACGGTCACGCTCAACTAGGACAACCTGGTGTTATAAAAAATTATGGCATCCCTCAGCAGCCGGTAAAGTATCAATTTCATCGAGATTCTCTCACGTGCAATAGGAAAAAGCTAGCAAGTGGTAAATGGTTTTTTGATCGTTCAGTTGCAGCAAAGTGGAACCGTCGCATTACAGACAGGTTTCTCTGATAATAATGTGGGCTATAATACCGCAGCGACCGGGAACACACAAACGCCAGGAATGCCTTACAAGTCTGCTTCCGATCCAAGCTATCCTCAGAGGCAATTAACTCCCGGTCAGTTCAACCAATACCAGCCTAATCAATATACCGCCCAGGGTTATACTCAGATCTCGTCGACAACAAGCAACTACCCGGAAGGATCGGCAGGGAACAAAGACTTGGGAGTGACCGATCAAGAGTTACAAGCTCTGTTATCACAGAAGGACATCGCGACCTCTCTAGCAGAGGATTTGTTAAAACACTTTGGTTCCGAGGACTTGGAAGTTAAAGAAGAAAGTCCAAACATTATGAATAACGGCACTTTAAGCTCAGGACCATTCTCACCATCTAATCTGGAAGAGAACAGTGAGAAGATCAAGGAAGTGAAGCTCGAGAAAGAGGACAGTCAGCCGTCGTCTACTTCGAAGACAGAATCGTACGAAAAGAATGACGCGAAGACCCCTACGCCTGCCGTCGAGACTGTGAAGTGTGAGGCAACTTCTAGTACAAACAAGATGGAATCCGTTCCGCGATCAGAACCCGTTCTCAAACTTGAAAGTTTATGTGAATCACAACCGGAGCAGGAACTCAGTATAGATATGGATTCGAAGTGTTTAATTGATGCTTGTAAGGGCCAAGGCTTAAAGGGAGTGCCAAACTGCTCTATACTAAGTGATCGTTCACCACCACCTGCACCACCAGACCCACCAAGTCAGAGACTAACGAAAGAGCAACTTCTACCACCAACGCCTAGCGTGTATTTAGAAAATAAGAAAGACGCGTTCAGCCCCCAATTGCAAGAGTTCTGTCTAAAGCATCCAATTGCCGTGATTCGTGGTCTGGCAGCTGCGCTGAAATTAGATCTGGGATTATTTTCAACGAAGACACTGGTTGAAGCGAATCCCGATCATTCAATTGAAGTGAGAACGCAAATGCAACAAACCAGCGACGAGAACTGGGATCCCGTGATGGGCAGAAAAGTTTGGGGTTGCATCAGCCACAGAAGCCATACGACAATCGCAAAGTACGCGCAGTATCAGGCTTCAAGCTTTCAGGAAAGCCTAAAGGAAGAAAGGGAGAAGGCCCAAGGTATACACGCGTCGAATTTATCCGATTCTGACTCGAAGGATAGTACAGGTGTGGTCAGAAGGAAAAAGAATGCTTTCGGTCTTGCGGGCCGACCAGGTTCGAAGATGTTGCGGTTTGGGACCAATGTAGATTTGTCGGATGAGCGAAAATGGAAACCGCAGTTGCAAGAGCTAATGAAACTTCCTGCATTTGCGAGAGTTGTGTCGGCTGGAAATATGCTCAGTCATGTAGGCCATGTTATTCTAGGAATGAATACAGTCCAGCTGTACATGAAGGTATTTATTCGGTTTTTTAATACTTTATTCATTGAAAGAGGAATTCATAAAATGCTTACACGATATCCATTGGTTACAGGTACCTGGAAGTAGGACACCCGGACATCAAGAAAATAACAATTTCTGTTCCATTAATATAAATATTGGACCAGGTGATTGCGAATGGTTCGCAGTGCCAGACGCATACTGGGGCGTTATTTGTGCCCTTTGTGAGAGAAATAATATCAATTACCTACACGGTAGCTGGTGGCCGTCACTTGAAGATCTGTACGAGGAAAACATTCCTGTTTACAGGTTCTTGCAAAGGCCTGGTGACCTCGTTTGGGTTAATGCTGGTTTGGATTTTTTTTATATGAATAAATTGTTAACACTGATTGTGATATCATCAAATTTACGAAACATTATTTGTGTTTTATAGGTTGCGTACACTGGGTTCAAGCCGTCGGATGGTGCAACAATATTGCATGGAATGTGGGCCCCTTGACGGCCCGACAATACCAGCTCGCGATAGAACGTTACGAGTGGAATAAATTGCAATCTTTTAAATCCATAGTGCCAATGGTTCATCTATCGTGGAATTTAGCTCGGAATATTAAAGTATCTGATCCGAGACTCTTTGAGCTAATCAAGAACTGTCTCCTAAGAACGATGAGACAATGTTGCCTAATATTAGAATTCGTTAAAAGCAAAGGAGTCGAAGTTCGTTTCCACGGACGTGGAAAGAACGAAGCATCCCATTACTGTGGTCAGTGCGAGGTATGACTTGTAGCCAAAAATATGCATTCATACCTAACTGCGACACTTGTTTTTGTTATCCTTTTACAATACTGTACCTATTGTTTTCAGATCGAAGTTTTCAATATCCTGTTCATAAGAGAACAAGAGAAACGACACGTTGTGCATTGTATGGATTGCGCCCGCAAGCAGTCTCCATCGTTGGAAGGATTTGTTTGTTTGGAAGAATATCGTATGCGTGATTTAATGGACGTTTATGATGGGTTCGCTTTACAAACATCTCTAGCCACATCTTCATCAGCTCAGTCTAATCAATCCTCCTGAGGCTACATGCAACACAGATATCTGGACTTCTTAGGCACGTTGCAGTGACTTTGAAAGTTCAGTTTCTGTGTTAATCTTATACTAAGCTTTACCATGGTACCTGGGAGCTATGTTTATACGAAAAAATCAGATGTCTCGTTGCGTTGGATCATACGACGCCGAACGTCTAACATCCTAATTACTTTAACGTGCGCACAAGATTCGAGAATCGGGGTTTGCAAATCACCCTGAGAATTAGTTAGCGTTATTTGTACAAATAATTAGTTTAATATCTTTGAATTCTTGTGGGAGTCTGAATCCTGTGCAGAGCGTTTGAAAGAAGTACCATTTAGCTCTCAGGTATAACTTTTGAGCTATACAAACGAGAGAAGACTGCGTTTCATGTATAAATCTCATGCGGTACATTTAATCTTTTTGCCGGATAGCTGTTGGACTTTCGTAATTCAACGCATTACATTTAGCTACCAAAGTTGGTACATTCTACGAATTTAATAACCGAAGAGTGACTTACATACGACAACTCCAGGGTTCCGTACAATGCCGTGGTTTCGAATTAGCTTGATCAAGAATACCTATCAAGGTCGATGAACTGAGCGAATGCAAGAAATTTTTCATAGTCAAATGAAACTCGATCACTAATAGCACTGCCAATCATGAACACATTGTAGACTTTTATTTGCCTGATGAACAGTTGCACGTAATTATTTATTGTTATGGGATTAGAGTTGGTACGAATGTAAGTACAGTGAACCTGCTCAAGAGTAATTGTACATTTTTGTATACAATGAAACGAATATGACTATTGATTTTTATGAAATTTGCAAGGTTGGTTAATGACGTACGAATATCTTGGTTCTAACGATATTCATAGAACCCACATTGGTGCCGTTTTCGTATAACATTTGACAGCACTTTGCAAGTAATATTGAAAATGCGCGTTGACTTTTTCAATGTAAATAAGTATCGTTGGTCATGCACCCAGGAGAAAACTTGAATCGACACAAGCTGAAACATCTCGCTTTACTTGAACCGAACAGTAAGAGGCCGGCATGGCTGTAATCTATGTGTATAGTAAAACGTAAAACACCACTTTTATAGCAATAGACAAGGTGTAGTCACTTTCTAAATAAGAGTAGAAATGATGACACCTTGCGGACGATATACCATACGCATTTCGTCGGTGTTTCTTCACGAACGTCGTTCGAATGACTTAGAACCATATCACAGCATTGTTAATTTACTTCACGCACCAATTAGTCCCAATTGTTCCTGAAATAAGATATTAAGCCTTCAACCAAGTAACGTTTCCTAGAATCATCATGTAAAGTTAAAGTCTGGGGAAACACCGGCGCATAACATCCAATATGCAGTAGTCGTATTTTAAGGAAGCAACGTACCTTCACTCAGTCTCGTCAATTGATAGTTGGCGTCTAAAAGCGTCAAACGTACGTGCCAGAAAAAACCTCTACCTACCACATACGAGTATTTATGAACAGAATCCTCATTCCGCCGAACAGATGTATTTTCGCAAGGTAGCGAGGGTAGACGAGAAGAATACAAGTGAATGCATGTTTGTGGATGATTGTGTAAACGATAAAACGAAACAAAGAACAGCCAAGCAAGAGAGGTATATGAATACGTAGCGGCCGTAAGATCACCGGGTAACGATGTATTTTTGAAAACTTAGAGACGCTAGAGTTCTATCCAATAGTTACGACGAGCTGCAATGGCATTCCCTGTTCTATGAACGCGATACCTTTTGCGGCTCTACACCAAATTGCAATACAGAATTTCTACGTACTATTCGTGAGCGGCCGCGCTTTGTTACAGTCAGTAAAAGGTAGACACACGCGCTAGACGATCTATTACGATATTAGAAAGTCAGAGGCCCGTGAGTTATAGTTCATGGAGGCACGTAATGATCTCAAACGCACGATATTGGCAGTCGAAAGTGTCGCATGATCGCCAATACGTCTAACAGATTTGACAACTTTGACTAACGATTATTAAATGTGTATAAATATTTCTTAGTGTAAGGGATAAGATTAGATAAATGTGTGATGCAATTAAAGCGAATGCTCAATGCGCGCCAGAACGGGCTCTGATCTGTGGTGTATAGCCCGCCCTTGAATTGCATTTCAAGTTGAAAAGTTGACAAGGGATCGTTTGCGATAATAGATTCTCCCACAAGACTCGATGAAAATTTTACGCTCAGTGAGCGTACTTTCAATTGCCTGAGGAAGTTGACCCTGGTACGATAAATCCATGCGAACTAACATGAAAATCTTATAACTGCCCGTAACGAAGGACAACTTCGCAGTCATTTGCCATCCCGCTGAATATTTAAAATTGTAATTTCTCACTATAGAATTAAAAAACACATTTCAATCGTTCGATAAACGTAATATAATGAAATCTTCGATTTCGCGAGGTGTACGAGGAACTCGTAAGGTCTGCTCGAAGATGCAGGACACACACGGCTATGAAAATTTAGAACGAATCACAAGTTAAAATCATGAATCTTCGAGAAACAATGATACTCTAAAGACAGCAAATGTCTTATGCACACATATACGGTAGCTCGATGAAGGCGAGTTATTTTAAAGTAGCTAAAATAACCTTTTAAACCATATTTCATAGAAGTATGGTTTCACAGACGGGATCGTAAAATATTTTCGGAATTAATTCTGAAAATAAAGATACAATTGAAATGAAGTTGAATAATCGCTCGTGATTAATAAGCGCTAGCATGTAGAAAATTTGCAGGTGAATTTTTAAGTGAATAATGTTTTGTAATGATTCTTAACATACATTGAGTTTTAAGGCTCTGGAAATAGAATATGCGATATCACAGTTCAGCCGATACAAGAACAGTAATCTAAAGTTTATTTTGAAACGATCAGGTTGAGACTTAATACTATAGGAGCTTTGCTTCGGGTTTTGACAACGTGTTGCCTGTTACTTTACAAAGTCTCATGGCCACTATGACTGTGTCATACGTAGTTGCGTTGATCAGAACTCGGATCAAAAGGTATAGGCAATTAGATGTATTAACTTATCGTTCTACGAAATGTAAGTAATTGTACATACTCCACTTTCTAGAAGCAAGGAAATGCAAGACACGAATTGTATTATACTTGCATCTTGTAACAGATACGCAACTGTTTACCGTGCATATACACAGATCACGAAAAGTCTCGTATTTTGATACAAACAATCCGTGAAATAACACCACACTTGATTTACGGAGTTTTGCAATATAGTGTTGTGCACAAGACATTAGGTAGTATCATAGGGGATCGAGGTTTTTACAGGCAAGCCTGAACAGACAGTCCCGGGCCCCGAATAGTAGCGCACGCACATAGTTGCATAGTTCGAACGGACAAGATCGGAGAAACAGAACATACAAAACCTATTTTCGCTAAACGATCTACGAGAGTTTGAGTTCTCTAATCATCGTGTGACCGGGTTTTTATGGACAGGCATGAAAAAGAAAGTTATTTTCTTCCGGGGAACTGCGGATATAATACAAAAAGTAATATTTTCAAATTCGTCTGTAACGAATGGAACGTAGCGAGCCATAGTGGAAACAACGTAGCTTAAACTTGTAAAACTGTATTTTAACGTGAGAACGTTCACTGCCAAATTGTGATAAACAGATCCCACCTTTAACCGGAGCGTTTTCTTAACTTCTGATCGCATTGACCAATTATTTCCTTCTAATAGTTACCGTGACCTCTGCACATCCAATAATAGTCATCTATATTTTCCTTATACATAAGATATCAAGAAAATAGGGTTGACCAATGCAGCTAGAATCGAAGGAAACCGCTCCCTATTTTAAGCGTGTAGCGTCTTAATAATAAAAGATCATACTGATATTTTTAAACAGGCACGTTTTACTGTTTAAAAAGAACCATCAGGACCGCCTTCAGCGCTCTTTTATTGTATGTTTACGTGTACAGTGCCTTTATATCTTAAAAAAAAACTTCTAAAGAGAGACCTTTGTCCTTCAAGAAATCGATACAGCCCCTTCTACTTTGGTAGATGATTAAACACAGAAATGTTTCCGTACGAATGCATTCGCTTCTCGAAGGACAAAGGCGCGCGCGCGGTCCCTCCTACGTGTCGTAACATTCTTCTAATTAGGTTCGAATTATAACGATTACCTAATTATATTAATGTTTAATGTAATTAGACGATTATTGAAGTACGTTGTAAAAGTGTACAGTTGGATCGGGTGATCGCCCAATAAGGGGATCATGTTGTAGCTAGCCTTATTATTATCATTACAATTATTATTACCATGAATTATTATTACGGTTAATTAAAAAACATTGTGTTTACCATAACGATGTAATATACAGTTACACAGAGACCGACTGTGCTGTACATTCTCATTATCAACAAGAACACCGCTGCCCTACATTTATTATTAAATTGATTTTTCCCACTAAGCGATCGCGAGTATTTATTTATTTAGACACCGAGCGCGAGACCAATGCCCACATCCACGCGCTCCAACATTCGAGTGATCTCACCGAAAACGAAAGTTGGGAATAAAAACGATAATTTAAAAATTTTGTAATTCTGTATTTATTACACGATGAAACGAGGGGGAGTGTGACTTAACTAGTCCATCTTGTCTGGATACGTATAATTCTGCATAAACGGTATCACCGTCCATGATCACTGATTCTCTGGGGACGTCCAGGATGTGCTTGACTAGCATTGATTGTTCTACACCATCCCCACGTAGATCGAAATCTCATCTACGTCGACGCCGTCTCTGACACGAGTACCATTTACTATTTACACGAACACAGCCTTTATTATGCGCAAAGACGCCGAGAGCTGAGAGTTGTCTGGAGAACGTCGCATGGAGAGGGATGCGAGAATCTACAGTGGCACCTGCGTGAGTCGCCGGGGGGTGCGAGCTACATTCACGCAGCTAAGCACCTGAAAGCCGGAAAGCATTGAACGAGTCTCTTTCCGTAATGGTGCGCCTAGAAATGCAGCAGCTTAGCACGTCTACGTCCTTCTAAGCGCGCGCATCTGTTTGCGTCGCGCTTGAACAACACCGTAAACCACCGCCGCGAGACTTCGACAGGTGCTCCTGTGCTTGGACGTGGTCTCCTGCTGCATGCTTCCTTTGCCCAGCACGAAATACGTCTCCATGGCGCCCTTTCCCTTCACTTCGATCAGTCCTCTCCTTTGGGTCTGGTAGCCTCTTGCATCGAGGAACTGTTTGAAACATAAAACTGTGTAAAAGACTTTGCATCCAACAATTCATTTGTAAAACTATCCATTGTACTACCAACCCTTGCAATATCTTGGGGAACCTGAATTTTTCCCATCTCACCCGTGGAATCCATGCGGGATGCTAAATTCACTGTGTTACCCCATATGTCGAAGACAGGTTTACGGGCACCGATAACACCGCCGACAAGTGGTCCACAGGCTATACCGACTCGTAAATCAAAATTGTTGAAGGAATGAATGTTTACATCTTCCAATCGCAAACGCATGGCCACTGCGTAATCGACCAATCTGCATAAGTGCTCCATGTCATCCTTATGCTTCTCCTGCCATTAACGTGTAAGTTAATTTCGTGTATAGAAAAAAGCTTTGCGCATATTAGGAAAAATATATTTACGTTTTGAGATGGATTCAGTCCAGATGCTGCCATATAAGTTGCACCGACAGTTTTGATCTTCTCAATGCAGTGGAAACGATTCTCGTCGAGCAGCTCGTCGAAATCGGCTAGAATTGTGATTATCGAGTACTTTGCCATTTATAGTGATAGAGAAAGATTGCACTCCGAGTATAACGCTTACCAATAATTTCATTGAGTAATCGTATACACTCCATCCCTTTATTAACGTCCTCGGAGTAGAACTCCGTGAAATTTGGTACACTGGCGAACATTACTCCAACTTTATCTCGTGACTGGGAATACAACTCCTGCAAAAGAGCGAATGTAAATGCTCTGCAGTGAAATTTCTTTCAACTAAAGTCACAATACCTCCGGTGCGCGGTCCTGAGTTAAGAAATGATGAGCTACGTGATCGGGCAGAATGTTTTTCAGTAGTTGCATATTATTATGGCGCGACTCTATCATATCGCCAAGTTCTCGCTCAGCCTGCTGCTTCCAAAGGAAATCCAGTCTGGATGTTACTTCCACTAGTCTACCATGGTAAGTTACCATTATAAGAAATACTAGTAGAAACGTTAGCATTTGCGCCGATAATGGAATCGTCGTACTGAAAATGAGACATTTAGTTAGACGTCTGAAATGAAGACATTAATACAAAATAAATTTGCGGCCACTTACGTGTTCCTCTCTTCATCTGGTATAGTAATAAATAAGTCCTTGCATACTACGAGAATCAATACTGCGTAAACTGAGACAATTATCGTGGCGAGAGCGGTCTTCACCAGATAATACAATTTCAGTGCAGAAGCGAGAGCAATCAGACATAGTATCCAAGTGAATACGATGTACTCCGGTCGAACGCAAGTCTCCGGCTGGACGACTGGCTTTTCAGGGAGCGAAAGTATTTTCCTCGAGAGCATCTCACTCCTGCGATTACGGGCGAATCTCCTGTGGTGTCGTCCGAACTCCGGTTTATAGTGTTGCTCGTAACGATAGAACCTGAAGAACTCTTTCCTTCTACGACCCTTTGTCAGACTCGTCCTTCCATTTACGAACTGAGTCATCTTCATCTCAATGTCATTCGAATCCTCGTTGGAAGTATGATTTTCTTTGGATGAAACGGTCTCTCGCTCTTCGGATGGTTCATCGCGAAGAGCTGCTTCAAGGAATGTCAACACAAATCGGTCTAGACCGCCTTCTGTCGGAAGGACCTTTTCAGGCTGAGATGTCGAAGTAATCAATTGTTGCTGTTCGAGCATAACTGCTTCCGGATAACGTCGGGTAAACATAGGGCATGCTAGCACACCGACGATTGACGTCGCAGCCATCAAACAGATCACGATACATATAAAAATCGTGCGGTGACTCTTGTTTTGCATCAGCATCGAGGAAGCGTGTTGTAGATACGTCGGTAGGCTTTTGAATTCCTCTGCCATGACGAGAATGGACGAGGCGACTAGGATCAAAGTTGTCACGGCCAGAGAAATCAGGAGAATCGTGCAGCTAAAGAGAAAATAAATACACATGCACTTAATTTGCTAGCAACAGCAGTGGAGAACAACCATCCACGCAACATCGAGCATACTCGGGCAGAATGACGGCTTGGCAGATTGCGATGAACATCCACACGGCGAAGCAACATATCATATTCGATTTGAACATGTCCTCCCGCAGTTGTCCAAACTGCGGAAGTAAGAGAAAGGTGACTCTGTGTTTCATCGGGTTCGCTTTGGAACGGGGAAGCAACAATTGATTAACATCAGTCTGACCTTTGACTCAAGACTCTCGTCATTATAACGGAGGGTCCAGGCATTTATGTTAGCCGACCTCATGCGCTTGTTACTGGCTGTCTCGATACCAACAGCTTTCAAATGCCTCTCAGCCGCCTGCGCGGCTGCCTTGCTACTCTTTGCCGAGCCGTTCTCTTCATCCAAGTACTCGGACTCCAAATTACTCACCGACGTCGCAGTATTCAACTATAAATGTGGAATATCGTATAGTGAGAATTCCTGTTTTCCCAGGAAATGCCAGGAATCAAAGGGTACCAACATTTTCGAAGGGTATTTCGGGGGTCCAGTCAACACCAATATCATCATCAGCAGTAGTCGGTGCACTGCTATTAGCAGCGAGAGGATTATTCATCTTGAAACTCTTCTTAGTCTTACCGCTGCCATCGTCATCGGCCCATACCTTCGGCCGAGAGGAATACCGCCGCCTCGATTTCATCGGTTCGACCTGTTTAATTAAATAAGTTACCACATTCCGCTCCTTCAGGTAATTATCCCTTTCCGTTCCATTGCCCGGCTCCACTTCATATACGTCGTTCAAGCAGTTCAGCGTGTCCTCAGAAATGTGCACCCTCCTGAAAAATGGCTTTAGTCTCAACGAATCTAAAACTATTATTCTAAATTTAAGAAAGGTTTCATTTTACCCAGGTATTCCACCGCTTTCGAGGTGATTAGCAAGGGTCACATCGTAGGACCACACGTCGAATTGCCATTTCCGGAGGCCCAGTACCCCACACAGTACCGAGCCACTGTGAATTCCGATTCTCATATTCAAATCCACCTGCGTGTACAAGTTCCTTTATTATTATACTGATAATACACGAATATCAAAGAATATATCCTATAACTTCAAACCTTAGTGGTGTATCGAACATCCCTGATCGCTTTAATCATATGCAAGCCCATCTCAACGCAGCAATGAGCATGATCACTCCTGGCAGTCGGTAGACCCGAGACGCAATAGTAACAGTCTCCCAGTAATTTAATGCGCAGACAATGATTCTCGGCGGACAGCTTGTCAAATCGGGCGAATAAGTCATTGAGTACTTTAACTAGCTCCTGAGCACTGCAGTGGCTGGCGAGCGCTTTAATATAATTTAGTACGGTCATTTGTATCGTGTCAACGCCTTGGATTAATACGACGCGGTACATAAACTTTGGGTTTTAGTAGTTACGAAGTAGATCGGCCGTCGTACGTACCAGTGAAGCCTTTGATGTCGGCGAAGAGTATGCTAACATTTTCGTATCGATGAATATAGATCCTATGGAATTGATTTGGCGTGAATGAAATCGTCCCACCTCGGGCGGTCTCCCGCGCTATATCACATATCATCTCCTTCGCCACAAAGTCGGGCAGCACTAGGAGAAGATGAACCCATTAAAATATGATCGCCCCAATATACTCGATTTATTCTGATCGAACATTCCAGTGAGCTGACAATCAAAATTTAATATGGGCAGCCAGGCGTCTGGTCAGGAGGTATTGATGCTGAAATACTGGTATCACATCATTCCCTTTGTATATCTCGAAAACTCCGCTTTATTTATTTTCCTAAATAATAAATCGGCGGTAGATCGACGATACGCTGAGGCAAGAGACGCTGCCAGGCTATCGGTAAAACATATCTAGCGCAATCGAGTGAAAGTGTCTAGTGACCCTTTTTGACACTCGGCTGAGCAAGTTAGCTACGCGCCGGCGAACCCCGTGCTCACCACCGTACTACCCCCGTGTGTGTCTTTATATACCCCTCTGCGATCTATATTAAACACACACATGTGTCGATCGATACAGAATTAAACGGTGCTGGTACAATTAGAAGCATGCCATAATTCCGCGCCTAACTGATTAAGGCTGTAGTCATAGAAGAAGGATCATAATCGAGTGGTTAAAGTAAATCACATCGTGTGTTCCAATTAGTAATTATACTTCGAGATACTCTTACTGACAACCTTTGACATGATCGTGCCGCTTACCAGAGAGAAGCAACTTCTCCTGTCGATTATTCTCATTCTGGGTTCGTTGTCTAGTCTCCATGGAGCGATGTGTCTCCAAGAAGGCCTGCCGCTGACCCCTGTCCGTCAAATACTTCGTGTACATGCCGGCTAAATTCATTGCGAGGTAGAGCAGCACATTCGTCGTCAGCATCCGGACGATGCATGTGACGTCCTGGAGCTATATAGATGGAAGCAAAGAATCGCGCTGGGGTTGCGGTATTTTCCATTATTACCACGTATACTTAGAGCACTATTTAAAACTACTGGAAGGTTGGGGTACAAGCGGCGGGGCTGGTAAGAGATCGGCGCTTCTTACGTATGAAGGATCCCGGAGCAAAGTTATACCAGCCATCACCATGTGGGTTAGAGCGGTGCCGTAACCGGCCAGGACGCACCACCTAAGTGGTAGAGGAAGCATGGCGTAGGGCGCATAGACGACGAACAGAATGTACCACATGAGACGTTGCTGGTTCGAGAAGTTGAGGCCTGCACCGATGAAACCTGCAAGACGAACCAGGACTCGGTGTTCTCACCTTGGCGGAGTCTCATGCACGGGGATTGCATGCTTTCATTTCTACGGACTACGTAATTGGCAATCGATAGCCGAGAACACTCTCTTCTCTACCAGGTTTTCTTTACGGTCCGCTGAACATTAGGTTTATTCGCTGGACCACCAACGCGTGGACCACTCGAGCAAAACTCTATTTGGCACATCGGAATATAGGTTCAAGGGAATCTGTACAGTGCATGCGAGAACGGTTAGACAACAATTGTAGGAGGATTGAGTGGTACTAGGTAAAGTGGATGGTTGAATACGATACCCTGCGAATTGATTAGTAGCCACGTGAATATGGAAGCCCAGTATAAGTAATTATTGGAAAAGCATCGCCACCAGCCGAGGATGCATATGACTAGGTTCGCTGCCATGCAAAACGCCGCCCAGGAGAGGGACTCGATGAGACCACTGCTTTTATCGCCCCTTTGCCAGAGCCATATCGATAACAGAGCGATCTACGGATCATTCGTAATAGGACATGCTTTAAGGTGACTTTGTTCATGGTGGCACCATACGAAGTCAGCTGTACTCGCCTTTAGGCTGAGGTCAACTATGTTCAGCATAATCAAGGATTTCTGCCTTTGGCGATTCGAGTAGTGGAGATACGAGGTCTCGAGTTGTTTACTATGGAAACTGTTCGAGAGCGAGGGGCAGAATATGCCCCTGTATAGGACACCTTTTTTGAATACATCTGCGATGATTGAGAAAGTGTTTAGTTCGAGTGGTACTTGATTAGGATGGGGAAGGGCCAGAATAAGAAGTACCTCTCAAAGCTTGCGTCTCTTCGGGTACTTCTTCGTCGAGTCCATCGGCATCGTTCTGGATCTCGGGATCATCATCTTCGGGATTGCTTGGCTCCGGGATATCCGCGATTTCTGGGTCGGTGCTGGACTTCCGGTCCTCCCAAGCCGCCAGTCCTTCCCTACCCAGCCTCTCGGATGTTAGCTTCTTTACCGCTTTGATCCATAATTGTTTCCTCGGAGAGATACTCAACCTGGTCGCGAGCGAGAACATCCCATTTCTAATTGCGACCCTCACTAATTACTAGGATACAACACTGAAGACAAAAATGGAACCAGCAACAGGAAGGAACTGGATTCGCCCAGAGATGTGGCGATGACTGACGATTTTATACTTTTATCATTCTTACGTGAATAATGCTATTATAAAAACGGTGCCTGTACATATTTACAAATTAATTCGAAAACTCCTTAGTACTTTGTGCTTGCTAATTGTTGTATAAAAACGTTCGAGGAAAGAAAGAATTACCATGTCCAACGCGGTGAATCGTTTTAACAAATTTTGGTATTTATTTTACAACTCTAAATATATATTTTAATATGATAGGAGAGATTCGAGAAATTATATTACATATAAGAGCCGACATAAAAGAAATTTGTGTGGCAGTGTTTGTGTGAGTGTAATCGAAGTGAGTGCGACCGAAGATATGTGCCTTCGTGAGTTTCATGTCTTGTAGGACTTACCGAACAGTGTTATTGTGTTAATGTTGTATTGCATCGGAACAAAAGCAGAGTTGAGAGAGAGTATCATTGACAAGACTACTATGCGAGAAGGGGGCGAATTAGCAGAAACACTTACTCGTTGATGCCGGCGACATCACTGTCCAGCATCATGGTCCAGGTCTGTTCTGTAATCATTATCCCCGGGATGATCCGCGAAACGAACAACTGCTCACGTTGTGATTGTCAGTAGTGCAATTGTCTTAGTATCCGGCATTTTCGCACACCTTAAATCAAAACTTAGTACAAAGAAGACCAATTTTTTCGTTCGAGCGACTCGTGCAAGATTGAGAAGACAAAGCAAGAGTCGATTTGACAACTAGTGTATAGATCCTCCTCAGCCCCGGTCTCAAATCTGTCGGCGCAGCTGGTTACCGATTTTGGATGTTTTTCTCGAGTTTTGCACTTGCGATTTCCGTGGATTTCAATGCCCGTGCTTCTCTAGCGCGTGAGAATATCGAGTGGGGCGAGCAAGGACGCCGAATCCCGATTTTGAATGTTGGGTCCAGAGAAACTGATCGAAAGTCGATGAGTCGGATTGTTGGGGTCGTTGAAACATTACCTTTCGACTCGGGGGTGCAGTTGAAATGACTTTAAAGTGCGCGGCGATGCATTTACCGCAACACGGGCACGCGATTCTCACTATACAAAACGGACAGCCAGGTCCAGTTGTTCATCAAGAGTGGACGAGTATAACGTGTTTGTCACCGCGCGCTTGCTTTCCTGACGTCAGGTGCTCTCGTCCATCCCCTCTTGGGGAATGGGCGCACAAAAAGGAAGGGATGATCGCCGAGTATGGAAAGTAATAGTATTCGCAGTATCATAAGCGCAATTTATGCTCGTGAAAACTACTTCTTTGACCGATGACACTACTTGATGTAATGTTACTATTTCTGCTTAGAATAATTAGAAATTTTTAGGGAGACAACCATGTAAGTAAAACTACTAATTCCAAATCCATTATATGAATTTTTTTCCAAAATCAAACTTCTAACACGCACAAGAAGCAATGTAAATTTACTGTACGCTGCAATCTGAGAATCGTTAATTGAAATGCTTACACTTGGAATTGATGATGATAAAGAATTTCAGTCAAATTAATGTTCAGAAGTGCTTTTATTAGTACAACGCGTGCGCCTCTCCGCCAGGTAATATTGCTAATGCGCATTGTTCTCGATCGATACAATCACATAGAATATTGTTATACATGGAACATTAGATTGCAAACTAGAATAAATTATTCAGTTTTCGATTGCTTTCTAGAATGTTTACAGCAATGTCAGGATCCAACAAGCTACTGTATACATAAATACGCGTAGAAAAATATACATATACTTTAATATCTGGAACATGAGACGCATATACATCAGTAATTACAACTTCTTTACATTCTTATAAACGTCCATTTTTATTGGCACCTTAATTGTTATTATCAAAAATAATATTTTACTTCAACACAACAATAATTTGCATACCATAACAAAATAAAATAGTCTCGTAAAGCATTGTAATCGGTAGATTCACATAGTCGTATTATCTCTCTACTGAAACATCACATGTGTACTTAAATCTACTATAAATACTGAAATATTAATAAAGAAACAGATCTTCTAAAAAAAACAAGGGTCATGTGGAATGAATATGTATATAACGAATAACGAACAACTTAAGAGTCAGTAAATACAGCTCGACCCTCGTCGACGAGCAGTTTATCAATGAAAATATCATCGCTCGTAGACACTTCTACCAGCTTCAGTCCCAAAACGGTATCCGCCGGCGAAACACCGTCAGGTTCAGATTCAACAACTAGTGAAGCAAAGTTCTGTTCCACCACCAATTCTTGAAATCTTAAGCAGTCCTCCACTGACCAGTCCCCATTGATTGGTCGGATACCTGTTGAATGGGAAACCACGTAAATAATTGATTATGTATTCCACTGTGTAAGAAAACGGCAATTCAACCATATGAAAATATTGAACTTACCCACGAGTCTTGCTTTGATAGCGTGGTACGGCAATTCATAGAATTCCCGCTTGAGTGGTCGAAGTTTATTGGAACTCAATACAGAGATGTCACCAAAGTCACAAAAATATACTGTGACCATATCGTGCATTATTACACCCGATACACATACCCTGCAACAGAAAATTGTATAAAATGTTACTTTAACAAATGAATAATATGAATTGCAACTTTGAAATAAAACTGCAACATACCTGTACCAAAGGCCTTTGTGCTCAACAGCATAAATTTGACCCTCCTTCACGGAATTCGGTGCTGGTATTGGACCATCGTATGTACGATATATTTCTTGGAGCCTATTCATCATATCCTGCACAAAAATACATGTAAATAGTTATACAGTTTGTTTACTGTTTTCCAATAATACATATTCTTGTGACAATACATACATTCAAGGCAGTACTTTCTCTGTAAGGTTGAACTGTAAAATTCCCAGGATGTGCCGCCATTGTAACATGTACATCGAAGTACTCTCCAATCGCCGAGATTTTTGGCGGCTTCAATGCTTTTCCAATATTATCGTCCTCGTTAACAGAGCACTTGGAGTTGGCACGTTCTACTCGCGTCCTAGGTTTTTTGATGTTATTATTATCATCGCCCTGTGATCTGGATTAAAACATTATCTCAATTCACTGAAGTCAAGAGAATGCATTCATCACGCACATCATATATCATGTATTGCATAAATACCTTTCCAGCTCGTCTCCATACATTAAAGTTGTATTAATGGAGGCTAGTAAATTACTCGGTGGAATTCTCTTCAAAAGTTCGACCGTAGGGACCTCGTTCGGTGAACAATTCACTACCTTTGCTAGTAGTGGTTCACCTTTGGGTGCCAATTCATTGAATCGAGCTACCATCTTTTCGTTAAACATTGATTGATCAATGTTGTTAAGACGTACTTTTAATGCCTGTAACGCAACTCATTAATAAAAGGCCAAATATAACTGAAGAAATGTTGACTTTCAAAATCTTGTAACATTATCCAACATACCTGAGGCGGGTATTTCGCTGCAACTTCTGATATTTGTTGTAATGGAATCATATTCTTAAGATCAACGGTTACAGTTTTACCGAAATCAATGAGCAGAACTTTATACTGATTAGTAGAAGTAGCTTTTAAAATTGTGCCTCTGTACCAACTACCATCAATGGAAACAAAATACATTTTCCCTAATTTGATGTTCATCGGTGTCATCAATTTAATAGGATCTGCGTTTGACAAGGTTTCTACTAGTCGGTTGAGCAATCTCACTAAATGTTTCATATTCTCAGACTGAATCTGAATATAGACATCTCCATTGTTCTCTACGTGGCAGACGAATACTTCGAGAACTTTCCGATCCTGCCAAAAACAAACAAAATATTTTAATTGTTTTGAAATTTAGTATACTCGCATAAAATGACTTGCATTATCACACTCACCACATCCAGTTGGGGACCTTTTCCTATATATTCTGGTAGTTTTTTTAACAAGACGCTATTTAGGTCAATATCTTCAGGACCACTTGTGTCATAAACAATAACTGTCACACAAGGTCTGTCATCAATCGTATCTCGACTTTTTACTTCGATATAAAAGGCTCTATCTAGTAGAAGCCTTTCTATTTCGGGCACAATAGATTCGCAATCCGAAAAATCTTCTAAACCCAAAAGCCTCAGCCTAAATGCCTAAATCACAATACATAATTGTCATTTTAGTAAATGGCACATTTACAATTCTCAATCTTCGAACTTTATTAACTTACTTGACTGGGAAGTGAGCAGAATTTTTTATCTAGTGATTGCAATCTGCCGAAGTCGATCTCATCTTCGTCACCGAAGTCGATAAACAAAACAGAGACCATTCCATTTTCTGGATTATGATCTATACATTGCACTCTATTCCAGGAATCGTCCTGGAAAAGTGCATAATAGTTTCCAACTTGGATTAGCGGTGATTTTGTCGGTGTCTGAATTTTCGAATAATGTTTTGCCATTTCAGCAGTCAATGCACCAAACTTCTCCTAGAAAAGTAGAGCGAACATTAAACGGTGGCCTTTCTAAAGGAATATACATTATTTATTGAGTTTATTATAATTCTCTTACGCTATCAGCATCGTCAACCAGTCTCGCGTATATTTCGGTCGTACTTCTTACGTATGTGACCCAAACAATCCAATGCGTGTCATCAGGAAGTTTTAGTGGTCCAGGCGAAACAGGCTTGAAAAAGCATAGTGACTTGTCCTTCTCTGGTGTCCGCGGCTATAAGTTACATCAAGTTAATACAAACTTTTATAAAGAAAGTACAACATTCAAATTTAATTGCATATTTATATCTTTACCGATGATGGAGGCAGAACAAAAGGTCGCACTATAAATGAATTATCAACGCCTTTTTCAAGTGTTATGCTGGAGCAGTTTTGAACTATTGCTTCCCAATCTGTAGGCACTAGCTCTTTGTATTCTTGCTTGTACAATACCGGTATATGATGCATGAATACACCATTGGGATGCCCATTGATCATGCTCAGTATACGTTGCATGACTACATTCTTATCCGTTATTTGTTTACTATTGTCCGGCGTTCCATACTTTTCTGTTATGTCTTGTAAAGCAACTTCCGCTGCTATTTTTTGAGCTTCTTCCGGGGTTTGAGCTTCCTTTGGATAACTTTTGTAACCTTGTGTACCAATCTGTGCAAAAGATTGCATTTGTAAAAGTTCGCTAAAACAGTATACTATGAGAAGTGTACCAGAAATTTCCCCATACCTTTACTTGCGCAAATACCGACATGTGTTTCGTATTTTTTATCTTTGTCGGCAGAACATTATAGACTGGTTCAGGAAGATTTAAGGCTTTAGCACGCGCTGCTAATTCTACCCGTGGATCAGAAGCAGCCGGAATTTTCACCACGGCCCGTTTGGTAATGGGTGCAGAGCTTACATTATTTATTGACACCTGTAAATAAAATAAACAAACATAAATATCGTACTAATTTTTCTCACAATTAATAATACACGGCAGCTTACTTGTAAAGTTTCTGGTCTTTGGTGATGCTGGGGTGGTGTAGGTTGTTGGTATTGGGGTTGAATTGGTTGTTGGTATTGGGATTGTATTGGCTGTTGATACTGGGGCTGTATTGGCTGGTTATATAGTGATTTTGGCTGATGGAATTGTGGTGATATTGGTGGGTGATATTGGGGTAGCTTCTCTCCCATGAGTGGCTTCGGTGCAACCAATGGATGAGGCCTTGCTTGGGCCATGGTAGGTCCGCCATTTCTGGAAAATAAAAAGTTATCTTAGTCTCACACAATTATTCCAACATTCTAAAAAAACCCAAAATCCTGATTTATAACTTACCGAATATTTCTAGGATCCCTATTTTCCTGCATTGTACTTCTCACAGGCAGTGAATTTTGTTGATGAATTACATTGGGAATTTTTGGTGCGGTGTTGATTTGTCTGATAACAGATGTGGGTGGTGCTCGAAAAGCTACTGGTTTCCGTGGACTATATGTCGAATGGACCTTTCCCTTTTGAAAATGGTTCACATTCTTATTTTTGTTTCATTATTAATACACAATATAAATAATAAACAGTCAACTGCATACCCTCTTTTTTGTTTTCTTTGTGCTTGTTTTTTGCTGACTAACAAGTTTAGCAAGATGTGCAGTTTCCTGTGTAGGCAAAGCTTCTATAAAACATTGTCCACCCTTGTTACTTGCTCTGATTCCAGGAATGGCTTGTAAGAATGCGATAATGGAAGGGAACCCAAGCCTTTTGAATGGTATATGCTCTCCTACTAGAGTTCTATAATCCTCTATAAAAGAAAGAGACATTAAAATTTAATTATAATGTTTCTTATGATGGAAGGAAAAAAAATCAATGATGCATAAGTGCAAGTAATTGAGTTGGTAGCAAACAATATAACAATTATGTATAATCCATCAATCACAAATAGAACTGTGATTCAACGAATATAAAATTTAAAAAGAAAAGATATTGCAGATTATTATATTATCCGGAGTACAATAATTGACCATTCATCAAAACTTACGACTTAAACTTTCTAAACTGACGCCACCCTTGGCACACAAGAGACATGCACGCAAACTTCTTATTACTTCCTCTCGATCCATATTGGTCGTTGGCACATTCAATGGCAACGACAAAATATTGGGGACAAGTCGTAAGTGTTATGTGCAAATTTCTGAAAGATACATTTTAAAAATATGAACAGAAAGTTAACAGAAATACGAAACAAGCATGTGATAAATAGAATTGTGAATTTTCTGACTTTATACGAATATAAACACAACAATTATCGTGTATTCAAAGGAAACGAATAAGCACGATGAAGAAACGTTGCTGTACATGCAAATATCGTCACAGATAAATGATTTGTACATCGCTAAGCGCAATAAAGATATTGAGAGATAGAACTCGAACCACGAATATCTTACGGAAACGCCGGAGACATAAACTGCATGAATTATACACATCGAAAACGAAAAACGCAAAAATCTGTTTGAAAGATGGCTATCAAGTGTTCATTGTTCCACGTAAATCCATCCAGACGAAAATCGCGCATTTTTTTTATTCGGTGACCGATTGCTTTCATTAATTAAAAGGTATTCGCACCACAAATCTTCATTCACAAACAATATTGCCGCGAGCTTCTTCCACTCCGCATTACGCATTCTGCGCCAAGTACCGCAGAGGGGTTCGTATTAATCTATTATACAGCGTATCAACACACGCGTAAAGAATGCCGGCAAATGGCGATCTCATCGCTTTCGTAAATAAAAAACAGCCAACGTGTAAAACTGTTTCACCGTACATATGTCCGGAAATTAGCTGATTAGATAGAATCGAGAACAAAAAGAATTAATACTAGAGAGGACTATTATTATTTTCAAGAGGCTGTGACGCAGAGAGTAATCTTTGTGCGACTTAGTTCTATCTTCTGTCTTTCAAAGGCAATCTAACACAATCGACAATGGCACAGTGACATTGAACTGACTCTGTGGTTGTAATAATCCGATGCTCAAGAATGTAGCCCACTATTCATCATCACAGTAACGGTTCCTCTTTAAAAGTCGGAAACGCCACTCCAAAACGTCCTCCCGATATATCTACATCCTGAACAGTACGTATAAAGGTTATAGTTACTAAAACAGCCTTGGCCAAGTACTCCCACTGTACCGCAATGCAAGAATACTGCGAAAGCATTTCACTGCTCTTCAACTCTGTCCGTTGTGTTTCTCCAAACAAAACCGCTCGAACGTGGCAACAGTAAGGAATCGTCTCGAGCGCGAGTTAATTCGATGGAAAAAAATAATTTACAAAAGGAAACTACCAGTCGCCCGGATGTCAAATGTTGGCAATCGAGCGATAACTATAACCCATCGAAAGTTGAAAGTAGCTCTCGCAACGCATATATAGAACGCGCACTAGCAAGAACATTTGCCGCAAGAGCAGGCCGAAAGCGTATACGCATACTTCTCGAAGGAGCAAGCATTGTTCTCCCGTTTGTTTGAAAAAGTTCATCGAGGTCTCGTAACACATTCGCGGTTCAAATGGCATTAGGAATGGGGACTTCGAAAGTAGCGAAATACCACGCAGGAAAAAATTAAGGCCACCGCTATAGCTCTACATGTACGCACCTTGCCTTCTAATTAAGAGCGTCGAGTTTCCAGGAGGAGAGGCCGCACTTCCGACTTCTTCATACGTAGCACCTAAAACTAGACGAAGTGATCAAGCACCGATACAAAACTCAACTGATTCGGACATTGCCTCGCATTCTGCCGTTTACCGTTTCGGACGAGCCGTTTCCGATACCTCCAATACCCATTGCAGTTCGGTAGAGCAACTGTTGGCCGTCGCTGTAGAAAATGGGACGGGCAATCGTGACCAACCAATCAGGGCCAGCGAAATCGTCCCCCGAAATACCCCTCGGACATCAGCGAGCCAATCACTAACGCATCCGCTTGCAGCGCTGTTCTTCGGTGGACGTTCAAATGTGCTTGAATACTTCGCTGCAATGTGTAACGTTAATTATAAATAATCAATGTATTTCTATGGAATGCATATATATTCTGTCGTCGAGTGCAATACCTCTTGAGCGAAGAGAGCCCTTCAATATGCAGGGGTTAATATTTATATAGCATTATCGATGAAATATGAAGTAAATATAATTATTACAAGAATGAAAAATAATTGAAATTGAATTCGGATAAAAATGCATTAATCACAGAGTAATGTTAATGGGGCAACAATGTATGTCTGTAAAACTTATCGAACCACATATGGGTTGTGTAATAGAATGCCGAAGATTAGATTTAGGTTTTCCTCTCTTACACCACACACCACTTGTGTTACATTCTACTCAGCGCTTGTTCGACTATAATACAGCACTAGATAGAGTGATGATAAAAATCATCTCAAATGCATGTAGAATTTAGACGTACTAAGAATCATATTGCACTATATGTAATTCAGAAAATTAATCCTCGCTTATAATTAGGTAGACTGGCCACATGAAATACTTGCCACCCAAGGCGTTAGGGTCTTTTGACCTGGAGTTCTGGTGTCACTAAGGCAATAAAGATATCCTTGTGAAGGGACTAAAAGATAAAGAGTCTAATAGTGTATGTCCTTTTACAAACACCACTTCAAAACCAGATGTGCTCAGCCGCATTTTGTTTCACTAGGGTCATGGGAAAGTACTCTGCCGAAATCTGCCGCCCGGAACGCTTTACAAATCGCAACAAAAATCGGCACCTTTTCCTATCGATGCTTACCATCTGGTTTTTACACCACTGACCTGAAATAGGAGAAAGTATCCTTTCTCTGTTGCCCACTCTTTGTTTTGGTACACGGGTAGGTGTTCGTCTCGGAGCACAACGGTGCTCAGACGGAGAGGTATTCGCTTAAGTAGCAATAAGCCCACAAGAATATGGCAAACATCTGGAAGGGTGAAGTATTGCATACTAGACACTTTCCAGGCTTCTATTACGGTCTGCAGATATAGCATACAATCTACATGTATCAAACTCTTCTTGTAGAAGCACATATAGCGATTTCCTGCGCTGCAATAAGAAAGGAGCCGTCGATCAGCCACAAATATTATTTTATCCTGCGCACAGTTTTATTCTCATTAAATAATGTGATGTTTTTCTTTCGATAAGATATATTATTGGAAGGCGGATCAACAGACTTTTAACGTCTGATTCGAAGTAGTCTTGTATTAGTTATAATACGTATTATTTAATACAACTGGGAATTATAGAAATTAATTATCAGCGAAAATCTATAAGGTCTTTTGTGGAACCCGCTACATACTGATGTTCTTATCCTTCCGGGAACAGCACCGTGGAATGGTGCTTAGCATCTGGTTCGCCAATAAATGAGTAATAACGACTTGCCGTGTCAAGAAAAGAGACGGGAAAGTCATTTGGCCGAACCTTTGTGATACTCAGGTAAAAGGCCAAGCAGATGGCCGGGTACCCTCGAATACCGGTGGAGTAAATAAGCCAGGTAGAAACCCTTTTGCCTATTTTGTGTCGGCTTGCAAAAGATTATCGCGGATGCCAGTAAACCCGCTAAGTAGCATTGATTAGAATATGCAGCATCAGCCGCTTACCTTGTAGTCACCAGTAAAGAATGAACACTTCTAATTGCAAGCGGTTATAATATACAATTTATTATACACATAAGTGTTTATAAATATTTTAGGAAATTATAGTGAAAGTAATGCACATGCATGTCTGTAAAATTTATTTAGGTATATATGCAACTCATGCAAGTTATGAGTGACCTAGTACTGTTTAAAACTTCGTAAAATGACTTTCAAAACTTTGAGACGGACATAGTGAAGTTTGAGCGTTATCTAATCTTATCATTACAGACGATAAAGATAATATACTATATTAAAGTCCTCGTCACCAAATTCGTACTCCTTGATAAATTACTTGGCTGCATCGCAGCTTACTTAGTAACAAACATATTTTTCTGAAGAACGTGGTTTTATGGAGATGGTGTGGGAAAAGGTTTGAATAAAACAAAGACTTCTTATCTCTAAAGGAAAATTTATTATCATAAAACTTGAAGAAAAACCCTTTCATGATCTGTTATTAGTTTTTGAGTAACAGTTGTTCCACGATCGTTCTTACACACGATAATCGCTTAAGCCGTTGTGAAGCCTCGCAAGTAATTTTTGTAATACAGAAGTAAACGCAAACCGAGTATGAAACAAATTAATATTATTGCGAACAATTAAGGTAGAATCAAACAATATCTAATTTATGATGATTACTCCTTCTTCGGAGCCACTGCTTGTTTGGCCTGATGAGCCTGGAGTACAGCTACGGCCTCTTCAACTTTGGCTTTCAGCGATTCGTTATGCTCCAACATATGCAGGAGCTCCGAGTTATCGATTTCTAATAACATTCCCGTGATCTTGCCAGTAAGTTGCGGATACATACATTGAATTAACGGGAAAAGACGTTCTCCCAGCATTTGCTTTTGCTCTTGTGGCGGAGCAGCTGCCAACATTGAGGCAGTCAAAGGTTCTTGACCTTGGATGTGCACGGCTTGCTGAACTGAAGCTGGAGCAGGGATAGCCATTGCTTGAGGTGGATTGCGCATATTGGATGTGTACTTGTAATTCGAAGGACGGCTTTGAGCTGAAACTCCGACTGCCGGACCAGCCATTGAGCGGCCTTGCATATTTGCACCGCCTACTGCTTGTTGACCTGGAATAAAAGATTTCTCGTTGTTAACCAATACCTTTTTACACCACTTAGAAAACAATGTGTAGCTAACACGAATAATAGCAATACCTGTAATGGGTCTGCTCGAAAGAGTATTTCGCATTGTACCGGCTTGTGCGGTAGGTGCTCGCGGTGCAGCTCTAAATGGCCCTTGCATCGTTGCAAATCCTGAACTTCCGGTCTGTGCATTCGGGCGTACTTGATTTGGCTGTGCCGCCCAGCGAGTCGCGCGAATCTGAGCCATCTGTGCTGGACCGTAGAATCTTTGCGGTTGAGGAATGGTCGGAACGAAATAATTACCGCCACCAGGTTGGAATATCTGGCCCATCTGTTGCATGCGCATATTTGTCAGACGTTGAATATATTGGGAGGCGAGATGAGCTTTGCGATCTTCTTTGCGCTGGGCGAGAGCAACGTAAAGAGGTTTCGTAACTACTATGCGACCATTCATTTCGGTTACAGCTTTAGTAGCTTCTTCGGCAGCGGAGAAACAGACGAAACCAAATCCTTTGCTACGCCCATCTTCCATCATAACTTTGGCGGAAGTGATTGTTCCGAATGGTGCGAACTCTTTGCGCAATCGTTCATCATCGATAGTGTCATCCAGATTCTTTACATAAAGATTTACACCTTGGTAGCGGTTCATACGCTCGATTTTCAATTGTTCAAACTTTCGCCGAAGTTCTTGCTGACGTTCCGCTTTTTTCTGGGCTCGGCCAACGTACATGCACTTTCCCTCGGCAACCTCCTTTCCGTTTAATTCCAGCACAGCTTGTTCAGCTGCGTCAGGATCTTCAAAAGCGACAAAGCCAAAGCCTCGTGATTTTCCATCATCTTTGCTCATTACTTTATGACTGGTGATGGTCCCATATTTTTCGAACATTTCCTTGAGTTTATCGTCGGTCATGTCCTCCCCAAAGTTCTTGACGTAGACATTGGTGAAAAGCTTAGCTTTCTCTCCCAGTTCCTTTTCGCGTTCCTTGCGGGGGATGAATTTGCCAACGTACACCTATGCAGGAACAACGGAAACATTAGATATCGGATACCTACTAAAAGGAACAGACTCGTGAAAGATTTACAGCGATTTACCTTCTTTCCGTTCAATAACATGCCATTGACTTTATCAATGGATTTGTTTGCAGCTTCTTCAGTTTCAAAATGGACAAAACCGTAACCTTTCGACGCACCCGACTCATCTTGGGCAACCTTGCAACTAAGGATATTACCGAAAGCCGAAAAGGTGTCATACATCGCTTTATTGTCTATATTTTTATCCAGATTTTTTATGAATACGTTTCCAACACCAGATTTCCGAAGAGAGGGATCGCGTTGAGACCACATGATTCGGATAGGCCGCCCTTTTATCATATCGAAGTTCATAGTATCAAGCGCACGTTCGGCTGAAAAAATGTATTAATCATAATCCTGATTCGAAATGCCACTCTGCTAAAGGTCAAGAAGGCATCGCTGTGGGGACAGAGTTTAATCATATTCGAAAGTGAACAGCTGCTACTTTGCACCGATATTGCGTCTCGTGCATACATCGGTCGATCATTAAAATTGGCATACGCAATGCGAACGTATCATTGTGTGTCGCAGCAAAAATGTCAGTTATTATATGTTCGATTTATAGAATAGACATTGGACGGATGTTTGTACAAATAGTATAAACAAAGATTTGCAACATTCTACGATGTTGCTTCGTGCAGGAAGCATGACTCAACCGACAACCATGATCTACTTTGTCCCGTGGTGAATTCAATATGGTGGCATCGTGTAAAGCGTAGCACGTGTCAGGCACACTTCTGCAACGTGCGCTTCTGTGAAATAGCGCGATGCCACGAGATTTTCGCGACTAGCATTTTACACTTGGGAAAAAATGTCAAATAATCATGATACTCACCGTCAGCCGGCTGCTGAAAGTTGACATAAGCATAACCGAGCGAGCGTCGGGTAATCACATCACGACAGACGCGTATCGAGAGTACGGGCCCAGCCGATGAGAACTTCTCGAAAAGCATCGCCTCGGTGATGTCCCCATGTAAATCTCCCACGTAAAGCGAGGCCATAGGATAATTCGGCGCTCCTGGGTTCATTTTCGCAGTTTTCCCACGCCGTGCAGATGCTCAAATTCAAAATTCTCTGGTTTTCGGTTTCTCCCGTTCCTTCAATATGGCTTGCGCTCTTCCGACCACGTCGCTCTTCGTAACGCAATGATTACTATTTTTTTCCACACTTTACTTAGGTTTCGCGGTTTTCAGCTACGGTTTTTCGATTTTTTTGTTTGAATTTTTGCTATTTTATATTTTTTTTTAAGTTTTTGTAGAAGAGTTATTTCACGAATGGAGGTGGGTTGTGTGACCTATTTTGTGGAAAAAGGAGACACAACCACACGTGAACACAACTCTACTCTTAATGAGGAAGAGGCGTTGAAAGTAGTCCCCTGCGGCTTTATATACCAGGCCACAGAACATACTTTGATATCCGGGAAATAGTCCCTCTGCAAAACGCCATCTTCGCCATAGGGTACTTTATGGCATACTATTTCACCAGAAAGAATAAGAAGCCTTTTGGGTTATATGGTGTGGGTTAGGTGATTTATTTCCGTACAAAGTGTCAATAGTATTACTTAATAAATGTATGGCTATCAAATATCACGTAATTGAACAGACGATCTCAATATATTTCTTGGGTTGATAGGGATATTTCAGCTATGCATTCTGCAACAGTAACTGCGCATGATATGGCGTAAACCTAAACCGTTATTTGCAAGGGTTCAAAATACAAAATGTTTGGAACTTTATATGAAAAGGTACTTTTGTCATTATACGTATTTAAAAACTGTTACTTCAGGCAACACCGACTTTGAGTATTGTTCGTTCAACACGTAAAATTATACTACATATTAAATATACTTTAATATTTCACAAATTTGACGCTGCAGCTGCGTGTAGGTGTTGTGCAAAATAATAGTCGAAAGCGTCCAAGCCCATAAAAGCATTGGGCTAACGCAGATCAACTTTATAGCTTTTAAGCTTAAAGCTCCCAACGCTTCAACGTAAGCGTAAAAAAAATCACGTGCCCAATACTTTTCTTATGGGTTTAATCACGTGACTACTTTCATCGCTCAAAAGCGAATGTTGAAGCTTGGTCAGCGAAGAGGGAAACACTCAACAAAAGTAGTTCCGTATAGGGAGTATGCGTGCTAAGCTGACGTTGTTCAAGGCAAGCATATTCCATGTGCACAGTGCCATGCGCCCTTTGAAAAGGGCTAAGTACCTAACTACGTTACTGCAGGGATGTTCGAGGCAGCTGTTGCACATGCGCACTTACCAACCAGAATGGTATCCGCTCGACGAATCCAGCGAGATTGGATTTGGCGCGATCTGTCATGTGGTTGTGGTTGTGTTTTTGCCTATTTTTGAGACCAATAATATTCGTATCTAGGAAGCTAGGAAGTTCTAATTAACACGGACGTAGCACCTTGTGATTAAGAGTGATTCCTTTGCCATTCACGTGCGCATAAGCTCCCTGCACAATTTCTAGTATCGTCAGTGTTTCATTTACTCGATCTAACGAGTTCACTGGTACCCCTTAATATGACCAGGTAGGTTCCGGCAAGTGTAAGGTTATACTCGTGCACCATCGTCTCAGGATTCCTAGAATCGTCTGTTTCTTTTTCCCGTTGTATTGAACGACTATATTTCGGGAGATTGGGCACCTAAGATACTTAATTTTTCTCCCTTCCATTGACTAATGGTGTATTACAATGATTCTATTGTGAGTAACCTGAATATCGTTAGACTTCATCGCTAATCTCGCCTCAAGGGCATATTTTCTTGGAGCATTTGAACAAGTTTGATCTATCGTGGCTGAAGTAAAATGTAAAAATTCTTGCCAATTGAAAGTTTCACCTTGATTTGCAACTGTCGTTATCATACGCTACTGTTATGTCTATGTTATGAGTTCCCTTCGCTACTTCTGCTTCTAGAAACGAAATTTGGAACCGATAGATAATTGTATTAATGGATCTAACGTTAGGGAATGATGTTAGTCGGAAATTCTGTTCCTTAATAGAAAAATGTTGGCGCGGGATTTATTATCTGTTACAGTTTAGAAACAGTTGTATGTTTTATTTATAGTTTTGCATGGCTTCAGTTTCGACAAGCCTATATAATGTGTTGGTGCTCCAATTAATGGCATTTATCTATTGCAAGTTAATAAATTGAATGCAAATTTTTAGGTCAAAGATAGAATTGGGAGATGTGACACCTCATAATATAAAACAACTAAAGTTACTTAATGAAGTAGTCTTCCCAGTTTCTTACAATGAAAAGTTTTACAAAGATGTACTTGAAGCAGGAGAGTTAGCAAAATTGGCATATTACAATGACATAGTGGTATTAATAATATATTTCATTTTGGCTTGCATGCTGGCACAAGAACAAACAATGTGTGTGAATATTAGTATCCTATAATTCTAGGTCGGCGCAGTTTGTTGTCGTGTAGATACATCTGAAAATGCTAGGCGTTTATATATCATGACATTGGGATGTTTATATCCCTATAGAAGACTGGGCATTGGTACCGTAATGGTCCAACATGTTTTAAACTATGTCTATATGGATGGAAACTTTGACTCTATTTTTCTGTAAGCATTCAACATGAATCTTGGATCCAATAGACCTATTGGAATTGTAACTAGTTGTAAAAGAGCTGTTTGGAAGTACAGAAGAACCTTGATTATCCAAACTGATTGGGAGACAAGTTTGTTCATTAAAGGGAATTTTCTGATAACAGAGGTTCTACTGTGCTATTTAATAATTAACCACATTCATTGATCATTGGATATTTTTTGCAGGCATGTGCAGATTAGTAATGAAGGAGCTATTGACTTTTATAAGAAATTTGGATTCGAAATTGTTGAAACGAGAGAACATTATTACAAAAGAATAGAACCGGCGGACGCCCATGTACTAGAGAAAACATTGCGTCCCAAAAAAAACCAGGCGAACCATCAACCAGCGAATCAATAAATTATAATGCTCATTAGTTTATCTATTTTATAATAATATAAATTCAAAATGTTCATCTGACCTGGCAAAAGGTTATTTTTATTGTAATGTCTGATATATTGTAAGTTATAGAACTCTTGCTATATAAATAATACAGTTGACAACTACTACAATGATATGATAGACTGACTTTGTATAGAAACACGTAACCAATTTCCATGAACCATAAATTGAAAAGGTGCATTGCAAAGGATAAAAAAGATACAGCAAGACTGTAGGCGATATTGTCAATAATTTTGTTTAATATATCATACAAAGATACTGTATAGCGACACAATATTATTAAGCATTGTGCTATCAAATTACTGTTCCAGACTAGATAATACGTATTCTCAGTGCTCACAGTCTTCCATTACCCCTATTCCACTTGAACGGCAATCGTAAAAAAGCCATCATAATTACTTTATAACATACAATCACGTGCATATAATACATAACATTAAGGTTCCAGGGGTAACTGAAAAACAGCGGCGTTATCGGACGCGCAATTTCTCAACGATTCGTTATCGTACAAGCTTTGTATAGTGAAGCTTATTCACAATTAGATTGAGTGTAAATTTTACAGAACAACTATTCATCAAAGTTCAGAATGTTTGATGCACGTGTTGCTATTTAAAGCGACGTAGGAGGCGTAGCGACGTAGGAGGTCATTAGCATTTCATTGTGTACGCGGTCAGAATGTTTTAAAACTGGCACGGCTCTTAACATTTTTGTCAAATTATTTGACGATAATATACATTTACTGTACAAAATATATCATTGAAAAATCAGGAACTAAAAAATAACAATATGTCAACTTGCTCAATATACAAAGCACTTTGAATTTGCAACTAATGACTGTCAAAATTTAACGTTAATAATTCTTTAACAGAAAACTATCGGGTGTTCGTCTTTAACAAATTAGCAAGAACGCAATGCATATTTCCACGTATTAGTAGCGCAATGCATAAAAACTAACTCGTTGGACACGTTTAATTACAATTCTAGTAACTCTTTTATCCTTTTGGCGCATAATTCTGATCCCTCGCTTGCTTCTTTCGAGACCTGCGTCAAAGAACAATGTTATTACGCTCCATACTTATCCATATCATTCAGGATCGATTAAAGAAGATAGAGTGGTGTTAACAAGTATTACCAGAGCCAAATTCAGAAAGCCATGAGGTAGTCCTGGCAATATGTCCAATGTTATCGAGTTACCGAGTGATCGAAGTCTTCTTGCAAACATAACAGAATCATCCAAACATGGGTCAAGTTGCAGTGACTGAAATGACAATCTTGGTACAGGTTTGTGTGTATAACTTTTGTAGAAGAATATAAATGATCAGTCTTACCAAAATCTTTATTGGTGGAAGGTGGGCTAAAATATTATCGGGTGCATGATACGGGCTTAAAAATGGATCTCTTGGCACAGCGAATAAGCATTCTTCCAGGGGGCTCTTCACGGTCTCTATATCGAGTTCTCTTGACTCTCGACTTTGCCTATTGATGGACCACCCGAATATCGACCATGACCTCTCAGTTCGTCCTACGTTGTTCTCGTCATGAATACCGTTCGGAATCTGCACTGTTGTATTCAGGCCGGAGATCTTATACATTTCTAAAAATCGTCCGACATATTCCTGTGACTTTGCATCCCCTTTTTGGTTTTCTACACCTACTATGCATATACATATAGAACGATGGTGTTTCATAAAATGGTGGCATTCTTTCTAGCGATTAGCTTTCGACGGCTTGAAAAAGAAAGTGCAACTAACAGAAAGAACACCGGCTAATTTCGAAAAAAACTTACCATCAGCTTCTGTCAGACTCACAGAGTTGAGTGTTGAGTCTGATGGTAGAGATGCTAACTTATGCGCATCATTTGTTTCATCTCCATTTGGACTAAGAGCTAATGCGATAAGATCGCTCTCGCTCACTTCTGCGAAAGATTCTGTGTCTGACTTTGGGAATTCTATATTCTCAATTTCTCTGAAACGCGATGTTCATATTACATTATCGACAACTAACCAGTCAGAGTGATAATGCATGTGCATATAAATATATAATTACTTTGCAATAACTTTCTTATTTTCTACAGCAACGTAAGCCTTCAAGCACCGTATCAAGAAGCCAAAGGGCAACAGGGGATCTGTAAGTGATAGTAGGCGTGAAGGCGATAAAACAAACTCCACAAGAACTGGAGCATATGCCATAAATAATCCATCCGGTTTCCGAATATTTAATTGCAAGCACTTGAGGGTAACGCCCAAAATGAGATTCGCGCCAGCAGAATCTCCTGTTACCAAACATGAAAAAGAAAAGATTGTAAACACACGTGTAAGAAAAGTTTTCAATCACCGATTTCACATATACATGCGTAAACTTACCGACTAAAATTATTTTTTGCGCTGTACTTCCAAGAAGTGTATTGGCATGATTCAGAGCCCAAGCATAGGCATATAATACTTCTTCTAACGCACGCGGGAAGGGCGCTTCAGGGGCCAAACTGTAATCTATACTTACTATTGGTACACCGAGATTGACAGCCCAGGTACGCAAATAAATTTCATGAGAACGTGATGTTTGTGCCACGAAACCACCACCATGACAGTGAATAATTAATGCATCACTTAAGCCGAGCAATTCTCCACCCACACCACCCGACCCCACCTGTTTGAATTGTACGTACACGTGAACATTTTCTGCTGATACAGTTTCCAAATGCCTATCAGCAAATCAATGATTTTTTACCATGCCTATTCGTCGTTTGGAACTTAGTAGCCGAACATGAATGGGTTTCTTTCCTATATGACTATTCGGTATGGGTATGGATGCTGTAGATCCATCCAATGTTGGAAGCTTTAGTTCCTCGGGCGGAATTGAAATTAATTGATTTATGGCAATAGATGGAGCCACGATTATTGGCAATTTATGAGCCAAATCTACAACAATTGTTACGTATAAACTAATATTGGTTGCTTTAGACATTGGTAACTAAAACTGATAAAAAGTATGTAGAAATCTTACGAGCTTCATTTAGAAACCAAAATGCTTGACAGAATGAGATATCTGCACGCTGAGACACATCAACAATACGGCGTGCTCGAGCCTCGGGATCTATCACGTACTTCAGTGAATTAGCGCATCGTCCAAATATTGTACCATTGGCGTAAAATGCTTCGCTATATGTTGCCATGCAGACTGTTATTGTTTTCAAAACACGTTTCAGGCTGCTATAAAACTGAAAAGAAAACCTTCCGGTCGCAAACACAAAGTATGGAATAAGATTAAAGAGTACTGCTTGATTGTGTTACCTGAAATCCTAAGCATCTCCCATAAAAACAATACTGATTGATCTTCTCAGCTTGATTAAAAAACTCCTCCACATCAATATCATTAGATGAGAATAAGGACGGCTTACCATCGTGCATTAATTCGCTTTTTGCGTAAAGACTGATTAAACTTTCGAGGCAAGTGCACAAAGACGCTAGTAACTGCGAGCAAGCCTCCACTTCTCTGCAACACATTCAGATGGTCAATGCACTTATTCTTGCCTTCTACAAATGGGAAATAATTAGTATAGCGATACAGACCTCATATGATAGCTCTTGCGAAAAAATATTGAGTCCTTTTGGCAATATATTTGGTGGCAAGTAGACCGTGAGTGTATTACACATTTATCCACTAATATTATAAAACTTCTATACCCGTTGCCGGGTGTTTGAGCATCGTAATCAAACGACGGCGCGATCCTGGCAATCTCCTTGTAGAGCGGCTGTAACTGCTGCAGATGATCGAGGATCGCCATGAGCGCTGCTCTAATTCTAAGTCCACTTTCATCCTGGTGGGTCGCGAAGAATTCGGCGTTAGCCCGACATAATTCTCGCAGCGCTCCCCACTGCAAGGGCTCGATATCCTCGAAGGGCCGGTCGAAGTCATTATCAAGCGACATTGGATTCTCTGTTTGATCCTCCTTCATTCGTCGGGAAGTAGTTAAATCACAAAATCTCTAACTACTTCTATCGAAAGGTCGAACGCTGATGCCTGCAAGAGAAATGTCATTGTTGCGTATTCATGTATCTGCGGAATACTTGACAACTCCAAGCTAATCGTGATCTAACTATAATGATGTGAATGTCCATTTCGCTTGTGTACATCAAATTATTAATTATCTTCCTACCTTCAACGTACATGATACGAATTTGAACGAGAGGTTATCAGTGTGATTAAAATGCGCAAAACGATAGTGAAAGATTCCAAATCGTTGTACTTTACATAGTGGTCGGGTTCCTGTCAAGCTCTATTGCACCGCCGAATTGACACTGTCCGGCGAAGCTGTTATTTTAGATTTGACATTTGCTGCACATCTATTGCGGCCGCCATGTTATCTGCCCGATCGATATATTCCGCACACAACGCTAATCTTGGGGACAATAGACCCCGCTGGATTACGAACATTCTCTTTGTCGAGAATGTCAATGAATCATTTTCCTCATGGAGAATATATATCTCCCGCCTATCTCACTTGTCACACGCATGCATCGACCGATACTGTGAGGTCGCCCGATACATTTAATTATACATATATATCATTTTTAATTGAAGAACAGAACACTTCAGTGGAAATTCCTTTGATTATAATTCGAGAGGTATCACGATATTGGCAAAGTGTAAGGAATACTGCTTCTATTCTATTCGCTTTGGTTTCATGTAAATGAACAACGCTCATGTAAATGTATTAAGCATATATTAAACTTTCATTTACTTCGATTTTGCAAACAGAACAGCGGATGCGGCAAACGTTTTGCGGTTTTCCGTTTCAGTTAGTGTGGAGAAAACTACAAGTTTTAGGAATGACAATTGTATCATATTACAATATTTTCTTGATATATATATATATATATATATATTAATTATATATTAATAATTAACAAAGTATATATATGCTTAGAATTGTGAAATATGAATTATTATTGATCGATTTTAGATCCCTATCAGCACCCAATTAATTCCGCACAAGTGTCTACCGCTGCATTTCATTGATACGCGTTTTATTGATACGACCTAGATGGTGCATAAATAGCCGATTAAATTATTTCTTTGTCTACATCTGGGAAACCTGATAAATTTGCGCTGGAAGTATGTATATAGTATAAGAGTAAATGTGTATGTGTGCCTAATGATTTCATGAAACGATATCGAAACTGTCTGACGACAATCGCGTACGCGCACGTGCTGCATGTCAAACATGCCTCACCATTATAAATGTAAACACATTGCGCATTGCGCTGTTCTTCCTATAATTGAATTACCATGAATTTCATTTATCTGGGTTATTACTAATGCGTGTGTGTATAAAGTGCACAGTAAAACGGAAATGAACTCGACAATTGCAAAACAATGGAAATGTTTACTATTGTTGCTCGTAGAGTTATTAATTGTGAAAGATATGTGAAATTGTATCACATATTCCTTAATTAATACCTACGGTTGTAGCGCGTGCCTGCAGTTTGTATACTTTCCAATTCCGCACGTTTCTGTTGGATAAGTTGTTCTCTCGATCCTCAGGTGTAACATTAGCATTTATATCTAACGCGTGCGTACTTTTGTAATGTAGTGCAACGAGTTCACTCACTTTCGAACGTGGCTTACATGAATCGTATGCGTTTATGCATGCCGGAGAGCTGAAGCTGAATTAAAGCACTACTAGCTCGACTTGTGGCAAGCGGCTGACTAAATGATCAACCGGGCACTATGCTTCCATCGCCAATATGCGCTTTCGCTTACCAACAGTGTTGAGGTGCATGGCATTTAATTCTGGACTATCAATGTTTGGTTTGGAAATGCATTTCGTACACAAAGCGATTTCACATAATGGCAATGTGTTAGTCAGAGGACTCATTGCGCTCGGATTAGATAGCCGAAATTTTGTTGCCTGCCAATGACTTCGTCTTAATAAGGTAGTTGTCGCGCTCAGATAGCATATATATGCCCGAATTAATATATGCTATCTGAGCGGAACGACGAAATTGGGGTCATTAACATTTCCAAAGAATTAGTCGGCGAATAATTGTTGGTAATTTATTTATTGATAAGTAAAATTACATATATCCACAAACACAATACGTTCTTTTCACGGAGTGTAATAATGCTTTAAAATCTGTATGTGGCGAGGAGAATGTTTCTGTGATCGAGGGGGGGGAAAAAGAGAAATGAAGTGAGAGACGGCTTCACGTCCTCCGGTAGTAATTTCCTACTGATCGAAGAACGGTGAGAGAAACTTTCAAATTGCACAAAACGAAGCTCGTTCCGATCCTACGCACGAATGAATAGAAACTTACGCTAAAAAGGAATGTGTATTACACCCAAGAGAATGTTTTGTTTATTCCGCAAGTTTGTTTGTTTGGGACGCATGGGCGGTCATCGAGAGCGTTCAAGCATGTTATGTTATCGAAATTTTGGGGGCATCTTCCTTTTTCCTGAACGTTGCGCCCGTAGATAAAGTGGGTTATGCACCGCTAGGAAGCGCACGAAGTTGCCCTGCACAGAATTGAAAAGAGAGCTGCGCGTATCTCCATTGGCTCTGTATTTTTCTTACGACGAGTACAGCGAAATATTGGTAAGATCGGAAACCAAAGACGGCATTGTACAGACGTGTACATACGAATATTATATTGCACTTAGTTTATGTATATATATAATATATATATATATATATATTTATATAACATGCTTCTTCTTGCAGTTTGTAATTAGGATCAGCAATCATTTCAGATGCAAAAATCGACAATATACCGAAAGAATTGCAAAAATAAAGTTTAGTTCCGTTATTATTTCTGTTTCGCCGACATCTAACTCGAACTGCTACACGAAGGACGTATATTTTTTTCTTTCTTCCCTTTCTTCCTTTCGTTCTTCCTTTCCTCTTCGTCTTCTCCTTCTTTTCCTCGCGCTTCTCCCGTGTCATTTAAGCTAAGTTAATTACGTCGGTAAATATTACCTCTTTACAAAAATCAATTCTTAAACTTATACAGGGTGGCTCGATGCAAATTCACAATATCTTGAAGTCTGAGAATCTCCGCGCTGCTGCTGCTGCTGAATCAACTTCCCCGAACTGATATGCATCGATTAGGAGTGCTAATACTGATCATCTTGCTCGCACGCGGAGCGCCGCGCGAAAGTAATTCGAACGATCCACGACTGTGTGCAGAGTGTACAAACTTCGCATACTCTCCTTTTTTGCTAAGATTCAATCGGGATTAAAGGTCTTTCGTATGCGAGTATAGAGTTTATTTAGCCGCCAGGTGTGAATACGTGTGCACGCTTGGAATAGCTTGGCGCACCCAAGATTTTCCACTGAGTTTCTTGGTCAGGCTGTATGCAAGTCCCTATAAACGTAGAAAACTCGTCCTACGTCACGTACAATAAGTCGTAGCCTAGAAGTAGCACTAAATATTAAATAAAATATTTAAATAAAGATAAAATTCGATCTATATAAATAACAAATACTACAGGACACAGTCAGAATTTTAGCTGCCCTTCGTTTTTCATCCTTCGAGAGAGCGAAAAGCTCGTACGGCCTCTCTAAATGCTCCCGCGGGTGCGCCAGTCAGGATAGGTATGCGAGACAAAACTCGGAAAGCTACACTGTTTACCAGCCTGATCATACTTGATACTGTCTAGATCATCGTTCTACACATACACAATCCATACTAATTTCATGGAGCAGTATGCAACTACCCAAATATACAAAGAGGTTTCCGCAATTGAAAATATCGCCGAAGGAAGATGCTTTTAAAAACCGAGGCAATCCTCAACATTTGTGAATCAGTATCAAGTCAGATTTACACGCGACATGTCAATGTTTTAACGACTATATACTATAGGTACATCATGTATAGTTAATTTGATAGGTGTACATGTATATGCATATGTATATCACACACACACGCACACACACAAACATATACTTTATATTTTATTTATATATAGATATTTATATCGTTATTATTATTATTAACGCATTGATTCTATGCTTGTGTCGTATTCGTAAAGGTACGGTAATTGCTAGTGTTTTAATATATCTAAAATAATGCTTTTAACGCTCAGCGATGCACGTATGTGTGTGCCTGTGTGTTCCTTGTCGTTCAGCCTTCTACCGGAGTTGCGTGAGGCAAGTGACGGTGTACGGTGGCGAGTACATGGGAAGGCTGCTACTTGACATGCAAGTCGTTCAGTTAGCACGAGAGGATCAATTAGTTTCAGCAAAAGTCAGGACAAAGTAAAGAGATTCTTTGGTGAGATAGAGGAGTAACGAGAAATGAGAAGAAGGACAAGTTACATTGATTGTGTGCAATGTTCCACTTAACGCCGACATTAGAAGCATTCTTAAGTTGCTATTTACTTAGTAGTTGCGCGTGGTAAAACTAACATTTTTACACTTGTACAGAACACTCAGTAAACCGACTATTGTCCGATCACTCTTCATATAAAGATACGAGTGTTATGAGTCCTTTGACAAATCGGTCCTACAAAAAACGTGCGGCTATGTCGAAACTAAGATCTGTGTGCTTTCCCACGCGACCCTGGCTAAAGTGCGGGCTGCTACTGTTTGACCATATACAAATATATAAGCATTAAACGTGTAATATATTATCGTCCTCGTATATATAATTAATAGTATCCTAAGATAGTTATTGTATGAACCATCTTCCAAGAAGAAAGGAAATGAAAAAGGGGACAGAAATGGTTTCTTCAACAGCTGCCACTTGCTCGACCTAAATCGGAGGTACTAATGCCACTCAAAAAAACTCCTATTAAACTGTTCCTCTTATTCGGCAGTTTCGACATAACTCTTTCAAGTCGTCCGCATCACTGCGAAACACGCACTCGGCCAAGTCGAACGAAGCTGCCGAATATTCTCCTTACTTGCTTTCCGACAGCACCTCGATAAGACAGTGGACTTTTGCATGGAATGATAAAATATTTTGCTTCTCGTTAACGTTTATATACGTTCGTGATTTAATTTCTTAAGTATTAAGGTTCTTTTTTTTCTTCTTTTATAATCTAAGTAGACGTTAAGTACTGAGAGAGGTCACTGAAAAATGAGGCAGTGGGAGTCGAACGGAGATGAAAAACGGCTGCATCGTGAAAGTGAACGTGCATCGGCTGCCGTTCTGATATTTCAAGAGGTGCGTAAGCACACACATTATCACGCGTAGTTCTAGTAGTGATGCTTACGTCGGATTAATAATCATATGCTGCTGCTGTAACAAGCTTCTACGGCTGCTACCGTGTCCACGTGTTATTCAAGCTTGATTACCATTATTGCCATTTACTATCTCCGAAAATATCAGAACTTAAACGTACAGCAAAGAGCGCAACAGCATACGTGACCAGTTTCATACTGCCTTGAGGCTTTCGAGTTTTTCAAACATTCAATTGTCGCCGGGGTATAAGATCTCGCATTAAAACCATTTCAAAATATACAACTATGAGCGCTCCTTCCTGCGTTTGTATTAACACGAATGACGTAACGTAACAAAAACAATGGACGTGAGATACTTCCGAAGGCAGAGTATAATACTCTCCCTATATGGCACGCGTGTATGTTGTTATGGAACCGTACAATCGTTAATAATCTCGACGGTACAAATCTGCTAATATTATTATTAGCCTATCGTACCAGTATCGAGTCCTTTTTAAAAAATTTGAGTATAATTATTTAAGTGCCAGTGCATGTGGTGAGTCAGCTAAAGATCGTTTTCCTTTTGGAAACATTTTTTCGGATAAACATACCACTATGCACGTTGCACGGACTTTCTGTCTGAATTGTACTCCCGCATCTTCGGAAGGATCTCGGGTTTGAGACATATCTTACACTAACAAAGTACTATGAGATTCTTGAAGAATGTTCGCGAGAACGGACAATTAAAATAAGTTACGAGTCGGATTTTGTAGACCGAGGTAGTGAACTTATTCTCTGATCTCAAAGTATTTGTATGTAGGATTTTCGTATCCGTTGATCTGCATATTCGCCACGTGTCGCTCCTCGGGTGTAGCTGCTTGGTCGACTTCGATAAAGCCCTGTTACACATTATAAGCATTGTTGAATATTGCTAACTAGTTGTGCTACCCAGCTTCGCCCTATTGCTTATACTTTGTACTTTACTAATATACATAGAAAAGTATCGATAGATGTAGATGTGTCCTTCAATCAACATAATCGCGAATGGTATATATCTACGGAAATATTTTCATAAACAAATACCTGACTGTGAGGGCTTCTTGCACTGCGTCTTTTGAATACTGCTACTCCAACAACTGCAGCAGCCATCAATGCAATTCCGGCGAATGCAAGTGTAAAGTAAACCGATCGGCTCTCCCTGTGGTAAGGTTCGCGTCTCACAGAGTAACCCTGCCGATTTTTCATAAGAAAAATAAATGAATTGTCAGTATTGATTTTTAACCCTCGGACTACGGACGCTCGAAAAGCGACTACGATTGGCAGATCATTTTGACCCAGCGTAAAGGGATTTGTCAATATTATGTTACAGTTTGATCATCATTATTTATGCCATCAATATTCTTTACCCAGAGTCCTGCGTTCGTTGCAGGAATGGGATCAAAAAGACCCGACAATCGTTGAGCGAGGGTTAAATTGATCTGTTAAGTAGAATATATGCAGTTACCGGCTCGGAGTGGGATATATCGTGTGTCATGCTATGAGATGCTCTCACAAGTCCTTCATTATGCATAGCAGCAGCAGCCACAGGTTGTTCCGGTTGTTGCTGCGTATTCTTTGTTTCATTTATCGTGTCGCTTTCTTCTTGTTGAGCCTGCTCCGTCCGTAATTCACCGCGTTCAGCCTTGCGCTGTTCCTTACGAGCGCGTTCCAACTGCTTTTGATGTTCCTTTTCTGCGCAGTGAATAGCATTAGGTTTTCAATGTCCGGGCACGTACAGCGTGCAAAACTCTACGACTTTTAGTAATATCAACCTTGTTGCTTGCTGGCAACGTCAGCTTGATACTTGTCCAGGATGGCAGCTTCTGCCTCGCGTGTCATTGCTAACAGCAAGCCGGGAGTCTCGTCCTTGCTCCTGAGCGCCAAAACATAATCATCCATAAGACGGCCAATTTTCGCGCTCAGATCGGGATACCTATATGTGATGCACCAATATTACCCATGTAGCTTTTAATTACTATATCATTTGCAATGCTTATGAGCATGTAAGTATGGCTTCATATCATATCCACACGATCTGTATTGTATTACCGTTCGAGCATTAGAAGACTCTGGTTGGTAATTCTATCGATTTCGGCCAAGTGTTCCAAAGTTGCGGGCTTTTCCCGCTGTGCTTGCTCCAAACTGCTGTCGAGCAAATGCTTGTAATGGGCAATGGTGTGATGCCTGTCCTTGTGTAATGCTCTGAGCAACTTTTGCAAGCATTTTTGAATGCGGTGCATCTGAATCGTAATATGCAAGCGTAAGTAGTGCGCGTGAATGTATTAATGATAATTCCCGTGATCGTCGATACTTACATTTGGTGGTGTTTCGTTGAGAGCCGCGGTGTAGCAGGACATTGCTTCCTCGTTCCTTTGTTTCACTGCTTCCTACGTTTTTACATTAATTTTCTTATTACCAATGTGTACACATTCCTGTAATTGCAAGCAGAGGGATGCCTATTGTGACTTTAGTACGTACCTGTACTCTTTGCTGATGCATCGCACTTAGTTGATGTTTTTCGGCAGCTCCACTCTCCTCTAGTGCAGCAACTGTTTCTTGGAACCGTGCTGTCATCCAGCGCTTGAACGCATCCGCGGCAACAGGGTCGTGAGCCCTAATATCCTGATACCTCTCTTCAAGATCACTCCAATCCTTCATGACCTGAAAGCGTTGTAGCACAAAGAATTCGACGCTAGTATTCCGCGTTAAAGGGTTTCCTTCGCAGCAACTCTATCTCTACAGAGTGATTCGCAGGTACCGCTCATTGCTAACTCTATGGACGCATTCGTTTCGAGTGAATGTAATCTTATTAATCTCTCGACTTACTTTGGTTACTTTCTCCTTATGAACTTCCTCGAGCCTCATCTGGGCTTGCTTATAACTCTGATGCTCGGATCGTGGGTCGAAGTGCGTGAGGTATGGATCAGGTGTACTTTGCGATTGCGGGGACTGTTGCGTGCTGGTACTGACAGGTAAAGGCATCGCTGTGACTTCCTGTTTCGCCTTCTCCGTTGTTGAAACCGTACTGGATGACCGACTGACGTGATTTTTTCAATAAAATGATTCGATATAATATCATTGCAATAAGCGCGACGTGCGTGTATGTACAGTGTCATTTACCTTTGAATCACCACTGATGGGTATACCTGCGAAACTTATACGACAATTGTAAATTGTATATAAGTTATAACACGGGGTCCATCCAACAGTGCTCATTCAAAGACAAAAGCATTGTCCCTGTATTATTGTAAAATAATTTCCCGTGTGCATACCTGGTAGTAGTATCGTAATCGTCAAGGTACTCTTCGTCGCTTTCGTCTTCATCAGCTGGATCACTGAGAATATCCTCGGGGTCAGCATCGGAGTCAGTTTCGGGGTCGTCTTCGCCTTCAGCTTCCGCCTCAAGATCCTCATCTTCATCGAGATCGTCTTCTTCGTCATCACGATCTTGCTCTACATCCTTTTCCATGACCATATCAATCGGCTTCTTAGTCTTCACAGTATCTGTAATGGCAGCCGGTTACGAAGATTTTTTTTAGATCTATTGCACTTTATTAATTAAATCATGAAAATGTGAACAGAGTGAGATGATTTAAATGAAACTCTTAAAATGCAATGCGGGAAACTTTGAAAAGAGATAACAGTTTTTTACTGCAGTAAACGTTAATTCATTATATTATAAAATTGCGGTAGTTTGAGAAAAGGATACGCGCTCTTGGCGCCGAGACTCTACCGAGTCTCCTGATATAGGAAAAATGGCTAATGTATTCGGAATATGTAGGTTTATTAACTTTGACTGTTTGCGGGATGCCGCACTTTCATGTAACGTCTGTCGGATGAAAAAGTCTAATTTATCTCTGTTATACTGGAGAGGACTACCGCCTTGGCTAACTAGGTTCTCGAGATGTTCCATTCTCCGAGAATAGACGCTCTGATGAGCTGGCATATCCTCAGCCATCCTTTTATCTAGGTCACGTGAGGGATGCGTTAGCAGTTTCTTAGAGAATAATCTTCATCGCTACTAGCACTATTGAAAAATGCCAGATCTTTGCAAGATGATCTCAGGAGACGTCAAATAGATAACTGGTTAAAATGAACTATTATTATATACTATCATTTACTAATATCATCTGATATCAATAAAAACGTTAAAAAAACTCTCCAACCATGGTGCGACTTATTATTTTTTAAATTAAATAATTCTTAGCCTGCACACGAAATACCATCCGGGCAAAGGCGGCCTGGTCAGCTAGTGGTAAAATATTTGGTATCGATTGTGAAGGAAGAAGTGACCATCGAAAATATGTTCGTGAAGTGAATTTGCAGGGTATACACACCCTCGTGTGCTGGGCTAGCACGTTTCAGTGGGTTCATTAACTGCGTGTAAGGTATTGTCGTCATACATGGGGAAGAAAAGATGCGCAGAGACGACCAAAGCCATAGTGTTCCGGTGCGCAGTCGTCGAGAACGACTACGGGCGTTATTGATTGCACGGGTGAGCAAGACAGATGTAGTGAGGGTAAGCCAGTGGCAGGCAAAAAGAGGGAGAAGCGAAATATACCCACTTTCTTAATGCACCCCCTTTGACCGTTCGCGGTAGTTAATTGAAAATTGTACAAAGGAAATAGAGGCCCTGTCCTAGCTGCATTACGGACCTTGAACGGCGGTCCAATTTCATCGGGCATGCATGTTAATTATTCTGTCATGTCCTTGCATACCGTATACGCGGCAAGTGTTGCAGATGCAGTGGAACCTCTCTTATTCGAATGATGTTACTCGAATTTTGTACCGTCCGAACATTCATATATTACTTTTATAATTTTTTTCGAAATATATGAATATTCGCACTAATAAAAGCATAAACATAATACAACAGTGTTCACATGGTAAACAAATTCATATAACGTCGTTCGGGTAAAAGAGGTTCTGAAGTAGAACATTTTAGTAAACTCTGCATTTTAAGTATAAATGTGAACTGGTAGTAAGTCCTTCTTCTCATTTTTATCATGCAATATGAGGCGTAGGGAACGAACTCAAGGATTCAGCAAAAAAAAATATGCGTATAATGTAGAAATGGTGATGTAATATACGTACGTTACGTACCTTTCAGGTGTTTCGGGCAACACACAAATTCGACGCCAGAAAAGAGGGATATTCCGCACGGCAGCAACATTGCGAAGCTTCTGAGGTTCATGTTTCGTTCTCTGCAGGTGTCTGCGGCGGTCGCATTCCATCTGAAACACAAGTCCATAGGCTGTTTTTTCCTTCGGATCAAATGATTTGACGCTAGTTCTTCCCAAGCCAAGCAGAACATTGCTCACGACGATTACACTCTCGCGACCGTTAAATCTTATTTGAGAGATACATCATTTAAGCTTTTCCATGTAATTTAACTAAGACAATTATTTAGCACGTTGACGAATTCGGATTACATGATGGTGAAAGCGTTAAAAGAGGGCAATGGAAGGAAATCTCTATCTTACCTGCGAGACTCCCAACATTTCGTCTGGTTATGTAGATGATCAAAGAGACAGCCTTCCGGCACAAGCAGTGCATCGCTCTGGAAAGGACCCTCTAAAATAGTGTAAATCACATATATAAACAACCTGCCAAATTCAGACGTACATATCATTGAATTGTTCCCTCGAAATTCACGAAGGAAAGACACCGTTATGTGAAGCTATAGATATACCACTAAGTCTCTAGCGAACCCTTTTGCTGCTAGCTCTCCCCCGCTACATAGGTGTACTCGACAACGCGAAGAATCAATACGGCAGAAACTGCAAATCACAGTCACTCGTGGCAGTTACACACGAACGCGTAAATAATTGTATCTAGAGTGTTATTGAGGATTAGTTTCGATTTAATCCCCTTTGAACTAGGTACAATTAAAGTTAGTCCCAGCTGTTTATATTCAAGTGCAATTTCATTCAAACGTTGTATATTTGTAAATGGATAATATTAGGGTTAATTAACCCAACATAGTTCAGAACGTGACGGTTCGTTACCTACTCTCACGGTGGGTTAAACCGAATTTTGAATAATCACAGCTCGCAGACAATATTAACCAAAATCTTAATTAACCCTTAATTAATCCATAATTAACCAAAATCCGTCTGTCGTGTAGTTGAATGCCAAGGGGGTAAAGTGTTTCGCTTATAAAATGGGGGCGTGGAATTAACTGGCAGCCGAGTGAGAAAAGCGTGCCTTGGGTTGTACGTCCTCGAATGCAGGATTACGTTCTCCCCAGAAATCAATAGGATGATCTTCCAGTTAGACGGTGAGTCATAACCGGGTAAGATTGTGCTTGTGAAAGTGCTACGTACCGAGACATCTGTAGGGCTTGACCCAGCGTGATAATTTACACTTGGTTCTTCCTGGCTTACACCATCCGTTAACTCGCACGTAATGCGAGGACTCTACGATATTTGTGATATCTCGCTTGGGGTAAGCCTGAAAATAAATAAATCAAATAGAACATCAAATAGAAACAGGCGTATTCGAATCGTATTCGTTCAATCATTTGTGTATCGGTGTATTGAGACCTCGCTGCAGTTAACGTGCATGTGGGCACTGGCACTTGTCCCGTGGCATTAGTCTCCAATGCACGAAATCATCACACCTTTCACCGGGATAACGCATGCCATGCAACCGAGTGCAACGGGATTATTTCAGGAAGAATGAAACGAGTACAACTTATCCTTGTTAGTCCGACTAACTAGGTGAGAGGGAAGCTTAAAACACGATGAAAATACTACATGACAAAAGAAGCCGGAGGCATTGACTATGCCAATATTATATTCAGCCCAGGCTCCTCGTATCTGTTTTGATAAAACTACTGTCATTGGAAACCAATTGCATTGTCCCCATTGTACCGAAGCGCGCCTCCTCGCGATGCATTGTTGCCAGAGAAATAATTACAGTCGCAACAAATGCAGTACACCGATCAATGCGCAAGAACGAGGAATAATAATGCTTGGCAACGGCAATGATGGCTATCATGCTTTCGCGCGGATTGAAATGCGACGCGATTGCGGCTACTAATCTCTTAGTGGTAGCAGCATTCTTGTCCCTGCTACATCAGATATCCTTCTATTCTTTGTACTCACCTTCTTGCAGTACTCGAGGATGTCGAGCTTATCCGTCATACAGCTCTTCGTGTCCGACGAGGACACCCAGCGTCCCTGCTCGCCCATGTGCTGCGCCAGATATACTTGGCCAACCTCGCATAGTATGGCAACCTTTGAAAAAAGCTTTGAATCGGCATGGGTTTGTCATTTCCACTTGGTTCTATTTAGTCGCAGGTGGAACCCTTCCTGTATTTCCTCAGGACTAGCATACCGGAATACATGAAACCGTTTGTGACAAGTCGTCAAGTAAAGTATTCCACACTTTCCACATCTTTTTTTCAAGAGGATTTGTCGGAAACGCTTTCGTCTATTCCTGTGTGCAATCACCCTAATAGCACTACGCTTGACCCCGCTAGTAATATTATACGGCTTTGGAATGGGAGAGCACACAAGCAACTTTTCTAAAGAACGGTGTGTCTTCATTGTAAGCGCTCACCTGTGGTTCTGTTCTTCCACCAGCTGGTGCCAATTCGAGCCTCTCTGATACTGCCTGAAATGAAACAATACCATAGCATGAGAAAGAATCCCCTTCCTGCTAATACGGAGGGTAACGTTTGACTGCTTGTATCTTCCCAATAAATTTGAATACTATATAAAATTATGTATACAATTCGAAAATTCTTGTAACAAAGATAGTTGATATGAAGTCTGGTTTAACTAATAATATTATAAAAATATTATATAGAACACTAAGTTTAATTTCAACCCTGGCATCCCTTACATGAGAATTCGTATCGCGAACGGCTGACTTTGGCTCTCTCCGACTAACTAGTTGGTCACCTTGCTTATATCAGTGCTATTCAAATTAATCTAAAGCTCAATTGAAAGTCCGAGTCGCTGGAGGCGGTGTCGAAAGAAGTCGGTACACACCCGGTACGATATCAAAGCGCACGGGGCGGACACATGTATAAATCAAGCCGAGGAATGCAACGCTTTTCGAGCTTCATTGACCCCCTACGGCGAGGTCAACAGACACAGGGATACTAGTTTACTCGGTAGTGATCCAACACGTAGATAATCCACCTTCTGACAAGGTCGAAATTTCCTAAACCAGGCTGTTTCTCCGCCGGGCTTCCCATCGATTCGTTAGTCGCTCGTGAGCAAAGCATCGAACTACCCGACGACTACTAAACTACCATTGGGAATTAGTGTACGCTTTGTAGAATGCAAGGAGAATCGACTTGGCAATGTCGAGCCCGTTTCACTGCGACTCTTTTTCCCGAATACTATGCGATACGATACGCCTGCAATTCCAATTGGTTGCCGTTGGGATCGATTGCTGGCGTAAATATGTACCGCTATCATTAGGGACAACCAATATTTTCCTTAACGAGATTGTATTGTGAGGAGGACGAGTCGGAAGCCGACAGGATAGCCGAAAACGAGGAAGAGAGCGAGTAGACGCTGTCAATTGCAGGTATACACGCCAAGAGTGAATGCACCGTGAAGAGACGAGAAGAAGAGGGACAACAACAAAAAAAAAAATCGAAGATACGCTGCTCTTCAATCGAGCCCGTCATGTCTTGCCGTTCTATCGATCTCGGCATCGTGGCGTCATGGACGCGCTTGCACTCTAACTGGCGATGTGCCGCTCGTAATAGCTCCGTCGGCGTGTTCCCAGGAAAATGTCTTTCCCTTGAAAATGAAGCCACGGGTTCCTGTAATTTCATTTTCCATCGGGTCCTACAACCGTGTAATCAGTTTTCGGGCAGCGTTGCATAGCAATAAGTACGTATTACCGTTGATTCGCTTACTCACTCGCTGGCACTAATTCACTTCTTCCTGACTAACTTAAATGCCACGAGGAAGATAAACATTCTATACTTAGTGCCACAGTTGCATGCATAATGGATATTACTTCCTGCACAGATCCAACTTGGAGTGTTCAAGAAGAACTCGTAATAAACTTAGTTTCGAATCAGACATAATGAAAAGAAGAAGAGAAGAACTTCCAACCTAGAAACAATACGGTGATCATTATCACAGAGACATTAGCGGTTATCGATGATAATAACAAGTCGAATTACCAACTGGTTTTCAAAGCAAGATCCAGTCTCTTTGGCGATGCTCGCAAAGAGAAAGAGAGAATGCAAGGCGAAACGGTGGGTGACGTACTTCAAGATGTAATTCGCGACAGCATGCTGCATAATACTGTCTATGCCTATGAATGTGTGTCTCTGTGTGCGTGTCACCAGCCACACCTCACCTCGGGACTACATCACGGGAATGACTTCACGTGCCGAGGTAGAGCCGAGGAGAGCCACACATATTGCTGTCGAGTTGTGAGGACGAAAGTTTTACTGATCTTCTTTCATCTAGCCGAGTGGGATGAGTGGAAACGGGTCTCTTTTTCTCTCTCTCTCTCTCTCTCTTTCCGCTCCCGTTCGCGTTCCCTCGAAACCGAGCTACTATTCAAAGTGTATCATTGTCCGGGGGAGCGAGAGACGCGAGAAAACCACCGAGGAGCTCGAGCTCGAGCTCATTGTCCCTCGGGCTTCACGAATTTCCGCGAAAAAAAAAGAAAAAGAAAAAAAAACGTGCCACACCGCTGCACGATTCGTTGCGAACGTTTTGTCGCAATCAACCATTAATACTAATAATGTCGACATCCGCCCTTAAACCAGCAATGCTCGCGCAACCCTCTCACCCCAACCTCTCATGCCGATAGTTAATCGCAGATCAGTTGTGTGCTTTTCACCGGAAAAGTATAAATAGCGGTTGCCGGATATTTTCAATAAGTCAGGAGGTCAGCGGTAGTTTATTATTACACACCGCGAGTCAGTTAGTACTTTGTATCCTATACTACGATCGCGTTAATTAATGCAAATATTATACAACAAGACCGCCTAAGTTACCATTGTGGAATTAATATGCGTCCACATGTTGGAAGCTTTTTCAATTGATCGTGAAATCAACCGGTGATGCATACGGAGTGTAAAAAGAAATGCAGAAGTATATGTGTATACATAGTTGGATCGATGTGTATATGTGGTGTGCCAGTGTAGAGCAGCACGAGGGACGCAAGTAGTTCATGCAGACTCCAAGATATACGAGTGGGGCCAAGATGCGCGAGATGCACAACGTATGACTGGCCGCGGCCCTTTAAAGCCGATTAGCCGATGTTTCACATAAGATTCGATCTAAGTGGATTTACTTAATGTACTTAAAGCGAATCTGACCGCAGCCTTAAGGAGCTTCGCCCACACGCGATACACAGGCGGCGGCCGTCGCCGTCGCCTGGCGATGCGAAACTTTTTAGACGCTGACGTATCAAAATGCAGTTCTCGCTGGCAACGGCACCGACTTTTTTCTTCCTTGGTCGGCGAGAGAGTGCGAGAGTTACACCGTGGAGGTATCGAGAGTAGGTATGCTGTCGTGCCGGTTTAATCTCGGCAAACAAGCGCTTAACCTGAATCAAGGCTGTAAGTTTTGTCTATAGTAAAAGGACGAATTCCGAAGACGCATGGAAACCCCTGAAAGACGCGCGCATCTTTCTCTCACTCTTCTTTTAGCTGCCCTCCTCCTCCCTCTCTTTCTTCGAGCCGCTATCCATGAATATAAAGACATTGCGCGATCACTAAAGGTGCACCGAGCATGAACGAGAGAGTATGCGGTAAACAACGATTCATTAAGAGGCCGGTCGTTCCGCGCCTCTCGTTACAATGCGGAATATTCCGTGTTTGCATCGGCGACCGGTTTATGGTGCACTGGAGACTGTTACGCGAATGACCCTTCTAACCGCACGAACGATTTATTAACACCGTATTGTTAAGTCCTTTCGAGCATTTGCGAGTCGGCTACAAATCGAGCAAATCAACGGAGCGCTAACAGCCATTTGCACTCGCGGACGAAACTCTGCCACCCCAAGGATTCCTTTCCTCGACGCCCTCGAATCGATGCTGCTCTCGCCCGACGTGCTTGTCTGACTTCTCTCGTCAATGAGGCGAGTAAACCGTTTGCGCAGCTATAGGATGCCAATGAAATCTCGCCACCGCTAGGGGAAAAGTGCTGGTCGATCAAAAGTTATACGGAGAGGATGCATGGTGGAAAAGGAAAGGGATTCTGCCGTAGTGCGACGAAAGTAGTAAGGCTCGCGTCGCACGGCTGCAATCCGTGGGAGCTGGAACGGCGACAACTGGCGTTGAAATCGAAAAGTAGGTGGGCGAGCGTGAGAGAAACGGAAAGTGCATGAAAACGTTTTGAAGCCCCGCTCGTTCAGCGCATCATTAGAAGAACGTTTTTAGTGCGCTACAGCTCGGCACGATGAGAAGGCTGCTGCATTTAGATACAGCCTTCTTATTCTGCGGAAAAAGCCGCGCCTCCTTACTGAAGGCCCGGTTCCCTCGCATTGAAAGGCACGGCGCGCGCGGATTGAAAAACTTTTTGTTACCCTATGTAATTACACGAGTGAATAAACCCCGTTATAGCGCACTCTCTCTCTCTCTTTCTCTTCCATCAAATTTCGTGTGTGCCCGCCTTTCACCGCTAGACAGTAAATAAATAGGACGCCCATTATACCTGAAGAGGGAGGCGAGACAAGCTGCATTTAGGGGAGCTAATATCCTTCCGATATTAAGCGCGGCCATTAAACAATTCCGATCTGCGCGTCAATAATCTGCTTTTCCGCTTAAGCGACAGTGGAAATTAGATCCGCAAGTGAATTGCAGCGCAGATGTTTCCTGGGAACGTTGCGAGCGAACGTTACTGTTCAATGTTTGTGGAATGCGTGTTTTGCAAATTGTATTCCCTATACGTGAATATTATCCAGCCACCGTCCGATTGGTTGCAAAATCGGCGCTCAAATTATTTCCATTCCCACATTTATCACCGGGTGTTCGTTCCGCGCGAGTAAATACGTGCAGCGCGAAAAAAAAATCATCGCTCTCTTTGTGATTTCACAGGCAGGTGAATCGCACGCCTTTCGCGTTCTCGGCGAGCGCGCGCGCGCGCCCGCGTTTCAGTTATACCCAATCACGCGCGATAATTTGTGCATGCAGCAGCACGGGAGAGAAAGATTGCACTCCTGGGGGTTAGAGGCAATTTCAATGGTGTCGAAAGCGTGCGCGGCTGCCGATAGCGCGCGCGCCGCCCGTTAAAACTGGAAAATAGATTGTCCGAGCGCCGCCACTGGAGGACCAATCTATTGCGCTTGACAGAATTCATCACCCGTTCTTCCCACCTGTCCCTACTTCTCCCTGACTTTATCCCTCGCTCCTTCAATCGAACTCTACCCATTAGCCCGACTGGCACGCCAATCCCGTGAGAAGCTTTCCCTTCCAGTTTTCAGATCGCCCGAAGGGAGATGCATTGGGGCTTGCAGGGCACCAAGAGACCATACTAGTTGTTGACAGTGCGATATTACAAAAAGGTCAGCAATGGAGCGTCGAATGATGCTGGAAGAGCGTTCGATGGAAGGTTGGTGTTGGCGAGAACTGTGGGTGGCTCATCAGAGCGCGCTCGCCTCCCACAAAGGCAAACACATCACGCGACAAAGAACATAAAAGACATTAACGATCGCATGGCGCGCACACCGCCGGGCACACGCAGTGCATTCCGAATGAAAAGCTCGAGAGGATTGGAGCGGCGGTGTGCATTGATCGATTACTGTCACATCGGGCTTTGACAGTATACCGCTACCTCTCTCTCTCTCTTTCTCTTTCTCGCTCGCTCACTCTCCATCCGCAGCGATCGCCTTGGAAGCGAAGCGAGTATTTCCTAGGCGGAGAATTTCGCGAAATGAGCACATCATAGTCCGGCACATCGATCGTGGTGCGGCTTGCGCGTGACATATAGCCTCTAGTGGAGCGCGAGGGTGAAAAAATGAAAATTGACGTCAAGTCGAGCCGGCTCGGGGGGCCGAGCGCTCGGCTGTCGGACGGCAGCGATCGGACTCGACTTTTACTTCGGAGATCGCTCGCCGCTCACCCGCTCCTTCCTGCTACCTTCGTCATGGTACAGCACGGAATGTTTTATGTCGACCCTCCAAAGGTCCGTGCGATCCTTATGGGAATCTCCAAGCTTTCGGAGTTGAGGAATAGCTTTGCTTTAACATAGCTGTATGAATCGACTTACCTGGACCCGGCAGACCAGTAGGAGGGCCGTGATTGCGGGAACCAGCAGCATCCCCTTCATCTCCGACTGCTCCCGAGTGACCCTCTTAGAAGCACCTACGTTCGACTCGACCCAGTAGAGGAGTGACGGCGCAGCGCCAGCCAGCAATTCGCAATCGACTACTGCCGCTCCTCTTCTAACAAGACACTCGCAGAGCGAATATACTCGAGGTGCGCGCTCGCCCTGTAGATTCCTTCGGCAGGCGGAGGATATTATGCTCTTATGCAGGAATCACCATTCACCCGGCGTATACGGGAGCACGGCGTACTACTCACTGTGACACTGCTGCTGGGTGGGTCGCTCTACGGGAAATCAAGATGGTGGCGCGACGCGGCGCCGGTGCCGCGCTGATACCCTCCTCGACCAATCAGAGCTCGCCTACCTGCGGGGGCGCACTCACCATGCGCGCCGTCGTCAGTCGATAATCTGGCGGGAAGAGCGCGATTTCAAACCGCCTCTCACACTGACTCACTCCCGCCGCTCTCTTTGAGAAGCCCTTCATTCTAGACGGGACGAGTATCACTTTCCTATTTACTTGTGGTCATTAATTAATTGATTTGTTTTTATTTATGTGTCACGCTAATTTTTAACACATACTGTAGATTCCAGATATTAAAAGACACAAATTTATAAACGCTCGTTGGTAGTTCATTATGAAGTTGAATTTCCTGATGTGACTGATAACAGTATAAGTAGAAGTGGACAATCCCCTATGAGCGACACTCTAGAATGCAATTTAAAACGTATATTAGTCTTTGCCTCTATCTGTCAGGTGATCTGTCTAGATTAACCTTACACTGCGTAATTATGCTCTGCAATTATTCTTGAAAAGCGTCAATTTTACAAGGGAGAGTATAACTTGTAACTTCGCAGTGAACAAAAGTTTCTTGTAGCAGGTTAACGAACACCCGTTCGCTTAGGATAGGATGGGTGAGCTTGTAATTAAGTGTTCGTTGGGTAGAATAATCGAAGGGCTGCGAAAGTTTGGGCAAATAAATCGGAGCTGCAGTGGCTGGCGCGACCACATATAGAAACCGCCTCTAATGTCAATCGATGGGAGAGAGCATTCGCATCACACCGCGCAATAAAGCAATTATTCGGATTATAGGGGATAAAGGGGTATGGAAAGGGGGCCTATATAGAGGGGCGACTCGAAAGGTAGAGAGACCTGAATGGGCTGGTCATATTTTGTGAAGGAAGCCCAGGCATTTTGAAGATTCTGCTAGAGTCAACAACCTGTAGATGTGTGTAGCACCGACCAGTGAGAGGCTCGCGTTTGCGCGTACGCCATCAAAGGCGAAATCACGGCTATTATCTTTTTCTAGCTGAGAGAGCCTCCACAGCATGATCCATGGTGACCTTTGCCAAGTGTAGCAGCATACTTCCGAGGGATTAGCAGCAACAGAATAGCAGTATTTGTGCTCTTCCCTTCGTTATGATCACCTACTGTCCTGAATACTAATAGGACCGCGCGGAAGACAGCAATGGAAGGGAGGGACGGACGGATGGATATATATCTAGAGAGTGAGGAGAACTGAAATCACTAGATATCGGATGGCCAACTAATCAATCGAACAATTGGCTAGCGCAGCGATATGCTAACTTGAAGCCTCTATTTCGAGAACCCTCCATGCGGGAGACATGTATGCTATTAAATCAAGTGTTCTCTCAAGTCTCTTTGACTACCAGAAGGGTGCTTGATTCCTATCCATTAGCAAATGATTCGCCGGCGGGTTCCTAATAAATTGGGTATTTTGCATTCCTTTAGCCTTTTTCAAGGAACATGAAAATGCACGTGCAGATAGCCTTGGCCCATACCTTCGCCCGTGTGTCGGGCACCGTACCCACTGGTTTCCTTGGAAACGGTATCGATTTCAACCCTCAGCTATGCAGTAGAAACCAGCAGTACACCATGGGGGTCTCTTCGTTCCGAGTTTCGACAAGGCATCGAGTCCGTTTAAACTACTAAATTACACGGACCTTCGTCTTACTCACCATTCCTAGTCGGCCGACTGTGTGCACCCGGATTCCTCCTTGCAAAAGGGGGAGATTCTTTTCTCGCGCGAGCTACTTTCGCGTAGCAGCCTCCTAAAGTCGTGAGAACGAGTCGAGCGTAATTATGTAAATTTGATAAATTATACTCGACACCGTCTGTCTCTCAAGGAGCCAAGCTGGCTACCCCTCCTGCTTCTATTAATCATAGGTTAAACGCTCCCGCATAAGCTGGCCGCTCTTATTATCGCCGTACAAAATTCCTCGGCGTGTCCCTCAGCCGCTCGCACTTACCAACTAATAAGATTATGCGCGCACAGTGAATTCGCGGTACTTACTTGGAAAGAAGTCCTTTGATAGCGAAGTAATTATCCCATAAACTTCCCTAAAATGTAATTACACGGTCTACCAGAAGGCTCCCGTGCAATAAGGAATGCAATCTTTGTAGATAGCAAAATTGCTGTATAAGTTTCTCTCAACTCTGGAATTTAATAGAACGTGAACCGAGAACTTTACGTAAACCTAAATAGCATCATGTATACCTATTTAATATCCCTGGAAATGTTAACTCGAATCTATCAGTACGCCAATAACATTATCGTCAAATGCAAGGGAGGAACCAACAAATATGGAAGGGAAACTCTCGCTCGTATTTCGACAATTCAGCCAGCAGAACGGATTACGGAATTCATTAAAGCAGTAGCGAAATGTTTCCCGTCGTAACAAGATGTGTATAAAAAAAAAAGGTCATACCATTTATGAAGTGACTAAATTGGATCGGGAGATATATAGCACACTGCGGCGCGAACTAACGAATAAACCCGTTTCACTTATATTAAATGACGAAGGAAATTATGAATTGGCAAGCGCGATGCCAAGCGCAGCCAGATATTACATCCACTGGCGTCCGTGTAGAATGCATTTGCTATTAAAACAAAAATGCTCGTATCAATCAATGGGAATAAGGTTTAATTGAAATATGGCCATGTTTGCATAATAATCATTTATCCATCGCATTCGTCAATAATATAATATCAATGTTCCTCCAGGCTTACACATATCGCAATTAGCCTTATATAATACTATAACAGCACTCTAATATCAGAATAATACTTTCATGTTGTCAGAACTATTGTCACATTTCACGTGTTCCAAGTCTACGAGTATTTGAGGGAAACTTCGTCGGTTGTTGTTGTGTGCAGCATATATGTATTTGTATACGAAGAGACAAAATTGAAGATTCACGGACGATCGATTGTGGGATATAAAAATATCACAAAAGGCTTCTCGCTCTCACTGACGCAGCTTCTCCTCGACTTCAAACAGTCCGCAAACTTTATTAGCCGGAACGGCTTTATCTGAAACAAGTAGTAGTTTTACGGTAGAATTAATCACGAAAAATGTCCCCGTGAGCTTTAGCTGTCACCGCGCGGTACTTGAGCTATTACGGCTCAAAGAACTTCCCCCCCTCTTCCTCTCTCGTTCCTTTACTTTACGAGCGATAAAATGTTAACATACCGATCATCTTGGGATACGGCAAATTAAGGTTGTTCATTATGACGACAAATTCATGGAGAGACTTTGATAATCTCGGGTTTAAAGCCTTCTCCTCCGCTACAGTGGTCACAGTCCTGCCGTTATAATCGTGGGCCGGATATAGTCTAAAATTGGGGGGCAGAGTGAAGATCTTCGAGTGCACGGAGTTATATAAGATCTCCGGAGAACCACCCTAAAATTTGTCATTATTTAAACTGCAATTCAATAAGCTATACAATGAAATAAAAGAAGACTACAGTTTCTCAGCCGTAGCCTATGACCACGTAACGCGATTTTCACTGTACTTTAGACGCATTGTTATATTTATGCAAACTTTTGGCTCTTCAGATTACAAATGGAAATTGGTAAAAATCGTGCTATGTGGCCTTCAGCTAAACAAAGTTTCCCGCGTTCCTGCTTAGTAATCTCGAATAATCTCGTATACTTATCGGTACGCTCGTGATACAGAACTTTAGAGCAGCATGCATTTCTATGCATAAGCGGTGCATGTATCTTTGCAGATATAATGCTGTGTACCTTCCGTATCTGACGCAATCTTGCGCTGAGTTTCTCCCGGAAAGGAAGGACTTCACCGCGACGAGATCATTTAAAATTAGACGACGCATAGCCATTGGCTTATAATTACAAGCAAACGAAGGTAACAGCTTTATTCAAGGTATTGATCAATGCAAGTAGTATGATGACTGGCAGATTTCCGAGACGCCACTGAATTTCTCGGCGCAACGAACTCACAAGGCACACACAATCCATCGTTATCCGTCAGAAGTGCGCCGGAGGGGAGGCTGACAAATTGCAAGAGCATGAAAGCCGATACAAACCTGAAAGTCAGTTCTACCGCAACCGCGAATCAGGAGAGCATCTCCCGTAAACGCGATACCCTGGTCATCGCAGACATATGTGACGCATCCTAGATGGGGCGCAAACAACAACTTATTAAAATCCCATTACACATAAATATACTGCCGGTAGTCTAATATTAAACCGGTTATTAATACGAAAGAACCAGAGGAATTTTTAATATATATCTCTGCCGACGATGACGCGAACCCTGGCAAAAGTGGAACAAGCTGAATACAATAGTACGCCTTCTTCCTAACTATAATAAGGGCAGTACACACAGATAGTGTATCTACAGAGCTTCTCGTATACACATTGCAGATCCCGAATCAGAGATGATATACGAGATGTGTGCATGCATGCAGCTTCTTCGCACGCGTTGCAGAGTTCTGCTGGAATATTATACAGTGGATGTCTGACCTTCGGTATGGCCTGGAGTGGGCACTGCTATCAAATGATGTCTGCCAAATTGAATCTGTTCATCGGGCTCCAGGAGTATGTCGGCCTTGGCGCCACTGGTACGTGCTATCATTGACTTGCAACCGGGTAGCAATGCTTTGAGTCTTCCCGTCCCGGTGATATGATCGGCATGCATATGAGTGTTTACTGCAAGATATAAGCTACTGACTCTCCGACCCATAAACCATACCAAGCGCCCCGGCTACTATCATCAACGAGTGGACTGCGAATGTTTAAACAAGCTTGGCTGACATGCACTTCCCAAACTAGGCGTATCGTACGATCGATGAAAAGTTATGTTCGCTCGAGTATTCATAGTGAAAAGGGCAACCATGTCCGCACACACCGACTTGTCTTAATTAAAAAAATTTCAGAATGTTTCCCAGTATGAGTGCTCGTAGTATAACAGTGGGATGCGTTCATAGTGGTTATTATGAATAACAGGAATGCTTGCCATGGGAGAAAAAAAGGTCCGCAGCGCTGGTCATATTAGTAAGAGTCACTATATGCAACATTAAAAAAAAGGAAGAATGAAAAGTGATGCAGAATGGGCGGTGTCCTGACCGACGCGTGCATTCATAAAATAAAAGGGTTCATGGCACGCGAGACTAACAAAAGCAAGAATGCATGCAACAGAGGCCGTATGTCGTATAGGTTCATTTACCCTCGTCACAATTACTTGAACGTTTTCTATTATACGCATTTTCCTGAGACCCCTTTTCCGATCCAGATGCGAATGAAAAATACAATAAAGTGTCTCGAAAGACTAAATCTACTGTTCGTTCATAATAATTTTACTGCTGTATTAACAAATACTTGAATATAGGTTTAGATCGTATCCATGATAATAAAACTGTTATCGAACTCAACGACATAATCCACGAGAATCGGAAACGCTACTCTTTATCGTAAAAAATATTCATTATCTCGAGTGCAAGTTGAATCGAAGGTGTTTTCACTGAAAAATGTTGTTTCATTGGCAGTCAAGCACCACTTCTTCTTCCCCTTCACTTCTGTAGCACTGTGAAGAGGCATGCAAGTAAATATTGCACACAATGATGATCGTTGGTGTGCGCGGGATGGATCAATTAAATCTATGCTGCTTGGCGTACGGCAAGCGCAGCCCAATTAGAGGGACAAAATTGTCGTTAAGTGAATTAAGTGTCTCTTCACTCTGATCGCATTATACCAATTGCCAGTTCATTCGTTCGTGATAATTGCAACTCTGCTGAATCGCATCCACTCTCAACTTACATGCATATTTCAATGTTAATCCTAGCTCCTCGATTAATTTTGTGTCACGTTCGGCCCATTCAATCACCGGATCTATTAAGACCGCAGTCTTATCGGCGATGTCCGCAAGTAGATAAGTATATGTACTGGAGACCGGGTCAAATAGCTGGGAATTAAAAACAGAACTTGAAAAAAGCTCCCGAAACCGGTATTATTCCAAAAGATTCTTATAGATGAAAAATTCAAAAAGAGAAGTAACACGATTTCAACATAAACCTGATACGTTATTTACATAAACTTTCTCTCTCCAAGATATTGAGCTACATCTTAGTCAGCGAAAGAAGAAAAAGATTACATTCATTTTTATCTTACATGGGCATAACAGTTATCGAAAGGATGACGTTCGGCCGGAATCGGTGCGAGATATTATCCACCGGGTTGGGATTATGCAACAGAAACCGGCCGAACGACTCTCCCAACAATCGCTCTTCGAGTCTGATTCGACTGCAAAAGGCATTGTTGCACGAAAGTGGATTGTTTCGACTGAGTAAATCATAATTGGTCGAATATGGTAATTCAGGTTGCATCATTAGATGACGTTGCAAGCGCGACTGCTCACTGCTTTCACGCGGCGACTGTCTGAAGCGTGAACTGCGTAACCAGGTGGGATGTAGATAGCTCGACATGCGCAACCGCAGCGATCTTACCTGACGAAAAAGGAAGTCTTTGGAGAACGGCACGGGTTCCGTCAGGACGCCGGTGCCACTATAGCTTCTTGCTAAAACAGCCGGTCCCCGTAAATAGAATGTGCTGGTGGTGGCTCTCACGAAGCCCCGATAGAGAGAGTTTATCAACGTACCCATTTTGTTCACAGCGAAATCTCACGTGTAGTCCGTGACAACGCCACTTTCGCTACTGACTGACAGTCACGCAGGCCACTCATTCAAAAAGTGGCCCGGCTTACGATAGCCGTCATTTACGTGTGCGTTATGTAAAAGTAATTAGCAGCGATGACCCTTTCCACATTGCTATGATACGGGAAGGACTCTGGGCGCCATATATTTCATATATGTGTGATTTCATGCAATAATCTTTCCAAGGTTATCTATAAATCGCCTCTTTTGATTACGCGCTTCAACCTGGTGGGAATACATGTGTAAATAAAATATATCGAAAATGTACATTGAATATTCGAACTGAAGATAGCAAGACAGGCGAAGGCCATGTTTGTTTATTACTGAAATAAGCCGCGGTCACGCAAATACAAAATTTCGTCGAAAGACGACCATCTATGATGTCGTATTTCATGATCACTTCCTTTTGGAGCGGCCATCTTGATTTTCTGTTAGCTCCTCCGCCATCTTGCTTTACCTCTTTCCGGTTAGCCTTCGTGCAAAGGTGTGTGCTATTCGCAGGTTTTCGCGAAGATTGTCATTGTTTAATTAAGAATATAATGTAAATTGGAGTCGAGCATGATGCCTGATAGCCGAGGCATTATAGACTCTATTTTGTAACGATTAATAACAACCACTGTGTCTTTTGAAGTGTTTGTTGTGATAGAGTTAACCCATGTGGTCTGCGGCTAGAACGTTTTAGGTTCGACAATACTGTAACCTAACTATTACTTTTCAGATGCCTTCCGTCACTCTCAAAGACGTCGATCAACACAAGTTCGTCAAGGCGTTTGCCGCGTTCTTGAAAAAGTGAGTAATATTTTGCACCGAAACGAATTTACCCTAAATGGTTGTCTTAACCAAGTACTGACTTTACTTTGTGAGTTTATCGTGTACAATGTAACTAATTCACAACAATGACTACAGGACCGGCAAAATGCGTGTACCCGAATGGGTAGACATTGTGAAGTCTGCTCGTTTCAAGGAGCTCGCACCGTACGACCCTGACTGGTACTACATCAGATGCGCAGCCCTTGTCCGTCACATTTACATTCGCAGTCCAATTGGTGTTGGTGCAGTGACCAAGATCTTTGGTGGCCGCAAGCGTAACGGCACTCATCCCAGCCACTTCTGCAGATCAGCTGGTGGTGTAGCGCGTAAAGCACTCCAGAGCTTGGAGCAGTTGAAGCTCATCGAGAAGGCTCCGCTTGGTGGCAGGAAACTGACCAGCCAAGGAAGAAGGGATTTAGATCGTATTGCTGCTCAGGTTAAGGCCAAAAGCAAAAAACAACTGAAAATGCAAGAAACGCTTGTCCTTTAATTTACCTGTTTCTATAATAAAAATTAAAAACATGTATTTTCTGAAGTGTCTATTCCAACTCCTAGTGTACGTTTCATCGACTTAGTTATTATGCTGGTAGAAAATTATATAATAGATTTAATTCTTTGGCTGCGTAGTTGTCTTTAAGCATCTGGAAATTCTCGAACTTTTGGAGAAATTGTATGATGCATGTGTAACTTATTACAAAATAACTGCTAGTTGCAACATTGTATAATCTAAAATAGAAGAATCAAATCTGACAGAAGATCATGCGAAACTGTATAAACGATCGAATGGAAATAATTTATGACACAATACATAGACATTCATTCATCGACACAAGCTTCATGAATTAAAAACGCCCATTAACTCCAAAATGAATTAGTCAATACGATTGCCAGTTCGAACAAACGTCTGGCATCCACGTGGTGGCAGCGCCGACGGCGGGTAGAGCGCGCAACGCTCTTACCGTGTAAACAGACACAGGCGCACACAATGGTGAAGTTACTCCCGGAAGCAGCGCCGCCTCAGTGAAAGACTGTCCGCGGACGTAAGCGTATCTCCGAGGAGAGAGAGAGCGATCGGGCTGAATTGGGATCGAGCGAGCCTAGGTGGCAAGGTGTGCGTCGTATCCTGGGGGACGCAGCTGCGTAGGCGCGCGCCAAAGAAAGTGGATGCATCGTAAAGCGGGACGGCTGAGCAGCAAAATATGTTTCCTCGGCGGCGGTGCGGGAAAGGCGGAGTGGCCGCGATGTCAAGGAAATAATCGTGTCGCGCAAGTGTCTCTCGCCGCTAGAGGAGGAGCAGGCAGGCTAGCAGGAGGAGACAGGCCGTGTGCTTAGCTTCCGTCTCGCTCCCGCCGAATCATCCTTTCCTACTCGCACCAACGCCATCGTGGAAAGAGAGGCTCCCCCTTTCCCCGCAGCCGGCCGTCTGTAGAGCGGCTGCATCCTTCTCCCGTGCATCGAGCTGCTGCTGGCCGACTCTCTCCTGTCAGTCGGTCGCTCGCACCGGGACGGCGACGTTTACCGTGACGCGCGGTAAACGGTGTGCGCGCTGGGTGGAGACACACACCAAGAGAGAAGGTGACAGCCCTGCCCGCCGCCGGGGAATTTATGGTGCGCGCCGGAGAAACGGTGAAGTGAGTGCTGCTGCTGCTGCTACTTGCTGGTTGCTGGTTGCTGGTTGCTTCTGTCAAAGTGCGAGGTGTGCGGCAACGAGAGCGAGCGAGAGAGCCGGGAAGAAGCAAAGCGGCCCTGGTTTGGCCGGGAAAGTCCAGAGGGCTCGTTGCCATTCCACTGAGCCAATATAGGTGCCAAGAGGGAAAAAATGCCGGGCCTAATCGCCGTGAGCGAATTCGTCGAGGAGACGAGGGAGGACTACAACTCGCCCACCACCTCCACCTTCGTCTCGAGGATGCCACAGTGCAGGCAGACCATCACATCTCTGGAGGAGGTCAGCCGCTCGCGTTTCTTTGAATCATTTTGCTTCGATCGTCGCTGCTGCGCGCTCGCATCGGCTTCTCGCACCCTGGATCCCCGACACCATCGCTCCGCCAACTCCTCTCTCTCTCTCTCCCCCTCTCTCTATCTTTCTCTGTTTCAAGCTTAATCCTACAGCCATTCTTCTTCTTCCTATCTTTGGGGATCAGTGCGCAAACTTCCTCAGGGAGGGCACCTGCCCGGCCGATTTCCCCGACCTCGGTTGATACGTCCTGCGTAACCTTATCCTGAATCCTACTCGAGCGCGTGTCTCGTTGCGTGGGCGTTTCGCGGTCGCCCGGAGAGATGCGATACTCCCTCTCGATTTGGATGCAAGCTATCAATGCGCGAGCGAGCGCGCCGCAACTTCGACTCATCGTACGTTGCTCCCCCTGAATTGGGAGTGTTCTTTCCACCTTCCGGATAAGGCACGTACCCTGCCAAGGTACCATGATGAAAATCGGCCTGTCGTGACTGGCAATTGGTTCACACTCGCGTGCCACGCATTCAATGCATGCAATTTCTAAGGGAGAAGTTGGGGAAGCAACTTACCGCATGCTTTGAAAAGATGTAACAACCACTATAGTTTTTGTTTAGTCTGTACTGGTTTATCGATCTGTTTGTTCTTGAGTAAACAGTACATGGATATTGTATGCCTCGGTAGATTGGGGTTAATACACTGCTCTCGTAAGGTGTGCCTTTATAGAATCAGGCGCATGTGATTTCTAATGAATTCGCAAAGGTACTTCGAGCGCAATTTAAACCCGTTTCGCGACTTGATTTATCGTTTCTCTTGCGGGCCATCTTGTCCTACTGAAATACACGGAGCTCGGATGCGCAACCCATTTCCCAGTTATCGGACCACTCATGATATCCACGTCCGCCCGAAAAGTCAATAGATCTTCCGACTTGTAAGTAAGACAATATCTCGTTTGAAGTCTCGGCACTTCAATCAGTCAGGATTATGACTTCAAAGAATTCTGGATATACCAGGGAATCCGTGTCTTTGACTTTCCTCGTATACATATATACTTTGCCTTCTATGTGCTCTGTTGTAAGAGGACACCAAGTCGGAACGCCTTGCGTGGAAGTCCTTGCAGTATTGAATTTTTCGTCGCGCACAATGCACACTACCCGAATAAAACTGGGTCGTCGAATTTATGTCGCACATTAGACCGCCGTGGAATCGATTCGACTTTTGTCTGCGCTTAATGCTCTAAAAAAAACATTCGCCTTAGTCCCCCGGAGGCACGCTCGATATGGCATGAGATGCGCGCGTGTGGGTATTGCCTTCGATGATATCAAGCCGCAGATATTTTTCGCCGTTCACGTAGGCGACGAAAGTTACAACAGCCAGTGCATATTGTTAAGCGCGTTTAACACACCTCCACAGAGTAGTAAAAATGTCAATTATTGGTGTTACGTGAACGATAATAGAATTGTGGTAATATGCAACTGACGCTGGAGGCAAAAGTAATCTGAAAGGCTTCTATGTTGCCCTTACATATTCACATACTTGGTGAATGTGTGTGACAAGTATGTAGGTAGAAAACAAAAATAAACTATGTTGGGCGTTTCATCTATTATCTCCTCGAAGCCCACAGATTCTATTTTAGATAATAATAATATAAGAATAGCGCGATGATAATAATAAGCGGAAAATAATAATAGGAGCGGCGCGACAACCGGTGGAGATCAAGTGTCTCCAAGGCAGAATAGCGGCGCTTCTTTTTTTTTTGTCGCCGTTTCCGGTTGCCCTAATACTTTGACGGTATTCCGGGTCAGCGTTTCCTCTGTCCCATTTTTAACGATCCAAAGAATTTTCAGTGAAGTGGTATGCCTGCCACGCGAATGCTAGAGCATTTCCTCGGTAAAAGTGGCATCCCGACGCTTTGGAACGCTTCCACCACGGGGAGAGCCGTCGAGAAGAACGTCATAAAGGAACCCCTGCTTTTTGTTCAAGAATTAAACAATGGAATCTAAAGGAACAATCGCAGCAGTCTGGAACTGCAAACACTCCCGTCGCGCTTGTTGACGAAGATCTTCACTTCGCGCACGTCTCTGCATCAATTAAACTTTTCCTCCTGCAGTTGAACTGCCGGCATAATTAAGATCGGACCGCTGATGACTAAAATGTCAATTCACATTTCGCCCGAAACGTTTAAACACAAATGAGTACAAGATTACTCGAAGTTTCGGAGAAGAAAGTTTAGTCTGCCAGCCGTATCGGTGATTAAGTTTCGCAGCTTTGAGGATGAAGACCGGCGTCAAGTAGATTTGAGTATCCATTTAAGACTATATCAGTCAGTGGAGGAGAGCAGAGAGTGGCTCCCAAAGGAAATTCGACTAAAGCCAGAGCGATGCTCGTTTACTCTTGACCCTGAGTGGCTTCAAGTCACCCACTTTCCCGCTTTAGCACTCGGACTTACGACACTCGGCCGACGCGAAATTTGCGTACCGCGCGCGCCGTCTATTTTTGCGAGCACGGCGCGAGCACAGTTCTATTCTGGTTATTTAGTGCCGCGCAGCGGAAGATAAGCAATGATTCTCCCCCTCTGTCACGCTTTTCTCGTGGTTTTCGGGCGGAACGACACTTTTATTTACATTGCCTGTACTCTCGATAAAGGGGATCGGGACTTGGCCGATCCGCCCTGCCGTTCGTCATGCCTGTCCTCTACTTCTTCGGTCTCCGTGGCAGAAAGGTGAACTGTACTTTACGATTGCTTGCTCAACGAGACATTGTATTCCTTCCTCCTCTCACAACACGTAGATCAGGTTTTCTAGCCAGTGGAATGTTTAGTCTAACTCGATATGCGTGTCCGTACACTGTTTTTCACACTCCTCGAAGAAAAAGAGAGAGGAGAGAGAGAGAAAGAGATTTTGTGATCGTCCTGCGTATGCCACTCACGTGTACTTTAGAAAGTCGACTGACACGCTCTAACATTATGCAATGAGTATCACTTCCGAGCAATCGGACGATTGTCTACAATCTTAGGGCAAGCGATAACGCCCGGAAGGGAATTCCTTCTAACGATTCTTGCCTGAATAGTGCGCACGGCACTTCCCGGAGGACTTAGGCGAAGCCTTTTCGCTCTAGTCTTATCGATCCAAGTACTCGAAGGAAGTGCATTGGCTGGATGTAGACAAGTCTTCAGCAGGAAGGAATTGCATCTTCTTACTTTGGTATGCGCTCAAAACGATCCTGGAATGCACTTCTCCGTCAACGTGAACAGCAATATCACCTATATCTTCGAGAATAGAATATTCTATTGCAAGAACGATGGTTCTCACGAGTGTCATTTCGATTTGACTTCCATGCCTGAAATTGGACTCGGGAACGTGTCAAGAAAAAATAAATGAGTTGCGGTGTGGCATGTCAATGACAATGGACGACGTTCAGGAAGGGCGTCACTGAAACAAATGATTAGGAAGTGACGGACGTATCCGAGTGAAATGCGAGGCCAACTCACAACTATAGAGGAAGTATATCCGCGCTTGTAACGATGGAAGCGATCAATATGAGAAACAGATATCTAATTAATTAAAGCGGCGATTGAAACTTTCCGCACAAAACCTGCTTGCGTATGTGTTATCAGCAGTCGTTGGATTGTCCGCCTTCTCGGCCGTGTTATCCAAGAGGTCGTAATGAAGTTTGCGGGATCACAGTTGCCAAGCTGCGTAACGAGGATAATCCTGTTTAATGCGTCTTTCCATTCAAGTCGCAGCGCCGCACCGCAACAGCAATGTCCTCGATCTAAAATCTAAAGAAATAAGTGGAGCAGAGGAAAATACACGAGGGCAAAGATAACACTACGTTGTAATACGAACCTCTGGAAAACATGTATTGTTCCATGGATTTTATGCAAAAAATTTTGCTTGAATCAAAAGCGTGAATTTTCTTTGCCACAATGAAAAGCCGCACTTGCCAGAGAGCAGAATACTTTCCTTCACCAGTGGCCACGCGAGGTCTTTAATTGGACATTTAAGACTCTCCCCTGGCAGTCACTACTGGAAAAGGTAGTGGGCGCGCGCGCGAGCGCGCCGCAAAGTAACGTTTGCAAATCGGCCCAGGTAAACGACTTAGCTACGAACGGCCTACCAAGGTCGCACACTCAGGAATTCCTTTCGTTCGCAGCCGCCTCACCTGGTTGCCGAGCGAGTGAGAACTCGAGAGAGAACGAGAGAGAGGGAGAGAAAGCGAGTCAGCATGAAACAGACCATCCTTCGAGATACGTCGACAGCTTTCAGCACCCGAAGCGGCTCCCAGGCTCGACAGTTTTGCCGACAGCACAGTTGTACTTTTCCAAGCGGCCCGTGTTCATTCAGACAGCGGAATTCTTTTTCTTTTTTTTTGTAGATTTTACGAGCGCTTGTACGAGGCGAGTAATTGCGAGAGTTGCCGATTCTTTCACGCCCGGCTTGGAGCGAGCGAGCGTGCTTGCCAAGAGCGCTAAAAGCCACACCGTCTGAAATCAGTCGGGCGATGAGTGCATTTCTGTACCCCTGGCATGTGTTTCCCGCGCGCATTCGACCGATTTAGCACTTCACCCCAGTTTCACTGCTGCCATTCTCGCTAAGGGCACCTCCAGTCAAAATCCCATGGATTTTTGGCAAACTCCACCAACGTTAATAACCAGTCTCCTCTTTGTTGACATAGAACGAGTGTGTCGTTTCCACTTGTCCGTCGTATAAGGAACGCGTACGAGAGCAAACTTTACCAATGGCTAATTAAAACTTGCTATAGCGTAATAAAACCTTAACAGGATTTCTTCAAACTTCTCGACTGGATTTCACCAGAATTCGTTGCAACATCTCGATTTGCACGCTCGTATTTCTCACGAATTTTCCTAGTTAGTAGCAACTGCCGCGAAAAGTAATTTCATATCGTGGAGAAAAAGGGGGCCGAAACCACTGATGTAAAGAAAGTTTCGCGTGCTGGAAGTAGCAATTTCGAGGGATAACAAGTGTAAAGTTTACACTTGTGAGGTATTACGCATCCAATTTCCCGGGACAAGCTTTTCCTATGGGCGTCAGCGTGTCGAGCATACCGAAATAAGAAGTTATATGATTTATATAAGCCTACCAATTTTTCCAACGCAAGGACATGCCTCGCTGCATTATAGGCGGGTCTCAAGTGGCGATCCGGCCGTGCAAAAAAAGTGCAGCCATCGAAGCCCAGGGGGTCAGCATAGCTCGAGGAGCGACGAGTAATCGTCGTGTGCTGCATTTCGCCTTATCTCTATAGTTTATTATTAGGTTGCGAAGTATAAGAATGACTGTTGGCATCGAATCCATAACATTCATAAATGCATCTAAAAGCAATTACAGATTATTCCCACTCTACATTGAACAACCTAGAACTTTGACTGTAAGTTCAAGATGACAAAGAGAGAGAAAGAGAGAGAGAGAGAGAGAGAGAGAGAGAGTTCTAGTGACACTCGTCAAATCCTATCAGATGTATGACGATTTCTCGTTAACAAAACGTCAAGGAATGCAAACAGCATTCAGACACGTCCGATTCATCTGACAAACCCGCCTTGAATGGAGAGAGAGCCTTATTTATCGCGCGGAACGATGAAGCCGGTGAGTGAGGATCAAGCTTACAAAGAAGTGACATCGCATCAAGCCAGTTCTGTGTAACGATATTGTGCTCATCCGCAGTACGGGATATGTTTCTTTGTAGCCAGTCGGATTATCCGTTGCCAGTGGCACGAGGCATCTACGACACCAACCACCCGGCGGCGAAAGCGCACCAGCGAAATTCTACTAAATGTTGACGGGAAAGTACGCGCGCTACCTTGAGCGAGGTTCATTGGCTCGGCATAAGAGTACGAAACCTGTTCCATCGGCTTTATCCCTTCCCCGCTGTTAATCGAGGCACGCACCGAGCGTAAGGGAGGTCAGTTCCGGACTGGGCCACATTTAACCAATTTCCTTGTACAGGGTGATTCACTTGCCTTTCAATCCGTACTGACGCATCTCACATTTCGTAAGACATATATATATATTTTATTTCACTAGCTTGCAACTCCAACATTTTAAAATAAATCAGCTATACATCGTTAGAAGATATCTGCAAGAACTAATTATTCTTTAAATTAAATGATTATTAACTCGAGTAAGGAATCACCCTGTAAAGAAGGTCGACCGCCTGGGGCGTCTCGAATTCAAGAAGACAGGCCAATTTTGAGCATACGTCACCGGCCCTGCCCCCTGAGTATATACCGTGTCTCTCTCCCGTGTGCGTTGCCGTCAGGCGTGATGTGCACCCAGCCGAGGCCCGGATAGGAAGAAGCAGGCTTCCCCTGCGGGACCCTTCGTTAATCGATAACTGTATTTACGGCGCAGAGAGCGCTCGTTACGCGGGAAAAAGAAGACGCGCCGGACGGAAGCGCAACGGCCTTTGAAGGCGCGTTAGTGCATTGCCCTTCCCTACCGTACATCTTCTCTCCCGCCCGATATATCGACAGATTCACACCCACCGATCTCTCGAGAAATATTTCTCTCTGCTCTACGAGGAGCAGAGCTACATACTGCAGAGAAAGAGAGAGGGAGAGAGAAATACGCTGCATCGAATTTCAGCACGTGTCGGAATATGGCGTCAGCTGTCGATACGCTGCGTCGAGATCCCTTCTGCATCACCGGCTCCAGCAATGTGTGCGCGCGCGCTCATGGTCGGCTGGTTGCTCGCTTCGGGAAGCGACACAGTTTTTGGTACGCGAATAACAAGGCGGTTGCGAGTGCTGCTATTATTACGCATCTCCCGTGCCCTGGAAGGTACTGGCTCACTGGTTCATTTGTTTCTGTAACCTAAAATTAGCGCATCAGAGGCGCATGTCCGCCGCCGCTGCCGCCGAGCGATGAGAGTGTGTTACATACCCGGCAGAAACCCGCAACCGTCACCACCACGTATGACATCCTACCACTGCGAATCACGAGGGTGACGCACCCTTTCTCCGCCGGCTCGCTGAGAGCAGAAACGAGGTCTTTCACGGGAAAAGAAACATTTACGTATCAGTTAACTGATCCCATTACGGTGGTACGTCGGCTTTTCCCCTCTCGACCCAACCACTACGATATAGTACACCTTCGTAAGAGACATCCAGCATTACCTGACTTACTTAATACCTCTCTCGACGAAAGAGGCTTCATTCACTTTCAAAGAATGCATTGCAGTTGTATATTACTTTTTCTCGCTTGTACAGTTCAGGTGTTAAACGCTGAAGTCAGGAGATTATTATTATCGAAGCTTCTCGTCTGGAAGTGATTCACAAGGCCGAGTGGGAAGCAAGACCGATTAATTCACGCTTGAGCGAATTAAAGCAGCGTATCTAACTTTGTACTCAATCATGCCTCTTGTCAATGTCGATATTCTATTGATCGAATGAACCTCTGTTCCAGACTATCGACATTATTCGATTCTACGAGTTAGCTTATACAACCAGTTTCCCGTACGCCGGAGGCAATGACTGACCAAAGCAAATATTATTAAAGAATTGCGCACTAAAGATTCCAACCATTATTGCAATATTTTATTCTCTATAATATGCGGCTGCGAAATTGCTGACAAGTCTGATACTAGTAACAATAAGGGCCGCGCAGGGATTTAGGGGAAGGTTTGAGCGATAAAACACGCAACTTTGGATGCCCTATCGCGCACCGAGTAGAGAATCGTGTTAAAGACCCTGCTTCGTTTACTGACGGTCATAGAAAGGGTTGGCGGTGGGGAAGGTGCGTAAGTACTCCACAAGTACATCCCCAAGTTTTAAGAGTCTCGTTCTTTTCGAGCTGCCGGATGAGGATGTAGGAGGTGTGCTCTACAATGCTCTACAATGCTCTACAATGCGTCGCGACGCATTGTTAGGCACGTTAAGCTGACGTGGCACTTCACTCGGCAATTGTTCCTATCGGAATTTCCATTCGCCCGACACGTTATCAGCTTCATCGACATTATGTTTATGTGCTGTTCAATTTCTAGGTACTTGCACTCAGCGTGCGATCGAAATGTGTGGCACTAGTTGGCGTGGGTGTTCATTAAATAAATAATGTTGGAGATTATATAATGTATGTAAATTGCATAGTTTAGTTATGTTCGCTACGATAGACCCATCAGTGCCCAATGAGCAGGCTGATCCTTATGTCACACACTTACAAAGGCACTCTATAAATAACTGCACAGCGAAGTCCGAGTTTCACAAAACTGTCGTCACACTCTCGGAAGTGTGTTCTATATATTAGAATAAACCCATCTCGCCTATGTTAAGATATCGTTGAACATTGATTTTTATAAGTATAAAGTAGCAACTCTTTTATCTGTATCACGTTATCCGCATTTTCTATTTGCTGAACAGTTTGTTATATTATTTCTATGATTTTTCTTAATGTCAGTATTTTCTTATCATATTGTATTATTATTATCTTCAAATCGAATAGTAGTTGATGCCGATAACGTGATTTGGATAAGACAGGTTTTTACTGTATTTTGCCGAAGGGTTTGTCTTTCGTATGCTGCAATCATGCACACACCACGCGTGCCGATATAAAAGTAAAGCCGTAGTTTACCGAGCAATACCTTTCTGTTGCAGACCTTGGACTTCGACAGAGACGGCCTGATGAAGCTGAAGAAGGCGATTAAAGCCATTCACAACTCCGGAAACGGTAAGCGCACGGTGCACGCTTACGAAATTTTTTGCGGCAGCGGCGGCGGTGCGCGCGCGCTCCCCTGAATAACAATGGATTGCGCATTACGGCAATCGGTGAGCGCGCGCGCTGGCGCGCCCTTCCTCTGGAAACGTCACGTTCGAGATTGTTGATTTTTCGAGGCTGATATTGCGATTGGGACAATTTCAGGAGTAACGGCACTACTGGCGTGTGCGCGCTCGTAGAGCTTATTTGATTTGGAGCTGCAAGACGAATGTGGCCCGTGCATGCTCGACTTCTAACAGGATATGGCAACGCGCCCTTCCACTTTGGAAGCCAGTGGCCGCGGGCTTTTCTCTTTTTCAGTCGAGCACACAGTGCAGCTGCTGCTTCAGAATCGATAATCGCTCGTCGTAGGTCGTGGATTTCTCGTATTTATTCGCTAGCCTAGTTCAATCTCTCGCCGGATTCTGGAACCAGGCCCAAAGAACCGGCGAATTCAATCGATTCCTTGGGAGCTTCCTCTCTCCCCGGAACAGAGTTTCACGTGCTCAACAATCTATTTCACTTGATTGTTACTATCTTAGATCTGTAACTTTGTTATACACACTTCCTAAGCAAAGCAGCTGTATTATTAGCTTTCACTTGTTGAAGTAGATTCTTCTGTTAATTAAGATCTTAAAAGGCATTCCCTGAGATGCATTCCGCTTGTAACTAGAAGAAACATTATCCAGATATTGAGATACGCAACTCTATGAATATTTCACTAGTGAAAGGAAAATAAGATTTGTGATTTCTTCGGATCGCCACGACGGAAAGAGAGAGAGTTGCGGGGAAATTGCCGTGACTTTAATATTTGTGTTGGAAAAGTGATTGCTTTTATTTGCCGATCCACTCGATTTAAGTTGTTTAATATTCAATTATGAACGCTTCATAGCTCACGTTGACAATGAGGTGTATCTGGGAAGAGCTTTGGAACGACTGGGTGACGCGGCGCTGAAGGAACAGGAACCGGATATCGGCGCGGCTTTCCTCAAGTTCGCGGTAGTCACCAAAGAATTAAGTGCACTAATGAAGACTTTAGTACGTATTTTAATATTATTAGCGATTAACAATGAATCGTAATAAATACCGAAGTGATTTTCTTTTTTCGCCGCAGATGCAAAACATCAATAATATTGTAATGTTCCCTCTGGATTCGGTATTGAAAGGGGATTTAAGAGGGGTGAAGGGGGACTTGAAGAGGCCTTTCGAGAAGGCATGGAAGGACTATGAGGCAAAATATGCAAAAATTGAGAAAGAGAAAAAACAGCACGCGAAAGAGGCTGGCCTCATTCGAACAGAAGTCACACCCGCTGAAATAGCTGATGAAATGGAAAAGGAAAGACGGTTATTTCAATTGCAGATGTGCGAGGTGAGATGATTCGATTATCGCTGGCAAGGGATATTAATCGATGATGTCCATCTGTTGGAAAGATAGGTGTACGTAATTGTCAATAACCATTATCGCCTTTTTCATTTGTTTCTAGTACTTAATAAAGGTGAATGAAATCAAAACAAAGAAAGGAATTGAACTTCTGCAACATCTAGTCGAGTATTACCACGCGCAAACTAAGTAAGTCGATGAATCGGTAATATGATTGTTTTATTCAGTAATATCATTAAATTTTTACATTTTGTTCACAATGATATTCGATGTTGCAGTTATTTTCAAGATGGCCTAAAAACTATCGAGCACTTTGGTTCGTACGTGGCCGACTTGAGTGTAAAGTTACAGAAGATACGACAAACTCAGGACGAAGAAAGGAGGAGATTAACAGAACTCAGAAATCTCCTTAGAAGTTCGGGATGTGATAAAGAGGTGAGATATAATTAATTGTTTGCAAAACATTTGTAAGAATTATTTCAGAAAAATCACGCACGTATTATAGTTGACAGTGAACGCGAGTACGGGATACTCGCTTCATCAATTGCAAGGTGACAAACAACACGGCGTTACGCGATCTGGGCACCTGCTCAAGAAAAGCGAGGGAAAGATGAGGAGGGTGTGGCAAAAAAGAAGATGTGCCGTTCAGGCAGAAGGCTATCTCGACATTTGTCATGCCGATGAAAACAAGCCGCCTACGAGAGTAAATCTATTAACCTGTCAAATCAAGCTTGTACCAGACGACAAAAGAGGGTTTGATCTCATCAGCTGTATGTTCTACTCTTATGTATCCAAAGTAGCTATGTGCTCCTTCAGTACAATGGCATTACTTGAATATCTATTTCTAGATAACAGGACGTACCACTTTCAAGCGGAGGATGAAGCAGATCAACGAGCCTGGATGTCTGTTTTAGTCAACTGCAAAGAGCGGGCTTTGTTACGAGCATTCGATGCTAGTGGCAAAGCAGATGCTGGCAGTGGAAATCCAAGTTTAGTTGAGCTTCAACAAGCAGTTATCCGATGCGTCATGAGGTTACCTGGCAATGATCAATGCTGCGATTGTTCATCGCAAAATGGTAATCATCAATATCTGTCATACAAATATACTTCCTGTACAAATATGCGATCACTCTCTCGTCATTTCAGATGCTACCTGGTTATCGACGAATTTCGGAATAATCGTATGCATAGAATGCAGTGGTATACATAGAGACTTAGGCGTACATATATCTAGAATACAGTCTTTAACATTAGATAACGTCGGTACAGCGCAGTTGCTACTGGCGCGGAATATGACTAATCAGGCATTCAACGAGGTGATGGAAGCTACACTACACCATAGTCACAAACCAACTCCAAATTCAACCATGTAAGAGAATTATATTATTATCGGAATTTATAAAAATTGATGGACTCAAATGGTTAAACTTTAAATAAATTGTTCGCACATTATTTCTAGGGAAGAAAGATACGAATTTATAAGGGCAAAATACGTCGATAAAAGATACGTGATGAATACATGCGCAGATGAGCGAGATCTTCTATCAGATTTAGAGCACGCGGTTAATAATCGTGATCTTCAGCAGCTCTTACAAGTATTTGCTGAAAATGTCGACTTGGCTGCGCCGTTACCCACTTCGGTATGCTGCACTACATTCACAGTTATCTTAATGTATAACAAATATTAACCATAGCGTCTATATCAGGACTTAGGTGAAACGGCGCTGCATTTAGCGATACTACGTGAAATGGGCAACAGTCTGCATATCGTAGACTTCCTTGTGCAAAATATGCCAGCAGGCGGTATTGACAGAAGTACAGTTGATGGAGAGACGGCATTGCACCTTTGTGCTCGACACGACAGAGCGGAAGCAATGAAATTACTCTTGCGAGCGGGCGCCGATCCAACGAACCGTAATAAGCAAGACAGAACGCCTCTCGATATTGCGCAAGAAATGGGTCATCACACTTGCAAGGAATTGGTAAAGCACCCTTGTTTGTGTTACGTATACCGTTACAAATATGCTCTTACAATACAAAATAAATAATGAATAACTCTGTCTTCAGCTGAGCCACGCATTGCAAAGGCAGAAAACTCTGTTTGATAATGTCAATATTGACTGGAATCTGTCTCACGATGAAGGCTCGACTGACTTTTCGGACGATGAAACTATAATAGAAGATAGGGTATATACAAATCAACATAAATAATTTCAATCTTCTACGATATAATTTTGAATTATTCTAAAGCGAATAAAATATTGTGTAGAATGGCTGCTTGACACCCGAGAAGAAATCTCGAAGCCGGCCACCATCGTACGCTGGAGGTGGTGGTGGTACTGGATCCGGAGATTCACCTGTTACCTTACGTAGCCGAAGCAGTACATGTGACAGTTTGCAGAGTGGTTCTTCACCAAGTTCTTCGACAAATAGGCAGCAAATGCCTCCGCCACCACCGCCACAAGCAAGAAAGCCTGTTGCCGGTGCGCTCTTATTTTATCATACCTTTGCTCATCTTGATCCTCAGGTATGTCACATCATGCTTGAACCTGAAATATTTATCTTTCAGTACCAACCCCCATGGCACCGGATATTTCGGTCAATATTCACGGATCGCTGAAGAAGCGTGTTGCTCCTCCACCTCCGCCAGCCGGAAATACAGGTGGTATACCTTCCCCTCATTATGGTACACTACCTTCGTCCGCGAGTCTAGCGGCGTCGACGCATAGCCGTACAACGAGCGAACCAATCTTAGCCGGGCATTCTTTACATACCCTACCACATACGTTAAACACATTAAACAGTCAACACCATAAACGAACGCCGAGTGGGGATTCTTCAACGGGACACGGTGCGTTTCAGGATTTATGTATGCGCTCTCTGAACATGCTTCCTAAATTTGATGTTCCAGATTCTTTCGCTGTGATATTGAATGAGATTATTACTTATAGAAATTTAAAATTTAACCCTATCGTTGCCTACAGGCGCTCTGACAATGTGTTTCGATTTCACCGCAACGAAAGGGTTAAAATAATATAAAATATTATTTATCATAAAAAAAAACTTCAAACAGCGCAAGAGTCAAGAATTTAATATCGTTGGTCGGTGATTCCAACCGCTTATTACTTATTATTTTCTCCTCAGGCATGGACAAAGTGAATAGTTCTACTTTGCAACGACCACGAAATCCACCACCACCTGCGCCATCGAGTGTGAACTCCACTAGGCTAAGCAATGGGCGAAGCAATGAATCGTTAAGCTCGATGTGCTCCGACCATGGACTGGGCAATCCTGTACCTCCTCCACGTAAGGTATGTTATTTTTGAGCGGGGATTAGTGGGTTTTAACAGAGAATGTATAAAGAACATTCTCGTAAGGTGTACCGAATAAATCGAGGGATAATCGACCATTTGATGGTCGTAAAATGACTTTACTTGCAGTGAATACTACGTTCATTTTGAAGCTGGCAATTTTTTATTTTGGTCTTTACAAATATAAGGTGTAAGGAATTATTGATAGATGTAAATGGTTTACTCTCCTTATGTACTTTTTGTGTGTGTTCATTCGCCATCGAAATAACTTTTACTTACAAACTAACAATTTCTGAGATTAATTGTAAAATGTCCTATCCAATCCACATGACACTGTTGTTTCCTTGGTAAAAGTTCATAGCAGCCTTCACTATCATATCCTATTAATCTTAAGTATACAACATATATTTATCACTGATGGTATCTGTAACATTATATTAGTTTCACGCACAATCATAAAGCATATTCATAATGAATCATTAATTATACATTCATCCACCTAAAGCGTAGCTTCGAAGTAATCCGTGTCACAAAGTAATTACTGCTCTTCTGGAAAGTCGCATTCATTACTTGAAAATGGAACGCAGAACTTCCACTATAACAATTAGCGTAACATATTAACGTCGTACTGTTACATGCTCTAATTTCATTATTAGCATAAATTAACACTAAAAAAAGTTTCCTACTTTTAAAATCAGAATTGGAGTACATATATATTTAGTATTTTCGCCAAAATAGGTAGCTAAAATTTCCTTCGATTTAGTCGAATTATTAAATTTGGAAAATAAACACTGCTTAAAGAAGATCAGGTGCGAATATGGAATCACTGTACCATTAGTAGAAAGTTTAAATAAAGATGCATTGAAATTATCGAAGTGGTTGGGGTTTTTATAAAGACAGTGCATGTAATTCCGAGGGTCAGTGCTTATGGTTTGTTATTAACCATTCTTGGTACAGCGAAGGGACCGATCCAGACTAGAGAGCTACGCCGAGGAGCCTTCATCTTTGCTCCCAAATCTCAATCTGGTAAACATCAGCCAACCCACATTCTAGCATGCTACACTTGAAAAAAGGGCCCTACGCGAAGATCTTTACTATTTCTATAAATCATCATCAAATGAATGTGTATGACTCGGAAAATACTAAATTTCGGCAGGCGACTTTGTCAGATGCATTTAAACATAATCACAAGTACATTGCTTTCAAGTGTAGCATTGCTTTGCATGATCAGTCGTGCTGTCCGTAACATCGTCTGTTTTATTTCTCGTTTATAGTTGTTAACATTCATCTCCTGGATACAGCGAATCGCAATGAACATGCCCACTTCATTAAATTTATATTTTATATATTATTTTGATTAACTTTTAATAAGCACCCATAAATACAAAGGGGCATGGCTTGGTTTTCGGTTGCTGCATGACCCTATTATTGATTTTATGTTTAACAACAGTATCTGAATGAACCCTTTTATTTACAAATCTAGCGAAAAAGCATGGTCAAGTGAAATGCAACATACAATCACTCTGTAAAAGTATGCAAACTAAAAGCATACATGAGTGGGTAAACATCACTGCATTGCAAATGTATGATATAACTTCAGAATTTGCATAATACATTTTCAATAATGCATTCACTGAATCGTTGACTTAAGGTTTAGTGTGTAAATCTTAATATTGAGGGATACTCGAGGAAGAGGAATGCCCACACGTAAACCAATAACCGAATCGTTCAAAATAATTCGAATTTTCAACATCTCCCGAGTGATAACCTGGGTTCAGATGGTCTTACGACAAGATTAACTATGTTTCATTGTAATACTCTCAATTCAGATAATCCTCATGCACATGAGCCACTGAAGGCTTGCTCTATTTATATATTTTTAAGACAGGTTGGTCTGTCGTAAAAAATATGTCTTTCTAAACGGAACGATTCGATCATACTTATTTTAGCCGACATCCTCGACACTAAACGGATTACGACGCTGCCGAGCTCTTTACGACTGCGAGGCGGACAATGAGGATGAATTATCCTTCCGCGAGGGTGAGATTATCATCGTGACAAATGAACAAACTGATGATGACAACTGGATGGAAGGAGCTTTAGAGCGAGCGCCGGAGAGGAGAGGAATGTTCCCAATTAGTTTTGTACATATGCTGCAAGATTAACATTCGGTAAGCCTGAACTCCTTGGCAAGTGTTTCCAGTATTGCGAGCTCCGCGAGTGTCAGCAGCCTTAGCAGACGAACTTGGATGCGCACACCAAAGGATTGAAGATCTTGAGTTATTATTCACACCGTTGTGACTCCAATTACAATTGAATAACGTTACATAAAACTGTCTATTATCGTCCTGTCGGGAGAGTCAAGAATTGAGAAGGAACAAGAGTATCCGTGCAGGCCTTAAACTTTTTCTCTACTATCTGTCGGGCCTCTTCATTATACAGCTCCCGGGAGCTTTTTTTCAAATGCAATTGAAAATGGTCTGCTTCGGTTTTGAAATATTGCGTTCATATTCTTTCAACTTTCGCATGTCATTGCATCTTCGGAACACATATTAGACTGAGCATAGTACTTACATTGTTGCGACAATCACACACGCGAACGATCTTTGGAGACGAACACATCTGGCTGTGTTTTCTGATTACGTTCCTGATCTAATCGGAATACGGCAAAGTAGCTGTGGAAATTTGCTTCCTTTCTTACGAGTTCAATTGCTTGCGGCTCTAAATAGGACTATTTCTAACGCCATAAAGTGTACGTCTGACAAATCAACGGGGTGCTGCTCGGCTTTCGTCGTCGGAATTTGTTCGTGAAGGAAATGAGAGGTGTTCTCTACCGTAAGGCGAGAGTTGAAGAATTATATGAAATGGAATTGGTAATAGTGTACGCTGCGTTAAACGTGCCTTTTCACCCTTCATAATTAGGAGCAGAAAAAAGATTTTTTTTTTATTCTAGTATCAGGAGACCTCAATAGAATACAAGCACGTTTAATGACAAACTAGTTGCACGAAACATACGAGGGTGGTAAACTTGATGGTGTATTAATTGAGTTGTCGAAGTTAATATGCGCGAATCTGCGTGGGCCGTCGCCTTACGAAATGACTCGCGGAATACTGCAGGGTTTGAACGGATTTCGGTGAGACTTTAAATCTGGAGACTGGGGCGATTAGCGGTTTCTAGGCCGATGCTACAATGTGATATGTAATATTTCAGTATAAATTATTAGTATTACTAATCAGATTAACGAACAAATTATTCGTTAAGTGGCACAGTTGTTCATACATTATAATTGAAGCAGTGATAGGAAATACTACTCTATCGTGAATTGCAGTCATTTGTTTATATATGCGAAGCGTGTAATGAAAGAAAATCTGGTTTACCTTACTGGTATCCATTCTACTAAGTAGAAAGAGAGATGCCCATTCGGTCTGAGCAAGACTCCACATGCGATGAATTGTGCACAAGTCGCGGGCGGGAAAAAGAAATATGCGTGAATGAAAGGCGTCAAAAAGCAAATAAATCGAACGCGAGAGAGGGAGAGAATGGCAACAGAGATTCAATCTCGAATTCGTCGCATGTCTTAATGTCGGCGCACACGTTTTTTCATACTGCCAATGATAAATGTATTCTGCATAGTTGTGTTGCAAAAAATCCGTAGTTACTGGTAGCAGGGGGAAAATAACTGATGTTAATATAAAACGGTAAGGTCTAGAACGTTAAACAGTCCTTAATCTTGTTAAGGATGAGAAGAGACGTTGATATTGCATGACACCGATAGTATTATTAGAGTTTTCGATTTAAGGAATCGCGTCGTCATGACTATATGTAAATTTTTGTAATGCCATATTATTTGTTAGAGTAACGTCAGTTAGGGATGTAAAACCTAGAGATTTATTAGTCACTAAACGTAATAGTAAGTTAGGGAACGGACAGGGCTAGAGAGCGGGCGTTAGTATATATATATACGTGCAACTGGTTGAGTCGCCGGGAGCGAATGCAGATTTATTTTTACTTCGATAATGCGAGACCAAAGAAGCGTTTGCAGAAAGTCCTTCAAATCGATGATTAGGCATCTGCCGAACTGTGTCACTCTGAGTGAATATACATTTATTACTTACTGCTGTCATCACAACTTTAATTCTAATGCGTCTGTATTAATGCTAAAATTATACTCATATGTAATTCCTTTCTAGTTAGCTGAACCTTTCCAGAATATCACCAAATACTGTATAAATACGAGTTGCAGTCTTCAATGCCAAGATCAATGTCAGTTTATAGCGAAGGGTCATTCCATGTCAACTCGATCACTTTTTATGGATTATGTTAGGGTTTTGATTCACTATCTTCCCCAGGCATGCTTTATGGGAAATACTATTTAAATTTCATCAAAGTTCGTCCGATACAATCCCAAGTAAGGAATCGGTTTGGCACGTAATGATCCAGGGACCTTGTTGAACGAGATCCACTAGTAAACGTGAAAAAAATATCTGTTGCCTAGTCGTAGAAACGGATCTTAGGAAGAATGAACTTACCCTAAGGAACTGTCATCGATGAATATTTAATTCTTATCTAACATACATTCGTACGTATAACCAACTAAGTTTACAGTGCTACAGTTCTGTATATAGAATGAAACGTTTGAGTTTTTATAATAAAGAAGTCTCGTACCCGATCCGGCTACGGCTCGGGAATACGTTAAAGATAATAATAATCACACTTGAGATTCGTAGCAACTATTTATGGGATTGAGATTTTCACGAGAATTAACAATACCCTTTGATCCTTCCTCTCTGATACCTGTGTCTATATAATAATGTACAATAGTCATTATAAACGAAAATAAATGTTTATAAAATAAACTGAATGAATCAAAGCCTTCCATTGCCGAGAGTGACTTTCACTTGACAAATACGGCGATGTTGTAGTCGACGAAAAATTATATTTATCAAAGGTCCGTATATATAGGATAATGATATTCATCCGTTTTCCTATATTTTGACATTTTCCTTTGAAAAATTGTTGGAAAATTGTTGTAGGACACGGCAAAACGGAAATAGAATTCGACATAACTGTTATTCTTAATCAAACTGTCGTGTCATTCCAGTACAGCTTTAATCCATCAAATGCCAGATATAACACTTTGCCTATCGTTCCATTTTCTATCGTTACCGCAGTTTTCTATGTGAATTTCAACACACGGGCTGTTCGGTGCTGTGAAAATAGATACCGTTCATTCGTGCGTGCGTATATGCGTGTGTGTATACATATATGTGTGAATGGAAGAAAAGATGTACGAGCTAGAGTCAGAGACTCAATGTTTCTCCTATTATTGCCCCATGTGCAAAATAATATTCATATATACATTTACGAACACGTTCTGTAAGGATGTTATAGTAAGGATGCGTAATAATAAGATGAGAGTTCTCGCTTCTCTTGTAAATAACTGAACAGCCACAACAACCAAATATTTTTCTTCTAAACAAGTTTACCACAAAAGAAGCAAACTCGACTTCGGGAGCGGACAACTTCATACAGAAACGTCGCTTTGTATTTTTATGCATTACCATGAGAGAAGCAAGAACTTGCAAACTACGCATATTCTCTCTTTTAAATTCACTTTACACGTTTAAAAATAATATATGAATAATGTAAGTAGAGTATAAGTATTTATTTTATAGCTGCGTATCCCGAAAAAGGAAAACACACGATGCAGGTATCCGAATAATGATGCAGTTATTGAGATCATGGACTACAGATATTCAGGGCATACTCTAAGAACCTCGTAAACGATACGCGTTATCTTCAACCACAAAAAGCGGCATTAGTACTACTAAATGAGGACATACTCATTATAGTAACACATCAGTTCAACTACATCGCCATGCGTCGTAATAGCGAAAGTAATGTGTATGTACCTTGTAGATAATGTCATTCTACTAAACCTTTCATCGAAGGAGTCACGATAAGTCTAACGGACAATGTTGGCTGCGGTAAAAATATTTATATCGTGTAACCGATAATGTCGTATCAATACTTGCAGATTCAGAAATGTATTAGAAATAAAGACACTTTAGAGAAACATAAAGCTCGCATTTCATCTTAATACGAACATCACTTTTTTCAATCTCTATTTTCCAATGGATGTGGCTACACTACAGGTGGAAAGAAAGAACACTGAACTCGATCGTATGATTTGCGTATGAAAAATCTTTTATTGAAAAATGTTCTTTCACGCTACAACGTCAGTGTACCTTCGTCTATTTAACGTTATAACAGTACAAAAATTGCATTTTTACAAGTTATCCAGCTTACATGACTAAAATATCCCAGTTAGCAATCTGATCAATTGAAAAACTACAGCTCATAATTAACAGAAGCGCCGCAGCAAGGACATGCGTTGACGATATGCCATAGCGTGATCCTATCCGTCAGACTGACAGCGTACAATTCGCGATCGAGCGCGCGTACTACTTGATATTACAGGCTACACTAGTTCCCGTGATATCAACATTAAAATATAAGTACATATTTACTTTCACATTGACTCAATCAATGGTATAATGCTAGCTGTTTAAAGCAGGTTCATCCTCCCTTAAAAGAAGTGAACAATTTCTGTGATGCACTGCATATTCCTGGGCCTAAAATTGTAATATCAGTGGGACGCTACACCAGATTAATGATTGCTGCCGCCAAAGCATGTCCTCCGAAATGAGCGCGAGCCCATCAGCAAGTAATGGAGCTCCGCAGTACTACGTGATGCATTTTCTCAGCTACTTCTGTTTTACTCGTAAATTTAAAAGGCTCTACCTTCAAGCGAATCAGTCGGTACATTTCATCGATCTGCTAGCTGGGCTGTGTCGTTGGAGACACACTTTCGGCCGGAAACTTGCTCTGCGCGTCGATTATTTAATTTCTCTTCCTCACATCAAAATCAGCTTCTAGAATTGCCATTCTGGATATATAAGTGCTATACGTGACATTACCTGAAACGCAAGTATCCGGCCAAAGAGAATATCCTGTTACTATTATGTTAACAATCACTTTCTCGCATTTGCCTCGTCATCCCTTTCTTGTTCTCTTCCTTCGAAAATGAAGTATATACTAAGAATGGATAAGTATGTCGAGACATGCTCTCGAGAACGAAGTTAACGATGTCATCTATATAAAAAGAGTCCGAATTTCAGTCGTGTGTTCGACTCTCTCGTTACCTTATCCATTCCACACTACCAAATCACACGGGCGCGCTGTGTTTTTCGACAAAAATGCTAGGTATGATGTACCGTCGTCTGGGTCATTGAGAAGACCGGTATCCAGATGGACACGGTAACGATAACGTAAGCGCTAAGTACATATTGTTGTACGACATTATCTTAAATGAACAAAACTCGACTATACACCTTGAGATAGCGAGGTACCGGGTGTGGCTTTCGATTGAATATAGCGGCCGGCTGTCGATCTTTGGCAGAGAACTACGCCTGTGTACTTCACCATCAGTATATATACCATCTATGAGGATAACATCTCTTTGCATTCTTAGATATTCAGGTCCTGCCTTTAAATCGATCATAGTAGATACTGCGTTTCAGCACGAAATAATAATTCTATGTCGAACGAATTTCCTGAAGTCGTTTGGAAGCAGTCTCAACTTTTCGCATCCGATGACACATATAAGTCATACGTATTTGTTATGCTTTTCAGTGAATCGTGCGTGTGCTCTCACGTTTCGCACGATACTAGAAAGTTAATGATAAAATTGTTCTGTGTATGCGCGTGAGAATTAAAATTGTATCGGTTGACTAGCTTTTTGAACGTCTTTTCTAAAAATTTGTTGAGTCTCTGAAGATATCTGATGTGACCAGGAATACCATCCATGAGCGAAGCCGCCCTACGAGATCCGTAACAACAGAATGTAAAATGTGCCTTTAGAATTTCCCTACGATATTGACGATTTCGTTTACTTGACAGGCTAATAATGTCTTATCGAGAAATCACCACGCGCTATTACATACATTATCGTCTAGCAGAGTATAATATTACAATAATCAGTTACAACCTAAATACAGCTAACATTACTTCATTAACTCGGTACTCTCTTCCGTCATTCTAATTCTTAATATTTTGACAGGTTTTTCCATCCGCAGTCTTCCAATTATTTTATCCACGCTACCGTGAAGCTCACGAATAAAAAGAAGCAAAATGTCCGAAGTTCACGAGTTCACGGTGCGTGAATTATTCAGTCTTTCGTTATATTTTTCGCGTTAATCAGTATTAGTCGCTAATACTATATATATAATTATTATTCCTAGTTTTCTTGTTGCACGAAAATATTATGCTACGTTTACTCGCAATGCTACATTAAGGTGCTAGTGCATAGAATAGTTATCATGTATGCTTATAATTTAAAGCCACAGATTTCGATGTTACACCACTCGTTATGATGCAATATGGTTTTTTTAATCATTTTCAATGCTGCATTAATAATAGTCTTATATTCTTCGCACTCGCTCATACTTCCTTAAGGCCTTTAAGTCCATTATTGTGTAACAATCCATTTTTATCCTTTTTCCCTTGTAGCTCAACCACTTTCAAAGAAAGAGAAATCTGGTAACTCTCGCATGCGAGCAAAAAATTACGAGATCTGTGCGCTAACTACCACGCGTGCGCACTGCACGCGCCTTCCCGAGTGCAATTCCGACGAAATTCAAAGTTGTATACCGCTCAGTGCATGTAATAAACTTTCAAACTTTTAAGTATGCTTCTTTTCTTGCTAGAGAGAATTACAGTATTAATAGATGTAGTGGAGATAGTCGGTATGATAGAAACAGTAGTTATAGTAGTGGTAATAATAGTTATAGTTATAGTGCTATTTAAATAGTAGTAGCGATAATAGTTGATAGTAGTAGTCATGGCAATAGTGTGTTATAAGTAGCAGGAAATAAGAGTAACAGAATACGCAGGTGCTGTCAACCTGATAGCAGCAGTTCTTGTTGCAGTGTCATTCCTACTGAGGCTTCGTGTCTCGGATGCAATGGTAGTAATGGCGATAAGAATAACCATACAGAAAATAATACCACCTATACTTTGTATAGATATCAGTGACAGGAGCGGCCGGATGGTAATAGCAAAAGTAGTAGTAGTAGTAATAGTAGTAGTAGTAGTCGAAATAACAGTAATAGCAATACTAGTGAGAATAATAATGATAAAAAGAAGTAAAATCAGTCGATTCATTAAAATGAGTTACACTAGATTAGTATAATGTGTCCTGGCGCTTAAAATCAGACGAATTCCATTTCCCGAAATGGATAACACGAAAAATAATATTGCAAACATCGCACAATAATGTGGTGTATTTTTCCGTCCCCCATTTTTTCCCTTATACGACCTAATCCTTTTCTCATAAAATTCTATCGTGTGTGTATACATATATATGTATATATATATTTATATTCTTTATATAATATATTTATATAGATGCAGCAAATAGTCAAGGAAAGAATCTATCTTTCTAATAGCATTTGGCTTGCCAAATTCTGTCAGTTTCATTAAATAGTATCATTGCATCGGGTATAATAAAAAATATTATCCGTTTACACGTCACTCGAGACGTATGAAATGAGTTTTCTGGGTAATGTCTCATAGGTCGGACATTTCATTTGGTAGGGCTATTAAAGCGTGAATGTCTGCACGCAACTCGCGCGACTGTTAGATCCTTCATCATTGACGGTTGTTTTACCCACGACTTCTACGAATGTCTCACATCTTCTTTCGATTTTAGAACACGGAGATGAAAGTATATCACTTTATAATAAAGTTTTTAGAACTTACTATAGCTCCAGTCAATTAAATGTTGATTTAGGCCTCGCCAAAACCTCCTATGGCTTGCTCAGTCATACGTAAACAAAGAGATTCGAGACGAGAGTTGATCTCAGGCTCAGACGTTTCCGACGTATTTCCACTTTGTCCAAGGAAGTGATCCCTCGGTGCACTGTATGTACGTTGCAATGTTCTTTGCAATTGCTAGAAGTATACAAACAATTTCAAAAGATATGGACCACTGAGTATTCCATCCATTTCCGTGGGTTTCTCCGATTGACAAGAAATCTACATACTTGAAGACTGGTTTCCTGTAAACTGGGCCGCTTTTCCGTGGTATGCATTGGATGCAGGTTGTTCTGGCTTACACTTTGGTTTTGGTTATTTTGTAAATATGGTGTAGATATACTGTTTCTATGTGTGCTGACAACGAATGAATTGTTTTGTTGATGATTGTTGTGAATGTGTCCCAAATTCAAACTTGGCTTTCTATTATGCTGCTGTGGGTTGCAATACCTCCTGTTGTTATAACCATAGTTATGTTGCCACCTGAAACAATTATTTGCAAAGTGTTTGAAAACAACCCGACTAAAATGCGGTGCGTATCGATAAATATAGGAAAATTTTTTACTTTGGAGTAAGTCGCGGATTGCCAAGTCTACTGCGCCACTGTTGCACCTTCTCTTTTTGATTGGGAGTGAAACAGTCGTGTTGTAAAACCTTTTCCAGTATATTAATGCAAGTGCATAAACTGGCATCATCCAGGCAGCTATTGAGCGCTAATCTACTGCATACTAAACACAAACATGTGTTGATAAAGGCTATGTTGCAGTAAATACAAGCAATGTTTAGAATACTGTTTCAAGCTTACATTTTCCGAGAACCTTAGTGAACTGAGCAGGTATATCTTGTGGGTCATTTTCTTGGCTTGGCTTCAATGGTGTGACCAAGATTGTTTTTAACTCGTCAATGGTATTAAGTAAAATTGGACCTTCGAAAACGGAGGCAGACTGTGTACTATCGCGTGTGGGTTGTACTAAATCTTTCTCTAAGTTTGAGAGTGTCGTGTAGCGTTGCTGTAATTTTGCGATTGAAAGTGCTAACTTATGCCTAGCGCCTTTAGTTACACCCTGTTCTGCTAACTGCTCCTCTGTCAATTGTAACATTTCTTCATAACTCAGGGTAGCAAACAAGTAGCTGTACTTATGAAGACGTAGAGTCTTGAGCCATGATGGAACATCTGAAAAAGAAAGAACTCATGTGACATTGTGCAACATTATATCAAACAAGCTCCAAAAAACTGTCCGAATTAATACACATACCTCTCATTCCACTAGCCAAAGATCGATTTGAAGTCTCGTCCAATCGTCCTTCACTACCGCTACTTGCACACGAGCTCTGAGGACTCAATGGACCAAGTCCAATTAAATTACCTGTTTCAGAGACATACCGCATTTAAATTATATAGAAACAGGCCATAATTTCGTACAGTAGTAAAAAGTTTGAGAAAGTGAAACTGACTAGTGTGGTCTCCTGAAACGCTAAAGCTCCTTGGTTTGTGCCTGGCAGAACAATTTACATTATTGCTACGATCAACAACTTCTAAGTGATGTGGTGGTGCAACTGGGGGTGTAAGACTATTTGATCGACGTTGGCGAGTTACTGGTGGTGGAAACTGCAAGTTAAATGCAGTACTTGGTTGTGTTCCGAACAAATTTGTCTGCTCATTCTGTTGTTGTTTCGTGCTTCTCTGCCACGCATTTTCCCACCTTTAAACAACAAAGGAATTAAGAAAAATAGTCCAAAAGAATGTTATATATTATGTAAAACTGTTTTCAACAATTAATAGATACCTCATGGTGTTATTGGTATATTCTTCAAGATTATGAATTGGTGGTGTTCCACTAATACGTTCTTCAAGATGTCTGAGCCATTGAGTCAACGAACGTCTGTCTTGACTAGTTATGGCTGGATGGATCAGAGTGTAGCTTAAGAGCTGCTGCGTTTGCTCCGTATATTGCCCAGTGGTCACACAATGGCTTACTAATTCAGGTATAGCTACTAAGTAGCATTGCTTACATTCTACATTCCCGGGCCTCAGTAATGGTAAGTGAGTCAAGAGTTGATTTATAGCAACTTCTGTTGACTCTGAGAGCAGAGAATTGATAAAAGCTGAAAAGTAGAACATTAGGTATTAAATAATTGGAACAAGTATCGAATCAAAGAATCCAGCATGAATAAGATGTCAAATTACCTGGATTATTTGCATTTAACTCCTGTGTGTCCAACTCTGAAACAGAGTGTAAAGAATGCTGAACCGCTTGTGCAAGGAATCTTGCCTGAACTGCAGGAATGCGGCGAAGTAAAGCATATAGAACCACAGTCTGTTCACATTCGTTCCACTGAGAAAACACACGAGTGAGTTCACCCACTTGTTCACAGAATAAAGCACCTGGTGACCACTTCATTTTGAACTGTGTCGTTGTTAAATTAAGCAACGAATACAAAAGTCCCGGAATCTTTTAAAATAAGTTAAAACACGATTATGCCTCGCAAAATTTTCTATCAATGGTTGATACAGCCCAATTTCCTGTGGAAGAGAGAAATAATACTTCTGTAAACAATGTATATTATAACACTATACAATGATAAATAAAGTATAATGATTCCGCCGATTTACTAAGCTTGCTCGAAAATTGAATAATGCGAGTCATTTCCGACGACTCCAAAACACCACAGAGCCTTTTTCTAAATTTCCCCTAAAACGTATAAGCGACGAAAGACCGTTGCTACACCTTCGACAAAACATATTAAATTCCCTCCGAATCGAATTATTTGCGGTTTAACGAAATCTTTACACGTTAATTGGCCGTCATAAAAGCAATACCGATAACTTTCTAGGCAGGAGAAAGTCAGCATACATAATGAAACCGCGGGCCGCTGGTTTTTGCGAAGGGTGAACACTTTTGCGCGTGGGGCGTTTCAAAAATTTATATTTTTTGTCCGGCCGTGTGCGAGAAGGGCGACGGAGACAAATCGATCATAAATAATCGGGCCAGCCGTTACCGTTATTGTCCGAGAGCTCAAGAGCCGGCGGTGTCTTTCTCTTTCAAGCGTAAACCGGCCGCTCTGAAGCTAATTTCTCCGGCTTCTCAAACACATCTCGCTATTCTTGCCTGCTGGATACACGTTGAGCAAGTAGCCAAGTAAAATTCCCCGCATAACCTCAACGCGGCGTACATTCCGCCGACATGTAGCCACATCGATAAGAATTCCGCTGAGGTCAAGTTTGTTTACCCCGCGATGCGTGTGTATTTATAGCTTTCCTGCTACGACCCATTCGGCGGTGCAATGGCACCGAGTGAGAGACTTACGCGCCTGGTAGCCACTGATAAGACACACCGAGTTTCTTCGCTGCCTTTCGGTACTGCCGACAGCCCAGCGTCGCTTCTTGCGAGCCCTCGCAACAGCGGTAACAAAAGCGCCGGGGAAAAACGGCCGCTCCAAATTCTCGAGAGATTCTTTCGCTCGATTTCCTCGATGCCGCCGCGGAGCCGTGTATGCGTGTCTACGTGTGCGTGCCCCACGTATGCACGTATACCTCTAGGCGCGTGCATGTGTACAGGCTTCATGGAGGGGAAAGGACGAGACACGAAGTGAGGAAAACAAATCAACGGAAAAAGTCGTAGGAAAGAATAATGAAGGAGGGAGCGACGCGCTTAGAAAAATTCCCTCCGAGAATTCGGAGCAACGACTGGGAATAACAGAACGGCTGGTATCTAGAGAAAATGCGAGGATGGCTGCTATGCCACTAGCGCTCGGCCATTGAGCCGAACAGCAAACAACAAATTGTACGCTTCGGAACGGTTATCGGTTAGCCGCTATGTAACCTAGCTATAAAGATGCTTATAATTACCGTGTATAAAGGTAGATGCGGCTGCTCGATAGGGTCGCCGTATCCCTCGGAAAGTAAGAACAATTCACAATTACAGCATTTTACTCGAGACTGAATTAAAAGAAACATCTATCCACCATGCGGTATGGTGGGACTACGTGACCACACTGGTTCACCGCAAGCTCGACGAGAGTGGAGGGGAGAGACATGCATGCGTGTGACGCCTCCTAGAACTAACAGACCAGGGCCCCCAAACCCAGGTATTTTCGATGCCCCTTTTGTGCATATGAATGCAGCTGATGCAGCTCATACAGCCCTTCTTTAAGGTGCCAATTCATGCTACGCTAGCTATGAGCGATGTTACTTTATCCCATATACGGAACTATAGCTCGATCTGTGTTTGACTTTCAGCTTTGACCAGCTCCAACCCTACGTCTGGAGCATTAGGAATTTTATATGAAAAGGGACCCCAAGAAAGAAATATTGGTCGCAAGATTTTCTCAACGCTAGCGTTGAAGCGTTGAAGTTTAATTTGTACGAAAAAGCATATTTGATTCATCTTAAATTAAGGTGTGAATTCATAAGTAGGCTCTACGAAACTATGAAGCAGATTCGACCAGCTATAACGTTGGTTTTGAGCGAAGAAAGTGATCATGTGATCTAAACTCATAGGAAAAGCATTGATCACGTGACTTCGCATGGCTAATATTTAACGATGGACAGTGTATGAAAAGGTACCTTATAAGAAATGCATAGGCACAGGCCTGCATTGCTTGCAGAGATACTTGAATTGTGAGTGTAATTGTAGCACATGCGTGATCTGCACGGGATAGATCCGTTGTGATTCGATGCATCCGCAGCGAAACGCACTTTTGGTATCCAACGTTGCGAGAAATCGCTAAATCATACTCCAAATGCAACAGTAAAATTAGACGCGGTTTATTTATTTAAAAGGAGAATTGAATGTTGATATTTGTGTAAACTTGATTGAACGGTATTGTCGGCTGTGACTTGTTTTTGACTTCTAAAGCTATTGTTTTAAATCAACAAAAGTCTAGACAAGCGTGAATGATCTCGGTAGTAATACATATATAATATTGTTAGTATATTAGTAAATACAGTCTCGCCGTATTTTCCATTACCGTTAGTGCCGCTCTACATTTGCAAATAAGGGGACAAGAACAACAAGACTCTTTATTTTCGTTCGATGACAAACACAGTATCAATGATTATATTTATAACAACTGTATAGTATAATATACAAAAGCATTTCTCGCAGACACTTCTTTCTCTTTGGGTATACTGTTTATTTTAAGTGAGACTAAAAGCTCTATATACAAATGACAATTAGAGAGACTCGAGAATTCATGAAAACATATTAGAAAGATACATCGTTACAGTCTATATTTCGTTTAAGGTATATAAACCATTGTAGGCAGTAATCACAAGGGTTCTGAGAGGATTGCTTTGATTGTAGTAGACGTTTATAAAACGAACCACTTCAACATCAGCAGCTCTCATTTACTATAACCAGAACATCTCTTAACTTATGGTGCTCTACACATCACTCTGTATTAAATAGTCCCCTCCATTCCATCGGTCTCTGAAACTAGTGCACGCTCCAAGATGACACGGCCTTCCTTGTAACGTTGATTATCGTCTGTGGCAAATTCATACACCCACCCGAGTTTAGCATCACAGTTTTTGCAGCTCACATCTCGCACCATATGACGGCCAGTCAACATCACTCTATCCTGTACCTCGCTGCGTACCATTGCACCCGGATTAAATTGTGAAGGAATATGGGCAGTGTACGATTGCTCCATTACTCAAGCTCTTTCACCAATTTCTTCACACCCAAAACCAAAGTATAGCTGTAAACTCTGTGTGGTAAACATGATTGGTAACTAGCGAAACTGGGGCAATCGTGCTCTGCCGTTTGTGTCAGTGGTGGATTGTAAGGAAATAGAAGATATTCAATGGAGGTACGGACGTTAGGACGCACCTTGAAATCGCGAGTTATGAACCTATGGCATTTGTATTACATAGCTTTACGGAGACGATAACGTCGTGGGAGTACCTGTAATTTAGATTGACGACTTTGTTAAAGAGAAAAGCACGGCCCGTTGCTCCGGTGAAGCGTGTGCTTATCAGCTGACTTCTGTTTGTCAGGTTCGTGTCGCAGGCAGCGCAGCAGAACAGCCTCGTACCTCCAATATGCTCCAGAAATATTACTCCCATCTTTCCAGCTTCGAATCCAAGCGTTCGCGAAGTGGTTCGAATCAAATCGTCGCGGGATATTCGATCGAATTACTACGGGTTACGCGAATGGAGTATAGCTTACGCAGCTGTCACTGCTCAACCATATGATAATCTCTCCGATCTGTATGTATACAAGCCGCCGTTGGACAATGGAGGTAGTGCGATATATCTATCTCCACGACGGAGTTTACAAAATTGTATAGTTTGCGGGATTTCCGATCGGAAGCCCTACGTTATATACATGCCTTACAGCGGGACAGTAGACTTCCGGGATATGATTTTCATTTTCGGAAATCTAAATGGTGATCGATCGATGTCGATCAATCATACAATAAAACTACACTATCAAGAGGGAAACGTGCAGACTATACTCTTAAATTTACATCAAAATATTATGTCTTTATTATTTATATAAACGGTATACAATATGTTACATTTATGTATACATATATTCATATACAGGTGTATATATGTAAGTATATATATATATATATCATATTCGGTGTAAATTACACTTTTCTTTAAAGCTAGGTACATAGATGTTTGTGCAGTAAAATTCGATACTTTCCCTTGACTGTTCTTCTATATTGTTCCAGAATACGTGGTGGCTAGGCACTAGGACCATGCTATTACAATTATGTACCGTAACCACAGCAGAAGATGTGGAACGTATAAATGTAAAAGCCAAAAAATCGCTAGAACAGTGTAACGAATCGAAAATATATTATTGGTCATCATTTAATATCTATACTCATATCTCTTCAAGGCACATTTGACATGTAGTCTATACATTCCGCTTCGCATCATAGTTTCATAGTTACAAGTTGCATTCATCACTCTCATTGCATTAACAGCACTTGATATATCTAACAGAACTAAAAAGGAGAGTAGAGAGAGGGCGTATGAACAGGGAAAAGACTGAGTTGTCGATATCTGACATACTGGGAGAGGAGAAAGATAGTATATTGGAGGGAGAAAGATCGAAAATCAATAGAAAAATATAAAATATTAAAAATTCTTTTAGCCAAAATCACAGACAAGACCCTTTCTCAAACAGAGCACAGATACGCATTCTGACGGTCTTAAAGCTATTCTAATAATTATTTTATATAAATATTATAAATATATATTAACACATACATATAGTCTTATCATTAAGTTACATGCGCACACGTACGCCTGAACTCAATGAAAGTTATGTCATTTTCTCTAGCTCGTCCCTCGCGCATGCACATGTACGCATGCACAGATGTATAAACGTTACTGTATGTATAATATATTTATATATATACTTTTTGATTATATCCTTTTTTGATATTCAGATCATGAAGGATACTTCTTGATAATACTGCACGTATTTCTATGTACAGAAAACGTCTACAGAACATAATCAAGATAAAATGTTCGTCGATAGTAATAACAAAAATAGTAATAAGAATGACTCTGCCATTACTACTGCCATTGCTAGAGCACAAGATCTTTCATCATTAATAGGCGCTAGATAGAAAAGACTGTTCTCATTACCGAGTTCAATAATGATGAAACACCTTGCACGCAGATACAAATGCCCTGTCAATCTTTCTCATGACTATATATTTTTTTTATTTGCTTGTTAAATTCGATACTTTCCTAACTGAACACTTAACTAATCAGGTCTTCTGTGACTATTCTATAACCACTGACGAAATAATTGAGTGTAGCTGTACGACGAAAGTAAAAAACGGCCTTTTTCTGGATCTCAACTGTACAAAATCGCTCAACGAATGGGAGAAAAAATCAATTTATCGTGCGGTGCCATTTCCTTCATAGTACTGTATCTCCATTAATCCAGTGAGGATTGAAAGCAGTTTCGCTTCGTTATTGTAACAACAATTATACGCGCAACACAATGCACAAGGAACATGTCTTATCCAGTACACCGTATGTGTAAAACTTTCGCATGCACGCACAAAATTTTTACCTATGCTGAATAATGGAATACAATTGTAGCAGTCATATCAATAGCGATAGTACTTGAAGTAACATCAGTTAACGATTAACGTATTAACGACAGTAATAACGTAAAGGATATTTGTTAACCAATATTTAAAACCGTATCATCTTCAACTGTATTTAAAGCAGCTATTTTAATAACTCATAGAATAAAAAATTGTCGTAAGAAATAAACGAATAACTTTCGAAGGCTTGCCGATTGTTGAAAGAGATCGCATTTATGTATTATGTTTGGTAAGTTTTGTTCGGTCGGCGGCGACTGCTGCGAGACATGCCAGTGCTTCTAAGTCCGGCGACGCACACCAGGCTACCGATATTTACAGAAATTATTATATGCTTCAACAATATGCCTTCGCAATAGGATACTTAAATTACGCGATGATGTGATGAATTTCATGTGATGCCCAACATGAGATAATAACCTACATAAATTTTCTTATTCATACTTACATTCATTGGTTTCTTGGTCTTCGGACATTTGACTGGAATTGCCGCTTGCTGCCGCATTGCGGGTAATAGTCCGTTTTCGGGCTTTTCGTTTCTGGCTGCCGACTAAATGTGCCTTCTCATCTTCAGTGTTACTTTGACTATCGGCTGGTCCACTGCTACTAGAAGTATTGTGTCTCTTCTGCATAATCTTTTTCTTTTTGGTTCTTTGCTGTTTCTTCTTCTCTTGAAATTCTTCCAAACTCAATGATGGCAGGGCTTCAATTTTTTCCTCTAAGTTGAAATCTCTGTAGATGAAACCATGTTGTATATCAAAGGTGTAAATAATTTGTTGTATTTATAAACTACTACTAATTGAACTATGCTCAAGGATTCACGGTGACACTTACTCAGCCCGAAATCTTTTTCTAGTGGTCCATGGTCCAAAATCTAATTTACTTTCAGCACCTTCGGTCTCTGTATCTTCTGGTTTCGACGCTTCAAAATTACCCTCAGCACTGTAAAGAATTGAGATATTATAAAATGTATATAAAATATCGTGACAACTTTTATTTAAGAAATATATACAATTTACCTTTCAACTAGATGTTCTAATTCGCCACGCGAACTATTCCCTTCGCTACTTAAGGAATCTGTTTTTTCACTAACATTTGACGAAATAGAATTCCGTCGTTCGTTCACCTGTCCATTTGCGCTACACGAAATGAGCGAAAGCTTATAGTGTAACGTGGAAATATATTCACAATATTTCTAGACTGATTAAAGTAGATTTTTACCTACGGGATCCAACAGTTCGTCTTCTTTTTGGCTGCTGGGATGTGCTACCGACATTCTTCATTTGTTCTGCGAGAAATTTTTGGTAGCGCAAACCCTTGCAGGTTCTTTCACTTCGAAAATTATTTTCTTCCATGGGATTCATCAGCAAATCATCATTCGGTTCGATTTTCACGTCTTCTATATCCTAGGTAGAGATAAGAAAGTGATAAGATTTCCCAAATATTATTGCTAGTGTACAGCAATAACAAGGTGAATAAGAGTGGGGTATACAGTGCTATATTGAGAGACATGAAAAAAGATAGTTTACCAGCTGGCAGTCATTATTATTCGATTCCGACATTCTTCCGTTTTTTGCGTCAAACAGATCGGCCTTGCAATCTTCTTTCTGATCGTAGGAAATGTCTGTATCTAAAAATCGTTTCTTTGGAGGTTTTGGAAATTCGCCGTCGTCATCGCTGGCGGAGCCATTAAGGCTTGTTTGTTCTTCAGGTGCTTCTATTTTCTGTGGTGTAAATAAGGAGCTCAGACCACCAATTTGTGATTCATCTGCTAGCTTCCCTGGTTGTATTGATTGTCCATCTCGTCTATCTAATTTTGAGTAATCGGAAGACTCATACTCGGACTTTATACTTTCTACTGATCGTTCATTAGAGCTTAAATCTGTCTTCTTATTTGTAGGCCTAGTGTTCAAAGTCCTTAAAGGAGGGGCTGGCAATTTGTACCATTTAAAGTCAGGATTTGCATTTAGGAATGCATCTTTGTACTGAAATAAAAAATACCCCTTAATAAAATTATCACTTTCAAACCTGCAAATTCACACTGTCGTGCTAAATAGAATTCAAAGACGTTCTGAGAATTATATGAAGAAAATGTACCTCCTGTGCAAGATTTGTATATGAACGCTTCTGGTCTGGGTGAAGGGTAGCCCACCATTCTCCTAAGACCCTTGTAACTGCCCTATTTTCCAAATGGGGGAAACCAGATCTTACGGAACCACGGTGCCGTTTACAAAAAATGAGAAATGCATTCATTGGTCTTCTTGCATGATGGGCTGGTTCTCGCAGCTCCTGAGGTTCCTGATACATCATAGTATTAAAAATTACTTCAACTACTAACTAATCATTTTCTTCAATTATTGAAATTTATTTATAAATACTTTTAACAATGAATAATTTGGTAAAAATCTGCGAGGTATAACAATAAATGCAAAAATCCTTAACAATGCGAATAATTTTTATTTCTAAGCAGGTAAGTCTAGTTCTGCTGGTTTCCTTTTTATACATTTGTACATAGCAAATGGCACACATCCAATTTGACTATATTCCATGTGTTAAACTGAGTATGACGAACAAGTGCATGATACACAGAACAGATTATAATATATGTATAAGAAGAAAAAGCAATTATGTTAGAATATGTGTGAAGCCTTAAAGTGTCTCAGCCCAGGATTAAATCTGAAGACATTTTGTACACTGATGTGTAGCAATATAATGGTATAGGAAAACAGAGTGTTTATTTATCTTTTAGTGAGAAAAAAAAATAATAATTGGAGAGAAAGTCCAAGCTGATAGTATTATTTTTAAGTTGAAGGCTTCTTGAACTGCGATTATAGAGATATCTGTGAATGATCTGGTTCTATGCAAATACTCGAACCAAAGTTATACGAATAATGACAAAATGACCATCCGAAACGTCATGAGCGCAAGCGCGCATGCACATATGACGGTCATTTACGTATGCACATACGCTCATATAATTAATAAACAATAAATATACTCGAGAACTTCTCCGCGTTTACTGCAGCTAATATCGTCTGCAGACGTCATTTATCATTTAGATAACTATCTTTTTGTTACACCGAATGTTTGATTGTGAGAAATTCCGAGGAACGAGTGTCACCGATTCGATCATGCTTTATATGCACATTATTCGGAATTCTGCGCCTGATCTAGTGCCTGTAATTCTAAGTGGGACAAAAATAGCATGTCGTTCATATAAAACACGTATCGAATAGGAAGAGAGCGAAACTTTTCTGATATGGTCGTGGCTTACGAAAGCGAACGGAAAATGATGAAAAGCCGTGGCTATTTGTGCGCGAGCGGGACGAGTAATTTGCAAAAACTAACGTAGCAAGACAGAATGCGAAAGAGAACTCTTCGGCTGATCGGAATATCTTTTATTATTGTATTGTTTGCGAGCATTCGATGTTGCTAAATTGCGATTTCGCCTGACACAAAAGGTATTGCATGTATCCGTTATTGTGGCAGACATATGTCAATTTTCGTATCTTCTGTAACATACTGTAGATTGCGCACATAGAAGAATCGTAATATCTTTAATGAAATTTGTAATATTATGTAAAGTTAAGTTGCACTCTCTGATGGATCTCTGTTTCCTCGGGTGACCCGCGAGTAAAATTCCGGGGGAACTATTGCAAAAAGATTAAGATATGTCGACCATCATACGTCGCAGATTTCATTAATGCTGTTGTTCGACGTTCGTTCGGGTTGCACCATTGCTGTCAAATTCATATTGGGCCGTGATCGTGTCAAAAAGTCCTTCTCATGTGTTTGATCCTGTCAACTGATTGCTGCGAAACCGATATCGAGTATCTCCTTCACCAAGTTCCATGACACTTTTCGAATCGCGCACTGACAGCTGCTCGCGGGAATGTAAATACTGCTCGAGGCAGCCCGAAAGCCTTTCTACGAACCAATGATATGGCAAATATTTGAATGGAGAAGGACGACCCTCTGGGAAATTCAGTTACGCGCAAAACACGGCACTCTCTTGGAGCACGTACGCTTAACAGTTTTCCGAACTGTCAAGAGTTTATCAGTGTAGAAGCGATGCACATAAGGACGTCGTTCGTCCTCTCGGTATTGTGACTAGGACGTCGTGCGAATTCCTCTTGTTTTCCACAGTCGAATTCTCCCGATGGAATCGCACGGCTCACCGTCCGGGTGTACGAGTTCGTTGCTGATGATTTCATGGAATCGCCGATGTCCTCGGCGCATCGAGACTCCGTTTGAATAATGAGAAAAATACGATGCACTCCTCCCTACTCACCTTGCGTTCTTGCTCGTTGGCAGCCATTTCTGATTTCACTTGACAATTCACTCAGCGGCGCATAATAAAGATAAAGCTTCGGAACTGCCGTCCCTCTCTGTTCGTTGCGCTCCTGCTCTCCTTTTCCGACTCTTTTCCGTATGCGAATTAACCTCTCACTCTTACATACTCGCTCTCTCTGTCTCACTCGCGCTACCAGCCTGTTGGATCCGCGGCTGCTTTGTGCAGCTGTGCAGCCCACGTGAAAGAAATTTCTCGTACCACTGGCGTATACTGACTTTGACCAAATTTTGCGAGAGGTCTACTCGCTCTAAAAATGTCTGCACTCTCTATCCAAAGGCCTTCAGGGGTTCTTTCCTTCCATAACTCCGTTTATGCGACATTTATAGTGCGAACGTCACGAAACTGCAAACGTCACTCTCTCGAGTACGATCATGCGTCCATATTTGTTGCTGACATGATTATCTATACATACAGGTCCTTTCATTCAATACTACTTCGATTGGATCTCCTTCAACTTATCCTTATATGTGATTTCCAAATGCCCAAGTTATTGAAAACTTTACAAGACTGAACGTGACAATGGAAACGCAAACCAATTATTTTCCAAAGTTCGCGCCCACAGCTATACATCATTCCTACCAACCTGATGGAAACAATGTCACTAGTATTATGCAAATTTCTCACTAAAACTATATGGAATCATATGAATTCAAATTAGTGCATAAGAATGGCGATCATTTGAATTATTATTGTCTGGATAATTACCTCAAACGTAAAATGAATAACTTCTATAATTATTTGCAAATTATGATTAATATGAAATATAGTTCATATGACAAATAACGTCATTACGACTAACTTATATAGTTCGTATTTAATATAAAAGTCTTATGAAAGAAGGCACAATTGGAATCTGTGCGATCGCAGTTTCATGCAATTCAAGAATTGGTATTCAGCATAGAATATAATAAGGTATAGCCTTTGATCCACTCTTGAAAAGAAGAATTGTCAACAGTACTCTCGTTAAGTTCCATCACTTTTTGCACGGTCTGCTTTGTCCTGAAACAGAATAGCTGTTTTATAGGATTGCGTGCATGCACAATAAATAATTAGAATTCAAATATTATGGTCGTAAGAAAAAAATTACCAGTCATGTTGAACTTTGTTACATCGATGGTATTCATCGTGTACCTTGTCACAAACAACTTTAACTAATATTAGTAAATCTTTTACTGCAAACTCCATTTTTTCTGGTCTTGAAACTGGAAATGATAGTAGTTCTTCCGAAGAACATCCACGAAGTGTTTCAACGTCCTTACAAACAAACATGTCACGTAAACTCTTACAACATTCGATTAGAGAGTATATGGGGATTTCAATCATTGGAAACTGTGACATGACGTGCGACGCACGCGATGGAACAATGGAAACTGATGATTCATTGAAGCAACACTTTGTAAACCTGCAAAGTGATAATAATTAGTCTGACCATATTAAACAGAGGGCAAATAGTACACGTCTATAGAAAACTCACTTGTTGCTTCCTTTCAACGTGATTGTTCGCAATGCAGCCAAATCGAGATTATCGTGGAATATGTCCAACTCAGTAATTAAATCATCCCTCATTACTATTGATAGAGTATTATCAGTTCGCGTGACCAAACGCAAATCAGCAATTTTCTGCAATTCAAACTGCACTTTTGCCCTCATATTTGTAATCAGCACTGGTGCCGACTTTAAAAGAATTAAAGATTCCCGAACACTTGATATCAATTGTTTCTGTAAATAAGTTTACAATGAATGCAAAGTTGTCTAAGGATAAATTTTCTCGACTATGTTCTTGAGATACCGTTTCCATATCGACATCCCGAATATCCAATGTCAATCGATCTAGCTCGGAAAAGACGTAATTATTCATATGAAGCATTTCTTGCATTTTATCAAGTTCATTTTGTAATCCCTTCTTCTCAGCCTTCAATTTTTCCACTTCCAATGCCAATTCCAACCAGTCACTTATATCAACTGAAGAATGTTCCTATTTCAAATTGGATAAGATAAATGTACCTTTCTAAATAAAATAAAATCAATAGAACATTCACAAATACCTCTACTTTTCTTATCAATTCCAAAATATTTTCTTGATATCTGCCAGATCTTGTACTATATAGGTGGCATTTGGCTAACATTCCAACATGCTTGCCACACAACTTGCCAATAGCCATGTCAATGACTTCTTCAGTAGTTTTTTGGTCCAGATTTCTATTTATATCTTGCTTAGCTAAGCTGTCTACATTATCTTTTATATTTTGGTACAAATGGGAATACAATGCAGATATATCAACATTTCCAAGAACTTCTTCTACCTTGTTGTACACCTAACAAAAATACCAAGCATTACACAATATACTAAGCATATACGTGACTTTATTACAATTAATTGAACATGAATTTACCTCTTTCTTGTTTCCTCCAGAAGATAAACTACCTACAATAACTAGCATATCGTTCATAGTTTTCAAATCAACTTCTTTCAAAGCGCCCAGTGGTCTCAAGTGTTGACAAACTGATCTCATGTCCGTTAAATCACGAAGCTGAGAACTTGTTTGTTCCTGTTTCATTTTGAGAAGATTTTTCTTTGCCTTCTCCCGCGAATACATGTGCCTTATATTTCTCAATTTCTGCACTACAAATATCATTACGCATTATGTATGAAGAATGTAAGTTAATATATTAGTGAATTACAAACTTACTCTTTTCTCTCACTAAAAAATCCTGCTGTGCATATTCGGTTTCTAAATGATCTATGCGTTTATCTAGTGCAACACTTTCCAATTTCAGCTTTGATAATTTCTTAGCGGCATGAATATTCTTATCAGGAATACTGTTCTTCAATTTATGCAACAAAATATTCTTCCTTATGTTTTCTGCCTTTTTCATTGGAATTGTACGTTTAGATATATCCTCCCATACAACTCCAAGAAGACCTTTCGAAAACCTGTAGAAAGGATATAAATAGAAAGAAATGCTTATTCAAAGAATACAAATAAATATGAACACATACATTTGTATAACATTTTCATCACAAGCATGCGGAGGACATCCCATCCGTTGACACCATTCCAAGAACTCTTTTGTTTGATCCATTATTACACAATATTAGTCCTGCACAGAAATATTAAACAAATATTTTACACCAGGAGGGTTAAAACTTCCAGTATGTGATTATAGTAAGCAGGAAGTTCCCCATGTCTATAATTAATACTCAAATCCTAGCTGCATTACGCGTACACCAGTATTTTACCAAATAACTCACCAATTTAAGCCGGAAAATATAGATATTCTCCATTTACTTTACACAGCTTAGTATGAAACTGATTGCAGCATACATTTTCAAATTTCTACAGGTGTTATGCGCAGGTCTGACAACATTCGGTTACGATATTGGCGGGGAAAGGCAGGAAATGCGAAAAGAACTACATTTCGAGTTTCACTCCCATGTTGATGCAACGCTGATTGGTGCTCGCCATATTGAAGGAGCAAAATATATCTATGCATGCGTCTGATTAATTGGTGTTTCTTTTCGTTGTAAATTGCCGCGCCAACCCCCTCCAGTGGCTTTAGCCACGCTTTGACGGTCAGTAAACGGCTTACAATTTTTTGGATGTGACTAAGGTTAGAAAGGCCTGAATAAACAAAATGGAAAAATCCCAGAAAATGCCCAAAGTGGCAAAGGTATATCTTCTGTAAAACTTATACTTACTTGACGAAAGATATTTTTAATATTCCCCAAACACTAGATTGGTTTGTTTATCCGAAATGAAATCACATTGTTTGTCATAGGTTAAGAACAAAGCACCTGCTGAAATTCAAATTACAGCAGAGCAGCTCTTGAGAGAAGCTAAAGAGCGGGATTTAGAAATCCTACCACCAGTAAGATAATATTTCACATTTTCTAATGATACCAAAATGTCTGAATAATTGCTACTAATATCTCTTTTTCATTGGACAGCCACCTAAACAAAAAATCTCCGATCCTCATGAATTAGCTGATTACCAACACAGGAAACGCAAAGCGTTTGAGGATAATATACGCAAGAATCGTACAGTTATATCAAATTGGATAAAGTACGCACAGTGGGAAGAAAGTCAGAAGCAGATACAAAGAGCGAGATCCATATACGAAAGAGCATTAGACGTGGACCATAGAAATATTACACTATGGCTGAAGTATACAGAATTGGAAATGCGAAATCGGCAAATAAACCATGCCAGAAACTTATGGGACAGAGCTGTCACCATCCTTCCAAGGGCCAATCAATTTTGGTACAAGTACACGTACATGGAAGAGATGGTAGAAAATATTGCAGGTACTGTCATTTGGTAACAATCAACAATCAGTGTGTTACAGAGAAAGGTCGGAATAGATGAGTAATGTCCATAATTGTATTCATTAGGAGCCCGCCAAGTGTTTGAACGTTGGATGGAATGGGAACCAGATGAACAAGCGTGGCAAACGTACATAAAGTTTGAATTGAGATACAAGGAGATTCAAAGAGCAAGGGAGATCTATGAACGTTTTGTTATAGTTCATCCTGATGTGAAACATTGGATAAAGTATGCTCGTTTCGAGGAGTCTCATGGTTTTATAAATGGAGCACGCAATGTTTACGAACGCGCCGTAAACTTTTATGGTGACGAAAGTCTAGATGAAAAACTGTTTATTGCTTTTGCAAGATTTGAGGAGGGACAACGAGAGGTACCAAATAAATCACATGATCTTCTTTATTATATATATTGCAGTTATTTATACATCTCGCAACTTTTAGCACGATCGAGCTAGAGTGATTTACAAGTATGCTTTGGATCATATTCCAAAAGATAGAACTCAAGAAATTTACAAAGCGTACACAATACATGAGAAAAAGTATGGTGATCGCTCAGGTATGTGTAAACTGTATAAACTTTAGGTATTAATAATTACATTGAATGTTATTACAAATGGCACACTTGTACATTAAATATGCAGGAATTGAGGATGTAATTGTCAGCAAAAGAAAATACCAGTATGAACAAGAAGTTAAAGAAAATCCTTCAAATTACGATGCATGGTTCGATTACTTGCGATTGGTAGAATCAGAAGGAAATGTCGAAGTAATTAGGGAAACGTATGAACGGGCCATAGCTAATGTGCCTCCAACAAAAGTGAGTATTATTTTTTATTGCTTGAATGACATTCAGATATGCAATTACAAGCTGATCTTTTGGTAACAGGAAAAACAGTTTTGGAGAAGATACATTTATCTCTGGATAAACTATTCTCTTTTCGAAGAACTTGACACTGAAGATATTGAGAGATGTAGACAAGTGTACAGGTAATATTATTTATAGAATGATATTTACTTTGGTTTTATCGTGGTATAATGTTTACATATTATTTCAGAGCCTGTTTAGATCTTATTCCTCACAAACACTTCACATTTTCGAAAATCTGGTTACTATATGCTTATTTTGAAATACGACAGAAGAATTTGGCTTCTGCACGAAAGACGCTGGTAAGTTTAAACTAGTTCTATGCACATATTCGATCATAATGATTGACCAATATAATAATAGTGTATCATAATCAAGAATTTAGACACTGAAATATTATCCTACAGGGAATGGCACTAGGAGTTTGTCCCAGGGACAAACTGTATCGAGGATACATTGATTTAGAAATTCAACTCAGGGAGTTTGATAGGTGTAGAATTTTGTATGAAAAATTCCTTGAATTCGGACCAGAAAATTGTACAACCTGGATGAAGGTAAGGAAAATTAAATTTTTTTGGAGCAAATTGTACGAGTTATGCAACATAAATTTCATTGCAGTTTGCGGAACTTGAAACATTATTGGGTGATGTAGAACGTGCTCGAGGCATTTACGAACTAGCAATATCACAACCTCGGTAAGGCTATTTTATAATTACAATAGTATTTTATAAATTATCATATTTCATAATAATAATTGGATGTTCCAAATATTCTTTAGATTGGACATGCCCGAACTTTTGTGGAAATCGTACATTGATTTCGAGATATCGCAAGATGAAACCGAAAATGCAAGGCTGTTGTTTGAAAGATTACTAGAGCGCACTTTACACGTCAAGGTAAGAATTATTGAGCCACAAAGAACTTTGTTCTTGTATGTATTACTGAATATGTGTGTATTTGACTCTAGGTTTGGATAGCATATGCCAAGTTCGAACTGGCAAACCCCATGTCTGAGGACGGTCCAGATAACGTCGTTTTAGCTAGGAGAATTTTTGAACGAGGAAACGATGCTCTCAGATCGACTGGTGACAAAGAAAGTAGGGCTCTTCTGTTAGAAGCCTGGAGAGATTTTGAAAATGAAAAAGGGGATGGGGAAACACGAGCTAAAATTATGGAGAAGATGCCACGCCGAATCAAACGTAGAAGACGCATTGTCGGAGAAGATGGGGTAAGAAACCAACTCTCTCTATGTATAATATTATGTATAATGTAGTTGGTAAATACTGACGTGGAACACACTTTCTGTCACCAGAACGACGATGGTTGGGAGGAAGTTTTCGACTTTGTATTCCCAGAAGACGAATCGCAGAAACCGAACCTTAAGTTCTTGGCTTCGGCTAAGGCTTGGATGAAACAAAAAGAAACAACAGAAATCTTTGAGGATACGAATTCTGAAGAATCGAATAATTAATTGTGGGTACACGTATGCACTTGAAGGGAACTAAAAACGACAATATGCCTGACATTGAACAGGGCTGTATTTCTCCGATAAAAAAATATGTGTAGCACGCAAGTATTCGCTCAGGGAATTGGTTTTATTTCAGATAAGAATTCATAATGTTAAATTCTATAGACTGTACACTATGAATTAGTTCTATATAAAATAAGTTTATTAAAGGCATCCCGTTAATCTCTCACACGGACAAGTTAGTAACAACATTTATTTATTTTCTCTTTATTTCAAATATACGACCCAATTTGCGCACAGGAGACATGTTGTATATCATAAAGAAGTAAACGTTAGTTGAGTGGTTAGTATATCCATTTTCCAATTAATGTATATATATATATATAAGTATGTATATATAAACGTGTACATATAAGTATATAGTTTTACAAAGATCAACTTAAATATGAAATTGCATTTCCATGGAATACATTATTTATAAACATTTGTACATACAAATCTTCAAGTAAACTAAGAATTATATTTTGTCAATTAAAATAAAAAGTAATACGTAACATTAATCCCACAAGTTTAATTACAACAATCGAAGCACTATGTGATTGATAAGTGGCGACCTTTGATTCCACTTGTTATATCTCAATTCCATATATGTAAATATGTTCGGCTTTTTGTGCAAAGTTGTATATACATAAAACGTAGAAAATATTCTTTGGCAGTCGTATGTTTTCAATTACGCTGTACTTAGCATATAGATTTATTTGATTCAATTGATGCAAAAGATAAGTATTCAATGAACATGTTGTATGTCCTAGAATCAATAGTACATTGGATAGTTTTAACTAACAATCACAGCGATCCGTTCATTGTTCTCGGCTGTAAAGGTACGCCGAAATGCACTGATGTGTATGTCAACAACTCTGGAGGCGAAAAAAATAAAGCTGTTATAACAAAACATGTATTATTTAATTCAAGAAACGTTTCCTTTGTACTGATTACAATATAATTATCGGGAATATTGATTCAATATACAAGGATGATTGATCTTGCAGTTGGCATCGTCTTTGCTGCATTAGTCAGCTTCTTTTGTAGAGGATTTCTTTTTCTGATCGCTCTCAAAACCAGAGTCCAAATCATCGCTTAAACATTTCCGCAACGCGCTATTCTTGGAACTTTGCCTCGACCCTTTTTGTTTCACTAATAGTTTTCTCATGCATTGAATTAGATCTTCAAAGAAATTGGGATAACCATCGAAACTAGGGAACACATTAACATCTAATATAGCGTACTTCCCAGTATGATTCTCAACTATAATATCGACACCAAACAGAACCAAGCCAAATATTTCCTTAATTTTTTCAACAATCACTTCAAGTACTTCATACTTTGGCTTTACAGTTAGTGGAATGTTGGTCTCGGATAAGACAGACAGTATACTTTTTGCACCACTACGGTTAATATCGTGAGAATTGAAAAATATTGTGTTTAACGTCTCGCAGTCTTCTTTGTAAAAGTTCTTTAAACTAGGACGTTCTACCACGTGAAACTCGTCGTTTACTACAAATATCTTGTACACAATTGCATTGTGATTGATGAAGGTTTGAGCCACGCAAGGAGGTTGACAATCATTTAAACCACTTTCATTGAATACGATCATCATCTGAAAATAATAAATATTATTAGTACTCTGTTAGTGCTCACTGTCACCTGTGCAAGAAATATGTTTTATTGAGAGTTACCTTATGCGAATCGTGCGAGCCATGGGCGTAAAGTGACTTACAAACAATTGGAAATTTTAATCCATGTCTCTTTATAACGGACATGTTCTCCGCAACATTGTTGTTTTTTATTTCAACAGTTGTTGGAGTAAAAATGTCTGCAAATAGAAATATAATCGCGAATGCATATAAGTTTCATCTTTGTATTTAATAAAAGGAATTTCTGTTTGCATACCATCGTGTTGTATGCCTTCTTGTATTAATTCATAGAATCTACATCGATTGCACAAATTAGATATTCGATTAAACGGCTCGATAACTATTACTTCGGGATGCTGTTCAAAATATTCTTCCAGTCTTGAAATTATTTGTATAGCCTGCAGTGAATACAAACAGTACACTAAAAGTATTCTGACGTTAGTCAACATGGAGCATAATACCATACATTTTGATCTCCTCGATCCGCATGTCCTAATGTTTCAACCAGTTTATGTATAAAAACGTGAATTGGTCCCTGAGATTCGATACTTGAATTTACATCAATCTGAGAATGAAAACCCAAGGCACAAACGTAAAACTCTTGCTGATGATTATAATTAAATATAAATGCGATAAACAATTGCTTGTTTATATTTCACGTTATGGTATGTAACGTGTTTGACGTTTATACCTTTTTCGAAGCATGGACACATGTTCCATGTATGGAAGCTTACCATTTTCAACAGAAATCCTTCGGACTCGCACAGCTTATGAAAATCATTCCAGTTAATCTTCCGTTGCTTGCGCTCAGTTAACCAGTAACCAATAACATATTTGTCACACATTTTTTCGCCCAACTTTTTGTCCCGGTGTATCCAATGTAATTCTCATCCATTCAATCCGATGCTATGCATTATTCGGTATTAGTGAACTACATAAGTAAACTAGATTTTGACAACGCACTGCTCAAAGATGCCTTATAACAAGTAGCATCATTTTTTACATCCGCGCAAGGTTATGTATGTTCCATCCAAAAAGACATCTACTGTATTTCACCAATTGTATGGTTAAAAACATATTGACAAAGAGATATAATTCGATATCGACATGTTTTCAACTGACAATACATAATATATATTGTTGCAAACTAACAATTAACATATTTCCCGGTTAATTGTGCGTCCATTTTCGCGCATTTCAGTAGTTGTTATTTTTACACTGATGCAGTAAAATGACGGCAACTTACTCGATATATAAATAATAAAAAAAAATTATGGGCCTCAGTGCTGCGTTGTGTTATACCATTATAATAATATGATAATAATATAAATGTTATTTTATATTTTTCTTACTACGTGTTTCACAAAGTATTTATATAATTTACATTGGTAATTGACGATCGCTCCCGAAGTCTGAATTTCACCACTATAAACCAAAATTCTTATAACGCCGAAGTTATATGGCGCTCTAATAGAAGGAAATATGTATACTATGACATCATTAATGGTATTACAAATTGCAATCTGTTTTATCTTCTTTACATACGCTTCTTCCAACAATATAGGTATACATGCACACCCGTGTGTGTATGTATGATTCATCAATGTGTAATTTCAAATATTTGAAATATATGTATAATTTTAAAGCGTGACGCGTTTCGCGTCAAATCAGCAACTATAAACTAAATTTCCCCTGGGCTTTCCGATTGCGACTAAAATGAAATGATTAATCATAGCTGGAAGAGTAATTAAGTATTGCAAAATAAAATGGCATACTGCATGTTACATACATCGCTGGACTCATTCCAAATTTCTATTGGATGTGCGAGCAAAATTTCACCACTCTCCTTATCGTTCGGTTTACTATTCGTAGCGCGAGAATCTGTTTTTACCCTCCTTACTTCTCCTAAAGAAAATGAACAAGAACTTGACAAACATATTTCGCCTTCTGAGTGCGATGCCTCGGACAATGGTTGAGTCTGAAAGTACAATACATAAAAAATTGAGATCTCTTTAATTTTAAGTTGTTTTCAAAACAAATTTTCACTTGTTTCTTGTTTCGTAAGGTCACGGGCTAACTATATCAACCTGTTTGCATTTTTCGTCATTTCTATGTTCCGAGTTGATTCCGATAACATTTTCCCTCGGTCCACATATATTTTTGAATACAGAACCCTCAGCCTGGTTTGTATAGCTATCGACCTTTGTATCTTGTTGAACTGAATTTGAATTAATAGCAGGTGGCGCAGATATTTTATTGGATGATTTGTGACTGGGTTGTTTGGTATTAGAAAATGTCGATAAAGATGGACAATCCCGCAAAGAATCATCTGATGTTGATATCTGCTCACTAGTATAATCTCTTGGCGAACCCTCCTTTCTAATTACAGCCTTGTCTATTTTACTATCACATGCCTTCTTTTCGCAAGAAACTGACTTATTCCCATTTGAATTTTGTTCAACAATCTGCAAATTCTTTATTTCCTGAGAATTCGATTGTTTTTTTGATAGACTTATCTTGGTATCTTGAATTCCATATCTATCATTGGAACAGTCGCCACTTACTTTAATGAAAGATATTTCTTCAAGTGACTTTGTATTTAAATTAGTTAATTTGTCCATCTTATTATCAATTCTAGAACTCTCATGTATCGGACGCGATATGGTTTTCTTACAGCTTAACGACGATATGTTGCTACCATCGCCTTTGCCTTTTCTATCTTCATAATCATTTTTTATAGATATGCTTCCTTCGATCAACGTTTTAACAGACTTTGTTACTTTTTCAGAAGATGAACTCGCGTTAGCTTGAGATTCATTTAGTTGCTTTTCTACGGAGTTACACTCTTCCTCTATTACTGGTGATACCAATTTGCCCTTATTTTCTTGCATACATGTATCCATACCGCCATTCTTAAGCGCAACATTGGTCTCCGCAGGATTAGCATTGATGTCTTGCAAATCCTGTACATACGCTTCCAAATTCTTTATAACAGATCGTATGATTTCGGGATTCATTTCCTTCTCGATCAGTTCAGTTTCAAATAGCTTCTTTACATTTCCATTCTTGATGTTCTGAAATGACGCATGAAAGTCTTCTATGGTTCTAGTAGAATCTTTCATTTTTAGTAACATTTCTTTGAAAGTGGTTGTCCTAGTATTGTAAGCTAACGCGGGATGATCATTCCCCTGGGAATTCTCCGAATGTGATTGAGATATAGCCGATAACTCCGCTTTGCCTTCTAGAACATTTTCAATGTTAACATCATCATCAGTATAAGTGGATTCTGACGTATCAGCTGTTGGCGAGTTAGTAACTTCGGTAAAACATTCACGAGGATCAATGAACTCATTGTTCATACTTCTTTCTGCGTATCCGCAGGAGCTCGTTCTTATTTGCCTTTTAGGATTGTTGATTCTTTTTACTGCACGAGTTATCCCATAATGATTATCACTCAACTGTACCTCTGCGATTTTTGGCTGCCTGCGCTTTATTGCTTTGCCAGGTACCTGCACAACCACCTTTTGTTTATGTAATAAATTGTCACTACGCGTGTTTTTCTTTTGTTTTGATAAACAAGAAGGATTGTGCGTTTCTAGTGTCATCCTATTACCTTTATTGAAAATGAATAAATTATCGCACGACCTTTCATTTAATACTTTATTTCCCGCATTTCGAAACTGTGCCATTTTGTTATCTGATAAAAATTGTTCTACCGTTTTTATTCCACGGGCAATACGTTTTATTGCTTTATTGTATGCACTGATAGCAGTATCTAATTCTCCTATTGATGGCTGATAGACATCCGCATTGTCTATTGCGGATACCATATCTTCGTATGAAGGATCGAGAAACTTTGAGCTCATCGAACTGTGATTACGTGGATACATTAACGTTTCACGAATGTCCTTGAAACGAGTTTCAATAGTTGTATAATCTTCGTTTTCATGTCCTTCGTCCTTTTCTTCTTTGTTTCGTAAGGAATCATCTTTTTCTGTATGTTGTGTTTGAACAATGCTTTTACTTCTTGATTGTACTCGATCATTATTATGAACAGTGGGAATGATTGAATTAGCATTATCTCTACCTATTGTTTCCATTCTGTATTCGCCAGGACTATGAACTGTTTCTTCTCGTACATACATTCCAGAAGGAGGACTTTCAATTCGATTAGGAAAATTATGCAAATCTGCGTTTGATATTTCAGGCTGCGCTACTATTTCTTTAGTTTCTGAAGTCAGGCTAAACTCGACTGATACTTCCTCCTGACGAGCAGATTGGAACTCATCACGTTCAACGTTCTCTTTACTGGTATGATTACTCTCCTTCTCAATTCTTATAATTTTCTGCCGATTCTTTAGTGCGGCATTTTTCAAACCAGGTTGATATTGAAATCTGTAAGTGCCTACATTCGGCGCATTCTGAACGAAAGATGGATCCGGTGATATGTGAACATCTTGCAATTTCTGGGCCATAAGTTCCCGCTCGATATTCACCGAAGTTCCAGTCTGAATACTAAATCCTTCCAGTTTCTTTTGCACCGAAGTGCCTGAAAACTGACCTTGCTTACCAGCGTGCAAGTCATCATTGTGCGTCGTTTTCTTATAAATTTCAGAAGTATGTTCTTCCTTCGTTTCTCTATGTTCACGTACAGTATTGTTTAATAATTTTCCGTCAGCTTCATCTAATGACCTAAGCCTGCTCGCAAGGTGATCTGCATTACTTGTAAGGTCAAGCAGAAAACGTATGTTATCCTTGCTACATTTCGCTATTTCCACGGGTTCGATGCCACTATCGATTGCATACAATTTTGCTGCTACTCGTTCTCGGACATAGAGCAGCTGATCATCTTCATCCTCGAATGATGGCTCGTGAACTTGGCTGAAATGAAAAAACATTGTACCAATTTTCAAAGACATCTATTTTTTTAGACGTAACAAAGTCTAAGTACTTACAAACGAATTCCTCCTTTGGCACGATCCCGACATTGTGCTGCGTTTAACTGTTTAATTTCTAATAACGCATTTTGCACTATTTTCTCGGCATTATCCAAAGCGATCGACGTTTCCGGACTAAGTATCGGACTGTCTATCGATGGGGAAATATCGCGAACCGCTTCGGGACGGGGATTCTTTGGTGCGATTGTGAAAATGTTCCTATTGTTTGTTAAGAAGTCTTGTTTGGCCCGCCTTCCTTCAATTTTAGTTGTAGTTCGAGGAAGACGCTTCTTTTCCTTAGCGATATTCACTGGCGCTCGGGTTCTGCAGTAACGATCGATCAAAACTTTCGATTCCATCATTGCTCCACTAGTTGTGCGTCGATACAAATACTGGTCGTAGAAATCTGCGCCCAGCAAATCATCATGATTATTCCTGCAACGAGATATAATACATTTTATCGATAAACTATCGTAAGAGAATGACATCTTTATTAATATTTACATTTTCACATGATAATCCAAAATTTTAAAACGCTAAGTATTTAAGCCAATTCAAACTCTAAAGGCGTCAAAATTAAATTAAAGTCTAGTCACAACTTAGCAGGACGTCCTTCAACGGGGTAGAAATAAGCTTAATCTTTGCATTCGACGCGTTTTATCGAGAACGATAAGCTCTAACGATGTCATGGTCGGCAATCGAAAAATTACGTCACAACATGCAAAGGAAAACCCGGCTGAAGTAGAGCAAGCCTTCGTAACAACGTGATAGAGTTCAGAGGCCGACGACCATAAAGCTAGGAATGCTATTAATCTCTTTCAAACGGGGGTGATCGTCTGACTCGTCGTCCCTCTCTTCGAGAAACTACCACCCGCTCGATCGAACGGAGCTGGAAATTAAATTGTCCCGTGCATTAGCTACGTTGTGAAACGTTCCGTGTTCCTCGAGGTTACGCACACTGGAAACCAGCTCTACGGTGGCCCACTATCGATCCTTAAAGGGAACCTGCCCCTTTGTTCCTCTCGGCAACGCCACTCACCGCTCCAGCCGACGGGGATCTTGACCGCTTCATTATTGCCTCGCTTATTGCTCTCTCGCACTTGTTTAATCATGCCTGCATCCGATTGGCCATTTACTCCCGTGACACCGTGCGCCCTGTATTGCCAAGCCGCCACAGGGTTGCCAGACTTGAAGAATGCTCTTTCACTTCCGTAAGCTTTCCATTGGCTTCTCCTCACTTCCACAACATAATCTGGCAACCCAGCACCGCTGTCATCACGGCAATGAAAACAAATGGTGGTCACGTGCAAATGGCGCAGCGTTGCCCTGCAACAATGCCGAGTGTACGCCAGGTGGCAAGGGCGCACGCCATAAGTACTCCACCAAAATCCACCTATGAGAGTCCGTGAAAACGAAGGTTAAACGGTGTCGATTGGTTGGCCTCAACCTTCTTCTAATTCCTCAAAAGGAAATGTACAGGTAGTATGTTATCATTGTTGATGAGACCTAGGTTCATTGTAACGAAGGACTTGTTCAATTTGTTTTTTTGGAAAATCTTCCTTGGCGACAAGTGAAGTCCTATACATTGGCGGAGAGCATGGCATGGAACTTATTGATCTAGCGGAAAGACGCGAAAGCGTCCGGGGGGGTGAAGGGAACGGAGCTCCGAGCACGAAGGGTTAAGTGTGCATAGGGATGACTCGGAAGAGAGTAGCGGATCGTTAAAGGTGACGTCGGCGGCCCCGGTGCATTCTCCAGGAGGCCGCCTGCTTTAACGCCGCCGGCTCGACCTGATCAATACCAGTACGTCAAAGGTACGTAATGCACGATGTGCTTTAAAGCGGAGCCACCACAGTACTTCTATAATTCCAGACTCGGCTACTCGAGAGTACTTCGAGCTTATTTATGCAGATATACAATTCTACGAGACCATTAGTATCGAAAATGCTATACACATGTACGAGGAATTTGTACTAATTATAAAGATGTAAGATGTTTGTTTGGATGTAAGAGGCAATCTTTGAAATGATTCAACAGACAGATACTTCGAAGTTTGAGTCAAGCCTAATTACCATTGAAACAATTTAATTTTGTTCTGATGTATCTTCAAGAGATATGATGAATGAAGGATGCTTGACTTTAGGTAGACGTGACCGTACGTCCTACAGTTCACATGATCGATTGCAGCCGGTGGTCGCACTCCTCAACGAACACAGCACAGTAACAGACACCGCGTTGGCCTTTAAACGGACGGATCTCTCTATTGTTGCAATTCCGTTCCGTAGCAAGGCGAAGCCTTTATATTTCGACACTGCGGATTATTTTTCGGGAAACGGCTTCCCGGCCCATGCGCAGTCCCTTTGTTACTGCTACACAAAGACGCCCGGGATACCGTTGCAACCCCTGGCGGGCCAAATGTTCTTACCTGCCTTTGCAGGTAGAAAGAAACTGGGCTATCATAGCAGCCCCCTGAACCGAACCCTCGCTTGAAATGCGAATAGCACAGAGCACCTAGCATCCCTATGAACGTGAATATTTTTTAAACAACTTTTTGCGTCGTACTCATTGTGAATTAAGCCGTGCCTTCCGTCCAGGGTGTCGTACTACGAAACCGTACGTGGCTCGGTTGAAAGAGGTAACACCATTGTGCGGCTCCAGTTGCCTACTTGCATGCGTAGTTCTATGCAAGGTCTCCCTTTAAAGCTAACGAAAACTGTCCAACGCGTGGCATTAAGAAAGCTATATTGCATTGCTCAATATCACGCGGAACATAAGCGCATAAGTGCACAAATAAGACGTGCACGACTGTTCCTTGTGCAGACGCGCTGCCGGTGAATCAGTGGGACGTGGAAAAATTTCCATTCGATGCGGTGGTTCCCGGGCGGGTGCTTTGCGTGATGAGGAGAGTCTGTGTATGCGTGCAGATTTGAAAAATTGGCTCGGTAGATAGCGCGGCTCGGTTGGCGTGCGCTTCAAGCGTTGATATCGGATTCTATATGCAAATCGGGCACGTTCGCCTCGGCTATGTCCATCCACTTTAAATAAGGATCCATCGTGCAGACAGTGATGCGTGGCCGGGTGTTGGAGCCGTCTGGAAGAGACAGATCAATATGCCGCATTCGCCTCCTCTCGCCGGCGCACACCCCTCTCATCCCTATATCTTCGTTGCCATTGCTCCCTCTCTTTCTCTCTTCACCCCTTTCCACCTCACGTTGGCCCATCTACTACAGCTGAACATTGGCATTGATTTTCAAAGTTCAGGAAGTCTGGCGAACGCCCCGGCTGGCTTCAGCTAGCATTCACGCCGTAAGTCGTGCGATCCATTTCCCCGAGGTTCGCCGACCGACGCTATGCATGATCCCATTTAAAGCTTGCAATCTTATTTCGGATAATCCATTGTGATACATGTTAGTTTTGTATCCTATCTTTTGTTAAGGTAAGCATGAATCGTAAAGCAGGGATGCAATACCGAGAAGGGGAGATGTTGTGATAGGTCGAGTGAGAAAATGCATAGTTATTACACATCAACACATATATTTTGCTTGTTGCATACATACGATAAACAGTACAGTGTTACGCGTTCTTCGAGGTATGGTATACTAGAAAATTTCATTATCCACTACTACATTGCTATTCGTATTGATTCATGTTTCCGCTTTCGTGCGTGTCTGTATAGCTATACGAGAATAATGGGAAACAAAGGTAATGAATGATACAAGTTCAAAATGACTGCTAGTAAAGGTTGATTTCCATTCGGAAAAGTAACTCGCGGTCTTGGTACTCCAGTCAATAAAAAATCCTGTGTCCTACCGGCTTGGTCGTCGATGGGGGTAAATTGGATAAATGCAGAAAGGAGAGAAATCAGACGGGGTATGTGTCTGTATCACTCTGCGTGGAGTTTAAACGGACGCGCACCGTAAAAATGCTCTTTTGACCCTCGCATTCTCAATTTCGTTCATCTAGCAGACTGATAGCCAATCACTACTTTCTCTCTCTCTCTCTCGCGCTCTCTAGATCTAGATTACACATTGTCTGGTATCATCTACGAATCTAAACTTTCAACACGTTTGTACCGGAACCAATTATCGCCTATCGACAAAACTTCAGTCCAAAAATAGCTTTAAAAATTGAGCAAGCGTCAAACCACCGCGGCCGTGTTGCTTTGAGGGAAGTGGGTACCAAGAGCAGTAATCGGCACGTAGATGACAGCTCGACGACCAAGTGCTCAAAGAGAAAGTTTTCAATCGCATATAAAATTCACATACTCGTCCTGACAAGACCGCATCGAATAGAGGTACGGCTTGCAGGCGTCCTTCTGAAAATTGGGCTCGTATTTGCGTAAAAGGGGCTCGAACTGCTGGTGAGCACTTTCGATCTTACATTCGTATGAATAGTTTGAGTCGGTAATAGTTACATACTGGTAGACTTGTTCAAGAATTCGGGGAAATATCACGTATAGCCCTCGTGGGTATTGCTACGCTCAATTGTGTTTGAAGCAACACAATGAAAAACTCCGATCATGAGAAAAACGACGGAGGTTCGGGTAAGCCAACGTCAATTCTATGAGAATACGTTGGTATGCCCCGAACACCGTTGTTTTTCACACTTATGCAAAAACTCCCCTATCCTCTAATCGGTGTGCCGATCTGTTTTGTACAAATATATACAAAATCGGCTGCTCACATTCGGATTCTCTTTAACGGCTAAGTGTGCTCGTAGAGGTCCGAAGTAGCAGCGAAAACACATGCCTGCTTTTTGCTCTTTTTTCGTTTTAGAAATAGCGAGTGTGTGGTTCCTATTTTCCGGGCATACCTTTTTCATCAGCAAAATGAAAAACCAAAAGGCCCTCACTTAAACACTAATAATAAACTAAAGGCGAAAAGTGGACGTTTCATAATATGATGGGTGTCGGTTGCGAATGCTCGGGGTTTGGAACGATGCTCGTCCCTTTCGACATTTCGACCATCGGACGAGTCCTGTAAAGTGTTCACCGTTTAAGGAAGCACTTGTAATATTCGCGTACAGAAAGATGCGCCTAAACTTCTTAGATAGAGCGGCCCACGCCTTCAGTTAAATCGAACGAAAAAAGAAATAATTTAATATATAGAACGCAAACGAATGTAAGTTTCTTTGTACACTTAAGAACGGTTATTCCATTAGTCATAAGTTTTATTAATAATGTGGTATGTACACATATACAGAATATACAGAAAACCCGTACGCTGGGTCTAAATATGTCCGCCATATTTATAATACAACGAGTGAAGTAGTAGAAAGAGTATACAAATAAAAGATTAGAAAAGGACGTCCATCGGTCGCTTGATGGTTACCACTGAAACGATCTCCTCACCTACAGCTAATCCGTAGCAACGCGATACGACGCTCTAAAAATAAGGTACAATACAACCGCCCAAATTTCTGCGGTATCACGATTCGTGGGTCAGTACATACATTGGCGTATGTTCGTGCGCGCGTGGGCACGCGCGATTGTTTTGCAGAGTATGTATCGTGTCTACGTTAAGTATTCGTGTAAGTATATCTGTGCTTCTGTTGCGTGTGGATGTATTGTTGTCAAAGGGCGCGCAATACGCACGTGGTACGGGAGACAAAAAAACAAGGCAATCGAGCCTAAGTACAAACCCAAACCGGACACAAATCTATTCCTCGTAGATTCTCTTTTACATGACTTCTCGTTATTCACCAAAACATCCTCAGATATTAACCGCTCTACGATGTCTATATGTACATGTGTGCAGAACCGACGCCAGCGTGCAATTGCCAAAGACTTCTTTACAAGACCAGTCAAAACAAATGATCGACAGGGCGATCAATCAAAACAGCGTCGCCTCAGGATAGACAGCAGTACTACCGATTATTCCAACCGAATAGCCCACTTCCCTTGGCGACGAGAACAACTTCGTAATGCATAACCAATGTGCACCGACAACGTCTTTGGCTCGCGTCATTCGTTGGCTTGCTTCGCCAACGTTTATCACCAATACCAAAAGTATTTGGCGAACCTTCACGGTTCCACCATAACACCCTCTTTACGAGGGTGGAAAATTTAAGCCCCGATCAAACTTTAAGAGGACCTTTAAGTTTCCCTCTCCTTCTTCACTTTCAGCCCGGAACTTGTAGTGTCTTCCCCCAAGATAGTTGCTATCTCGCCCTGCATAAACGCCCATGGTACCTGACTATTTGCCAATGGACACTTCTCTCCGCTCGGGCAGTACACCTGCAACAATTCAAATTAATAACTAGTTAGTATGAATTCTCGCACAAGGTTGAAGAAAAGACCATAATAGAAATGCTTACCTCTGAACCCGCTCCCTGTTCCTTTATGCTCTTCCGGCTACATGGGAAGCAGAACTTATGCTCCGGTACACTCGGGCACTGAACAAAGTGCGTGTCTTCAAGACGCTCATGACACAATGTGCATTTCAAGATGGGTGCTGGTTCTTGCACTCTACCAGCAACTGTGACCGCACAAGTTGCTGGCTTCCGAGGATCCGCTTCCGAGGATGTTGTTACTGTCGTCGAAGATACGTGCCTTGAACTGCTCGGCCTTCTACTCGATGGCCCTGTAAGTAGCGGATTTAACAGGTTAATTATTTTAAATAATGTTAAACAGACCACACACCAGTTGTATTAGCAGAATGTATAATACCTAAACTATTGGGACTGTGTTGTGAGCTCCTGGAGGCGCTGCGCTGTTGAGCGTTTGCGGCTGTAGTTGGTGGGCTTCTGCTGGTGGGACTTGGATTGTTCGGTGGTTGCTGTACTGATTCCGGGGATGATAAATTGTCAGCAACGGACATAAGTGCTGCCATCGGCGACGGTCCATTCGCCGAACCCTGCTGGAAGCATTATTTTTTATTTCTATATCAACTTATGCACTGCCAGTGGCACTGACACACAATGATGCTTTTTTAAAACGGAAATTTATGCTACGAGAGCTCAATATTCACCTGGTGGAGATTAGACTGTGGCATATCATTGGCGCCGCCTTCTTGTGTGGGTGGTGGCGGTGGTGGAGGGCTGGTTCTTGGACGAAGTGGTGAACCTCCACCATTTGTCGCCACATTGGCTGGTGCCAACGGAATCGATGGACCAACATATCCCCCTGAAATAAGGGAGTCCAATGTTAGTTGATCCAATGGTTTACATATAATTTGGAAAATATCATCATCGCCAATTATCCCTATTTGCGCGTCTGAATACCAATAATCTATCGGCAGATGTCGTTCGGTCATGTTCTCTTTAAGAAGGTAGTGATTCAAATGGGAAGGAAAAATAGATATCCTTTGACCCCTGCTGCTGACAATTCTACGATTACGCCATGCCAGCCAAGTATAGATTCATTGTCCACGTGTAGCGTTACGTCAATAATTGTGACTCGTCTCCCTATGCATCAATTGCGGGTCTTCGATCGACTCTCGTATGCGACGATTCAAATGCGCGAGTTATGCCATCGCATCGATCGAATTTCAATGCTATATCAGGATCTTTGGGATTGGCCTGAGTAAGCAAACCCGACGTACGTTGCTGTCACCGGCACGGGTGTGCCGGGTTTTCTCATCGACTGTTTGCATTTCGCCAATACGATCGTGGTTGGCCAGGAGGGGCACGGGCATAATCTCCGTGCAGCACTGGGATTTTTCAGCAGACATTAAAACCAATACAACCAATCGAAAATTTGCAGTCACTGATTTCAATGACAGCGGATTATCATCATTGCGACCACATCTCGAATTCGAACGGACAGAGGTCAACCGATAAAAAAAAATAATTATAATCGAATGTATGATTAAAAACAGCTGAATCGGTCATTCGGCGAGATCGGATCTAATTTAAAACACGCAGACAACAGCAAGTAACCTTCTTATCAGACCAAACTGGACAAGCGCAAATAAACTCTCCGAGAGTTTCATTCTCGTAATTTTGTGTCGCATCACGAGTGACATTCGTGATCGCGTAATACCGCTCGCGCGCTGCTTCTAATCAGTCAAGCCATTGCTGTGCCTCGCCTTGCCGTGCCATGTTTACCCGATGTGTACGCCAGTGGCATCCCAGAGCCAAGCGGCACAGGCAGATAACCGATTGGCATTAAAAACGGCCGTTTCGTCACGTTCCGCTGACAAGCGTGTGTGTGGTGACACGCGATATCTCGCGTGCCCCGCCATCGTGCGCAGCATCCGCATACATGCATGCACCTCTCCATCAGCCGGGCAGGGGAGCTCCATCCAAACCGGTACACGAGTCAGCGAAGTCTCTCATGCGGACCAGCGGCGGCCTACCAGCAAGAAAACGTGTGACCGGTACTTTTCCATGACGAGGCGGAGAGACACCGATACGGTCGAGGACGGGCAACATCGCCGGCGTCTGTGTATCAGAAATCGAGCGCGCACGAGGAGTGTGCTCTCTTGCAGAAGGAAGCGAGAGAGACTGCCTCCCGAGGAAATCACGATCCACCGAGAGTAAAGGTCCATTTATATTTACCGACATTCATCATAACGTGGCACACAAGATAAATATTCTTTAATACAAATATATAGTCGTTTCTGCACGTACTGGTGCAGCTATATTATGCTAAATAAGAATACGATCGTATACTTATGTATTAAGGAATATTTATCATGCTTGCGACGCTACGTTCAATGTCTGTAAATATGAACGGACCTTAAGGAGGAACAGTCGACACGATACGGGGACTAGAGGAAAGCCACAGCATGCGCGCGCCTCTCTGTGACCGAAAGCATCCTCGCACATCGTGTGCACGTAGGCGACCGGCTCACAATAGTCGCACACACAGTGGTTGGCTCTCTGTGCCGCTCTGCTAACCGGTCGACTATAGTGGCCTTGTTTCGAAACTACAACCCTTTCAGCGCACGGTTCTTTACTCGAGCATCGCCTACGAGTGTCTGTCTCCATGGATCCCGCTACGCCGCGCCACAACCGCTCGTTGCACACGAAACATACTATGGCACGTGTATGACGGTGCCTTTCAATGTCGCTTTATTATAATTAGAATATCAATCAAGTAACTCATGCACTGTATAGAAAATATTGAACATCTTAATTGTTAATGCTCTACCGTCTCGGCACTCGGGGATTGGAAGCTGGATGCAAGGTTAGCATTACGTGTGGTCGGTGTACGTTTCTCACAGCGCGCGCGTAGTAAAGAGCGATGCAGCGCATAGTAGGTGTACGTCGTGACACCATATACGTGGCGTATACTACATAAACTCGTCCGGGTGACGTAGGACGAAGCCGGAGTGTACTATCTCTACGCGATCGATCGAGCAGAGTCGAGAACTCGCGAAGCGTGGCGATCATTGCGAAACACGGCGCGCTCAGGCTCGCTCTCGTTACAACCGTTGACGGCCAGTGGCTCTCTTCTCTTCTCCTTTCGTTTTCTCGCTCTCTGTCTTTCAAAGCCTTCTTCCCCTTCTTTCCTTCGCATGCACACGTATTACAGGAGTCAGTCAGTCGGGCAGAGAGTATCTACTTCTGCCGCATGATCAACTGCGGCTGACGTTGCTGCTCTCGAAAGCAACTGCGCGTCTGACGTAACGTGCGCGCTGATGTCTTCAGAATCACACTGCGCCAAGCAATTCTTCTACCCGCTTGCACACGTCTCGTCTTAATGTTTCATAGCCTTCAATGTGTAAAGTTATTTTCTAATTCCACTCTTTTAATTGTTGAACCTGTAAAACTGCTTTTCTCGGAAAGATTGTACGAAAGATTCTACTCCACGTGGTAACGCTGCATTCGAATTTTAATAATTACTGGAGCAATGACCTAATGAACTATCGATAGTGATGTTAAAAACGATATCGGGAAAGAGTGTGGAAACGTGTAGAACCAATTTTCTCTCCATGATCCTGGTTTATTTCCAGATACTGATCTTTGCCAGCGGTGATCTATTTTTAGCCGGGCCGTGCACGTAAATGTGGATTCTATCTTTCGAACGGAAACAGTAGGCTCAAGGATAAAAGAAATCCGGCGAGAAAAACAGTGTGTAAACATCGAGCCGCGTCTAGCGCGCGTTCATAGTTGGCAATAATTCCGCGTAGCATTCCCTTCTCAATATGAAGTGAACGTATTCCACTGTTATTTGGGAAGGCGAGCGTCTTCGAATTACAATTTTGTACACAGCCGTAAGGGCGGAACTCCCTCTCGGAAATCAGCCGATGTCCCGTAATCTTTAAATACCCTCGGGCTCATATAAATAGTACACGGTTTTTAAAACCCGTTAGCCATTCGGGGAAGGGTACAGTAATAGGAGTTTCACAAGGGAGGCAATCTACGCCTAATAATAACTGTTCATTGTCCCTTGGCTAATCAATATCGACGTTTAGAAAGATCAGGTAAAAACGAGAGACTCCAGGCCGTTACCTTTGAACCTTTCGACACTGGTACCCAATAAATCATCCAGTCAAATGACTCCTGTTCTCTCAATGGCATAAATGCTTCAATGACCACTCCCTGCAGTATCTCCCGAGATACTGTCATCTTTACAACAAGACCTCAGTCAGAACTAACTCCGGAATCATATTTATCTCGGCATGCAGCGATTCCCGTTTCTCGTTCAACGTAAATCGCACAAGTCAGAGAGAACAGAGTGCTCGCTCGGTCGAAATGAATTGTCCGATAACCGTAAACATAGCAGCAGGCGCTAAGGTCGAATTAGAAAGTGACCAGTGTCGAAATAACGGTCGATGACCAAGGTCAGCGAAGCCGCGCGTAGATAAGTGCGTGCGTACAAAGAGAGGACCGGGCGTCCCGTCACGCCATGCGAGAGAGCAGTAATCCACACACGGAGAGCCGGCGACGTCGGCGTCGTTCGCTTCGTCAATGAGCTGCGTACAACGAAAAGGAGCGCAAGAAAAGGAGGCCACACTACAGTTATCCCAGCGATGCGGCAAAATATCGCGCCGGTGCGCCGCACACTCTCCGAGACCGGTTTTTGATCGTCCGCGCCACTGGCATCGACGTGCACCAAAGACAAGAATCCTCGTTTCTAAAACAACCGTACAACATGAGAATGCAATTGAAGGCAATCTGACGAAATTCGCAGAACAATGTCTGGTCAGAAGTAGTTGCATCAGTGGGATCTGATTGGTCGAAATACGTAGAAGCGCGACTACCGAGGAGCACACAGCTGGAGCTTGTCCCGAGAGGCCGACGGGATTCGTATTGAGCGACCGACAACGGACTCATTCATTCGGTCTAAATATACGGAGTGACGTCATTTGATTGGACGTCACGACATGGCAACCTCTGTGTAGCTTTTGGTCGTCCCATCACGTGCTCTCGCCGTACGTCTGTATACGCGTTTGCTCGACTATCGTCCCACTTGGAACGGAGGCACTCCTCACTCAAGTTTGCATGAAAGACGCGAAGAGAAACACAGAGAGAGAGAACAGGTTTTGATCAAGGATAGCAACGAGAAGGGAGATGGAACTTCCTTTTAGCGTGATGATTCTACGAACTCCAAGCGCCCGAGGAACACGCGGCCCGAGATACATACATGTGTGCGCGGTCCTCTTCGTGCCAGATGGCCATACACCGCAGTCCGCTTTTCTATTCTTAGCGGCGACCGATAAGGACGTAAGAGACCATGTTCGACAAAAAAATACGCCACGTCTCTCAGTCTACTATATGTATATACGCATCTACTCGCAGAGTTGCAATCGTGTCGACGGAGTCGTGGCGAATGCTGCGCAGAGAGTGACGTCCGGGGCAAGGATATCTACAAATTTTCCCATTGTCCTACGAAAAGCATCGCATAAACTTCCCAATTCACGTTACCTTCCTAAAATCTCGACCTTACTTTTACATCTTTGAAGTTGACATCTTCCACCGTTTGTACATTATTTTAAAGAGCGAACGTCGATGATTCAACGACAGAGTTGATCATAGGCACGAGGTTTCTCGTGATAGAAATCGATGATTCGAAGAGCATACTGGTGAGACTCACCATTGGGCTTGAAGGTAGTAGCGGTTTCAAAGCTGGGCGCCCTGACAGGATGCTTCTCCTTGTTCCTTTCCTGCACGTAGCTGACGGCAAGGCTAACGGCGGGCAGGGAATCGCCCCTGGTCAATGGCGGCCTGACCGGATGTTGTTCCTCGAGGGAGAGCCTCTTCTCGGCGTGCTCGTCCTCGTCGATGGCGGAAATACCCCGCTTAAGCTGTGCCATTCCTCTGTTGTGGCTGAGGCTCACGTGATGCGCCACCGCTGCTAGGTGGGCGTTCGGGATTCTCACGTTGTTCGTCCTCATGCCATTCGTCATCTCATGGCTCTCCTCATGTTGCCGTGAGATCTGCTGCTGCTGCCTGGAGGTGGCTGAGTTGAACTCGGTGATGGAGTTCCTATGATGCAGCTGGGAATAGCTGGCGATGTTGTGATGCCTCGAGTGGCTCTGGCTGGTATTCTGTATGGGCAGGACGTCCAAATTGGTGCCGCCGTTGTGCTCGGTATGCCCGGTCCTGTACGCCTTCGAAGTCGAGGATCGTGACTCTTGAAAGGCATGCGCCTTCTTCATCTGTCTGGCTGTCTCGATCACGCCTTCTATTCTGTCGGCACCTTCGTAATACACGCAACCGCGGCACACGGGCTCCGAATAGTCCATTATTATGGACCAGGGCGTTCTCGGCAGATCGCACAAGTAGCACTGGGTTCTCTTGCTCAGCATCTTGCCAGCGTAGTCTTGCCTCGGGCGTAGCTCGTTCCTCGAATCACAAATATACTCCTACGGCACTCACATCCACCTTCTTCTTCTTCTTACTCTTCTCGCTTAGCACCTGTCTGTTTCTGATGCTTCTCGCATACACTTCTTCTTCTTGCCTTGCACTCAGTACTACTTTCTCCCTTTCGCGATCTCGCACGCACTGGGGGAAGCACGCCCGACTCTCTTTTACAGCATAGCTCTCTTACGGGCTCGTCGGACTGCGCGCGAGCCTCCGCACGAACACTACGCGTACGCGAAAAACCCACCACCGCCGCTTCTCCCGCTATTCTCCGACTCTGCTGCTTCTCTGCTTCTCTCCGCTAACTCTGATTCTGAGCTAACTCTAAATCACTGGCTGCTAGACGAGCACTGTTCTGGCGCGCGGGACAAATCACTTATCCACGAAATCACGCAGCTACATGGAGCCAGGCAGAGAGAAAGAAAGAGAGTGCGCTGTGCGTGCGGGTCGCTCAGCTCCGCCTCTGGAAAAATTGCGCCGTGACAAACGCGCGACTGGTGCCGCCGACGCTGCTGCTCTGTTGAGCGAAGCGGGTGTTGAGGGAAAAAAGCACTCGGCTCTTCCGATTCTCTCCTCGCACAAACGACCGCCTTGCTTTTCTTCTCGACTCGATTCTAGTAATGCAAGGTGATCTCAAATGGAAACCTTCGTGTCACTGGCACACGATGCACCCACGCAGGCAATACGCGATCTAGTGCGTGCTCGCTCGAAGTAAACTGATATTTCGTCGAGACGAACGCGACGTAGACTGCTGGCTCGACACAATGAACGTACGGACGAACGCTCGGCTGGCTCGGCTGCCGTACGAGTAGGCAGACGGAGACGAACGCTCGAGAATGCGGCGGTAAAGCGGAGCTACTGCTGCGGCTGTCGTTCCCCCTTGCCCCTGGGACCGCCTGGCCGTCGCCTCCTCCCCCCTTCCCGGGCCGGAACACCTCTCGACACGACGACGACAGCGACGACGACGACGACAACGACAACGAGCTATCTACGACGCTCTCCGCCAATCGGACGTTGTGGCGTCATGGCCTGTGACGTCATAATCGCGGGGGCGCGCATGCGCACGCCATTCTCGCGTAGGGGGACACGTAGACAGCGACCGGGACACGCCGCGAATGCTCTGCACTTTGGTCGGAAAAGGAAAAGACGAGCGAAACTTACTGCGGGAGGAGGACAAAGCATGCACAAATGAGATGCCGACTATGGGAGAGCGCGCGCGCTCTGTCTGTGTGTCCCTGTGCCTGTGCCCACTCTCTCGCCGACGAGAGGTCGACTTGACACTCGAGAAATGCTGCCAACGAACTTCTCCCGCTTTTTGCTGAATATGGACGATTCCGCCGAATTATCGATCATCGAGCACGCAACGCTTATTGTGCCGAGTGAGCGAACCAATTTATTCCGGCTGTTTCGTAAGCACGGAACGCGTTGGGGACTCGAGTGCGAGACGGTTAAGGTGGCTCCACCCACAATCCTCACCTTTTCGATCAAGTTTCTTATCTTTATAATAAAGTACGGTTAGATACTGCAGACAGATAACAAGGCCCTATTAGTCGAGCGATGTTACGTAATGTCGTAGTGAAGTAACACGTGCTACGTGTTATTCCCGGGGATTCGACAATTCAGTTGTTTCTCTCAGTGCTTTGGGATGCGTATGGCGCCGCTGATCCTAGAATTGTGGTTTTTAATGCAGAGCCATGTTTTTTTTTTATGTGAACGAACGCGTATTCTTTCGTGCACGATTATTGCGATTGCGAACAATGGAAGCATTAATATCAGCGGAAAGTCATACAAATGGCGCGGCACTTTATCACGCTTTGTTCACGATAAGAGAATCATTGATAACGGATGACGAAGGCCCGACGTGTAGTCTAGGTGGACGATAATTGGCCGGGTTATTGTTATTGTTCCCGCCGCCGGTGTATTTTGAGTTGTAAGCACAGACAACGCAGCGTGACGGTTATGCAACTTGGGTGTTTCCTGACCCGAGTCGTTGACCGGTTTTCTTTATTCCGCCGTGCAGCGATTAACATCGTTGATGAGGATTGTTGCACTTTTATGCCTCCGTAAAGTCGCAAGGAGAAACGCTTCGCGTGTACTCGTGGCAAGATTTAATTTCTCCGAGTATTTTTTAATGAATCGGGTAGGTTTAACTAAATCTGTGGAAGGGTGGTTCGTGGCTTATCATTAGGAGCGTAGAACCGATAACGGTGGCTTTGGATACGACAGTATCTCTTCATCATCCGTAACGAAATGACATCGGTTTCGTATCTCGCTTGGTTGAAGGCTCGATAAAAATTTATATAATCGAGGGTCCATTGCGTATCTATAGCACGGTGGAAATCAGTAAATAACACACCAACAACGCACACAACCTTACCCTCGCGATGCTATAGTGCTCAATCGACGATGCTGGTATCTCAGTGACTGTCAGGCTCGCATTACAATCATTATTGCATTTTGTATTTGAATAAAACACGGCTCCAAGCCCGTAGTGTTACTGGGTATTGGAGTGCTGGGAGACGGAATAAAGATAGCCTACTGACTGCATCACCTAACGCGCAGGGGTGTCATTAAAAAATCATCAGGTTTAATCAATATGGGCAGCAACACGTAAGACTCATTCCTCAATGATTGCGATTAGTAATCATCGATGACAGTGCATGCATTCAGACTCAGACTTATCGAAATGTCGTAGGCGAAACTGCATCGCGATAAAACTATTGAATCGCATTATCTCGAAGTACCATCGAGCTTTATCTACCATGAGGAATGTCGTCAAGAAAAATTAAAGATTGTTCTATCGCATTGTGTTTTCTCTTGCGATACGAGCACTCGAATGATCGTACGATTTTCAGCTCTCGCTTGACCCCTGGATAACTCGGTCACGTGCACCGTTGAAACGTACGTATGAATACACATGTATGTGTATACGAATCCGGTGATATTCCCTCTGAATATCACCGGTCTCGGCGGCGTTGGTAAAAACAACTTGCAAATACGTGTCACTGGGTTAGAGGTATTCATAGGGGAGCTTTTATCTACGAGCGATGCCTTTGCAAAATTGTTTCCGGCTCGCCGAGACTTGGTGCAGACAGAGCATTGACTGGCTGCGACCCATTGACAGACGATCGCCCCGCTGAAATCAAAACCATCGCACTCCTAATTCGATTACGATATATTATCGGAAGGGATCGCCACTCCTGCGATGCTCTCCTCACTGTTTCCCTTCAATAAATGTGTGAGTAAGCCTCACGGTGACCTTTTCGCCCCGGGTTGCACGATAGGCTGGCAACTCTATACGTCAGATCACGTCGTCCGATGTTCTCCTATCACCGCCAACTCCTATCCGCTTATCCCCTTTCTTTTCTCACTTTGTTGTTCCTCGTTTCGCTCGCTCCGAGCCAGTAGTAGTAGTAACTCGATCGGTTCTGCTATTTTAGCTCTTCCGATAAGCATCAATCTCGCCAGCGGAAGATTTTTACCGGAGGCGAAGTCGGTCACGTGAATGAAGCACGCGCACGCACACATAAGTAGGTGCGCGCGTGCGATTTGTCGACGAAGCGTGGAGTTTGATATCGCGCGATTATTACCACTGATAAAGCGGCAATGTGTGTGCGTGTTGGGAGAGTAGAGCAACGTGCATTGAGAACGCTCGGTCGCGAAGCAGGATGATTCCTCAAATATCGCTGGACTGTTTGGTAACTTAATCTAACGGTAAATATCCGGTCACACCTGGCCGGTGTCACGGGATTGCGAGATTTCAAGTATTACGCAACGCAATATTGATGTTCCCTCGAGTGGCTCTCTAGCGTGGCAGGGAGACAAGCGGGCGGGCGGGCAGGAGGAAGGGAAGGTGACCAGCAGGGGCGTTGCGCGGGAAAAAGCGGCGAGTTATCAACGCGTACTGACGTAATCAATACCGTCCTCCTCTCTGTTGTCGCCACAAAGACCTTTAAATCCGTAGAGCGCAGCCATGATTCAACGGCCCCCGCTGCGGCGTAGCGCTCTGGGAAAGCCCGCTGTAATGAATCACAAACAACAGCTGTATACCCCAGTTAAAAGAAACTTAATGTCCTGTAGCGTGCGTACGCTTTAAAGTATGTGTGTCAATTCAGTCGATGTGTACACTCGCAAAAAGGTGGGCTTTGCACGCTCGTCAAAATGGCCAAGCGGAATATTCCTCGATCGGGAACGGATGAACGAACGTGGAGGAAGGCATTGCAGGAACCGTAGTTTCCGGAGCGAGCGAAACGAGGCAGCAGCGGAGGCAGATGTGATCTCCGATTACTGCATCGAGTAACAAAGGGAGCGTTGTACTTTCCCGGGAGGAGCTAGGTTCGGCTGTGCTCTCCAACGTGCAGCTTTACGTGCTCGTTCAGAAGTTGTGTGTCTTGTGACGTCAGCCTGCTGCGGAGCTGGCAACGCCGAGGTGCCGGCCGCCCCGATGTTGCCAGATCCCGGTACGGCGGCTTCGTCGCTCGTATTGGCAACGTTATTCATGAATGCATGCGAAAACCATTTAATATGACAAATTTATGAGACACTCGCGTCGACGAGTGTTCGCAGTGTACGGCAGGTTCGAAGCTACCTAAAGTTCGCCTATTTAATGGAGCTTCGTTGCACGCCCGCGTTCATTAATGAAACTTGGCTTCCCTGCTAATATACGCCTCGCCTCTGGATGCATGTGCGTGTGTGTGCTCGCGTGCATAGATAATGGTGCCCGGTCACGTCACCGGGAAAATCAATTCCACGCTCTACTACGAACGCCTGCCAGAAAAGTACAGGCTGCCGAGCACCGTTACTACTCGCCTGCTGCTGCTGCAAAACATCACGCACTTCGGGGTCTGCCGCGATATTGACCCGATGTTGCGTTAGGTTATTTCTACCCGGAGTTCATGCACCCTCGCAGCAGATGGAGCACCACACCGAGAGTCTCCTCTCCTCCACGGGCTTTCGCTGTAGAGATTTTTTAGCCTCCCGTGGAAATACAAATGCATCGGCTTTCGAAAGTGACCTTCGACCGAGTCCTTGGCCTCATAATATCCGGACGATTGAACGTCCGAGAGTGAAGATGCAACGCGCAGAAATTAATCATGCATTTGAAAGATTTACTTAGATTACTTTCATAACTAGGGTAATGAGGCTTTGTCAGAGCTGTTAGTTTAATTAAGTCGAATTTGATTAAGCTTTTCTACTGTTACGGACATTCGTTCTGCGACGAACGTCTCACATGCGCAGCGGTCGTTCTCGACTAAAGCGTAGAGTCACAGCCTGTAGTGCGAACAGCTGTAAAGTCCGTGCACGGCTGAAAGGCCGGTGCGAGTCCGTTCGCTCGAAATAGACCAAACAAGGCGCATATGCGCGCGTTATTCGACCTAAATTCGGTACCCCACTGATAATGATGACGTCACGATAGCTCTCGTCTACTTGTTACTGGTCACGGACGCTACGTGACACGGGATCGAATCGCGGAGCGACTCGAGCCTCGTTAATGCCCGTGTGCTCAACGTTACGTTACGTATTACGTTTCGCTTCAGCTCGTCGCTCTGTTTTACTCTCCTTCGTTACAATGTCGACTCCACGTAACATTATCTACGATATGCTACTATTATATGCACCGATGATCGCCTGTTTCATTCGCCCGAGGATTTTTGCCGGCCCAATGGACGCGCGGGAAATAACCATGGCTGGCGTGTGTCGCCGAAGGAACAGAGGTTTCCAGCGGGTTCATGTTGAAGGGGCGCGCACGACGTGAGAAAATGAAAGTACGGAGAGCAAGCAAGCAAGCAGCGGGCAGGTTACAATCGATCGTCGCCAGAGACAGAGACAGAGGCGGTTGTCGCTGTCGCCGTCATGCCATCGGCGCGTTGCTCGCGAGATTGCGCGATGATGTCATATATTCGGCCGAGTTTACGCGTGTTTGTAAACAGGCGGAGTAAAGGGGCGAAAAGCCATGCGCGCTGCCGCCGCCTGTCCTCTCTTTCTCGCTCGCAGGGCATGCGAAAGAGGAAGAAAGAGAAGACACGGAGGCAGCAGAGCAGCAGCGGCGGAACAGCAGCCAGCGAGGGTGGAATGGAAGCCTCGAAGGGTGGGGGGGAGCCCTGTGTGTCAGACACCTTGTCGGTTCTACTGCGCAGGCAGACAGCTCTCCCGGTTCCCGTGCACGACTACGAGCGAGCTCACGCTCAGCGGCCACGCCGCTCGTCTCGTTTTTCTCGTACACGGGAGCGTGACGTCATGGTGCAAGTTGTGCCACGAGAGACAGAGATAAACCGGCTCGTCCGCCGGAGAAAGCGAGCGCGCGCGCGCGCCAGGAGTGTTACGTGGAGCCCGTGGGAGCGGGAGGAAATCGAGGCTGACACATACACGCGTCTCGCGAATACAGGTCGTTTCTAAAAAGGTTCACTGTACGACGAAATATAGGAATACATGCATTATACCAAATTTATTCAATCTCAATTTTAATCTCAAGGTAAATTAAATATAAAGCGATTTAATCAATATCGTATCAGTATTATTTGCCAAGAGAATAATTCTGTTTTCTGGAATAGCAAATATTTGCGGACTTCTGTTGGCAAAATCTCGATAGAAAATGTGGAACACTGAAGGAGCATTAAATGTTCAGGCAGGGGCGAGGGACCAGCTTTTTGGAAAGACGCTGTACACGGAGTAACTACATATGCGCGAAGTCCTTGCTAGCTGCATGCAGCAGTCTGCATACGAAATACACACGAGCGGTGACATCGCTCGTGTGTGGCCGCTTCGTTGGTTGGCCGGCTATTCCTCTGTACTCGACTAGCCGGGCAGCTCGTGTGTCCACCATAACCGGTTCTACGCCGCGTGCAAACTCCTCCCCATCCCTCGCGCCATTTCGTCCCGCCGAGTCCACTCAGCTCCCCACCGCAGGGCGCGCGCTTGTGTGTGTGTGTACTTTCTTCCTGGTCAGCGCAGAGTTGCTCCTTTTGCTTTGCGCGCAGGCCTGCCGGCGTTCTTCCGAACTGTTCGCAGCCTCCCCCATAAAGTATTGCTGCCTCTCGCTCGCTAGCCTGGCTAGCGGTGCTCTTTGTTGGCCTCAAAGGTGTATGTATGGCGTATCCTCTTTGCGAGAGGAACGCGACGAGCGCGCGCGGCGTGTGCGGCGGCTCCGGATTGCCAGGCTGCCGGCTGACTGGCGTACCAGATCGCCGTTTCCCCTCGTCTCGTGCTCTCTTTTCGCCCTCGCTCGCCTGCTCCCACTCACGCCCGGCCAGTCCAGGCTTTCGCTGCCATTTTCTCTTTCTTCCTCCAGCCGGTGTGTGCACCGGGCAAGACGCCCGCCTGCCCTTTTCCAACCCATCCTCACGGCCGCCGCCGCCGCCGGCGCGCCGCAGCCCCATGAAATTGCGACTCGTGCTCCTTCGGCCCGTTCTCCTTCCCATCCCGTTCAACGATTTATTCATACTGCACGCCGCTGCCATGCAGTCGTGCCACCTGGGTCAATATCACAGCGGCGACCACACTGCATTGCTTCTACGCCTTGTAGAGAAGCGTAGACTCTGCCTATCCCGAACCAGCTTGAAACGAGGACTCGGCAGGCGTCGTGATCCGCTCTACTTTCGAATACTCGAATTCTTTTGGTAAGGCGACAGCCTGATGGAGATCGTCTTGAGTGCATGCTGCACTCGGTGGATAATGGTTTAATGGCGTGACGCCAAATGAACGTATATCGGGACAGGCAAGCGGTACGAAAGCAAAGGAAACGTCCGAAACGCAATGTCGCGTGCTACGTATTTGCTGGCTGAGCAGCGAGAAACCTACACGCGAACTCCAATACCTCCACTAAGCGCTCTAACGCACGATTAAATCTTTAGATATATATAGTTTTATAGTCCCCTCGGAGTTTCGTGTGGACACTTAACGATGCATAAACACCTGTTCAGTAGGTAATAGCGAAGCTAGTGATAGTTATAACGTGAAAATTATATTTACGTTTACAATTTCCTACTAGCGGTTAATTACTTTCGCTTCAGTCGTCAGTATCGGTCCGTGATTGCTCAGATAACTCTGAGCGTTCCGAACCGAACGTGAAATGCGCAAATGAACTCGTGCCATGAATATTCCCCGATTCTCTCGTAATACCACGCTGTGTTGTGCAGCGTGGCGGCGCACAGAGGCCCAAGGGAGAACGTTCTCCTTCCATCCTCCCGTGAACTTGGATGGTTCACCTCTGTATTCTTGTGCCTGCAACTCGTGGGAAAGCTTTGCACAATCGCACGGTCATCCCGCGACACCGGCTCGACTAGGTGGCAGCAAAATGTCTACTAGCATTCCCGCACTCATTCGCCTTACTACCACCAAACTATTTCATGCAGATCTCTCTAAGATAAAATTGTTGTAACAAAACAGGAATGCAATTTTATTCAAGCAAGATCGCTTTCAGAAACCCATCCATTTTGGCACGGCCTCCGAGACTTCGTGGAAACAGATCCTATCAATACGCGCACTGTATTTATTGTCAACCGAATGCTTATTTTACAAATGTAAACGAATAACACAAGATCTTCTGCCAGTATATTCTGATATTTCAAACTGCCTACCATCTTGCATCCCCAAAGGAGTGCCCGGCGGGTTTCCCTTCCTTTTCCCAGCTACATTTTTCTCCGTTCGCAAGCTCCATGAAGAAGCCTGTCGGACGAGTTGCAGAAGTTGTTCTTGGTGCCGTTAGGAGCGGAGGCGGTGCGGCGGGCGGCGGAAAGTGGGTAGACGATGCGAAAATGAGAAGGCGGCAGATTGAGCGGGAGATAGCATGGCAGGAGGCGCGCCGGGAAACCGAACAGGAAGCGCTCCTTCGATTTCGAGCCTTTTCTTTGTTTCGAGACGGCAGAGTGCAGGGTTGTTAAGTCACTCGAGGCAGAAGCAGCACCTGACGACGGCAGACAGCCCGCGTACGCCTAACTACATACCTGTGGCAGGTGAATCGAGTCAGGTGCTCCAACAGATGCGTGCCTCCACTCGAGAAAGCGTTATAAAGGCGTTCTATCATAAATGTGGGTTAGCGGCTGTAACTAGCGCCTGCCAATGCCATAACTCTACACAATGCAGACGCTCAGTCCTCCTTGATTTCATCTGATTGACGATTCTCTAGGAACGCCAACCTTTCACTCTACTATCTAATCGAATATCAGAGATCGACTAACTATTAATAATTATTGTGTTCTATGAAGAACGTAGTAAAAACATGGTCAAGAATTCTCTCGAATGAAGAATTGATCAATCATGTTATTATTAACATTATACTTAATTCGTGGATAATTAGACTGCGATAGGCCGATCTATATTTAATGTAATACCACTGAAAATGCAGGTTTGCAACAACATCCGCAGGCTAGTAATTGAACTGGGTTGATACGACTGGGAGAAGGAGAGAATTTCTGATGGACTGAACGTCCTTCGAGGCTTTTCCGTTGGGCAGACAAGTGTGACTATAACGAGCGCATCTTTTTTTCATGGACACGTGGCACGGGAGGTGTGTGTCTGAGTAGGGGCGAGTGTGTGCACGGTTGCGCGTACGAGAGAGTATGCACTGTCACGTGTAAGAATGGAATAGCGAAAACGTGATGCGATTATGTATTCTTCCTACATCGTCGGTTTCGGAGTGCCATCGTGTATGTGTCTGCGTGCGCGCATGTAGATGCGGATACCGGTCTAGCGTTTTATGGTAATTTTATTAAACGCTTCTTTTTAAAGAACACCTTCTGCCGACTCCAGACACCCGATGCATAACGCCTGCCTTTTGTACGCTAATCACGAGAAAATATGTATCGTCGCATCCGCAATTACGGATTCAGTTGGACGAACTGCAACTTTCTAGCAGGTGCGGAAACACTGGAGTTGGCGGATAAACAAAAATTGATTCTGAATCATGAAAGTTGAAAAGAACAGGAAGAAATGATGATAGAAAAAATATTGAACCTTTGCCAGATTTAGCAAATTCGCCGGATTAGATTTTTCTAACAGATGGTTTCGCAAAACAGCTGCAGTCTGTGATTGGACGGAAGGAAGACGAATCACAAATACAAAGAAGATCTTATCGCCTCGAATCACAGCTGTTTCCCATTCTCATGTTGGCAACTGCCACTTCTTTCAGGATTAGCAAAGGCGCGCGCGATGCTACAAAAATACCACGGTACGCGGTAATTATTGAAAGCGTAGTTCATTTATAGCAATGACGCATACGCAACCACTAATTATCACGCATTAATGGCAGCAATGCCGCGCGATGACTTACGCACAGGAATTTAGTAGAAATATGTGTGCATAGGATGAACTGTTTGCTTTTGAATCAACACTGACAGACCCCACTTTTCATAAGTGGTAAATCAGTAATCTTTAAACAACCTTCGCATAGTTCATCTATTTTTTTGACAAAATTTTCATCTTTTCTCTATAATACACCGTTTTTCATTTGTCGATACATGTTATAATTGTAATTCTCGAATTTCACAACGAAAACTTTATTTGGAGAGTCCTGTGTATGAACTGTTATGATTCATCGTCGAATTAGCCGATATTTGTAATGTTCGTGCGAGCTATGTGACTTTTGCTCCGATAAATATGGTACCACGTGCAAAATATTTTACAGGCTTACATGTGCCCCGATGCGCAAATCTGCCAATGACTTAGCAATGACTCACGCGATTCCGGCGGCGAGCTTGCGTGCAACTTCACCGAAAAGTCAAGCGTAAATCTACCGTGGTGAGTTGGAACCTCCGCAGCGATGATGATTGGGCCGTGGCGGTTCAACGGGAATGAACGCGCTCCCAATAAGGGAATGCCGATCGTAAGCGGAAAAGTTATTCGCAAGCGTAACGATAGGGCGTATCGTGCGCGCGCTCTTTTACTACAGAGTGGCACACGTATTGCGTGAGACACGCACACAGTGGTAGATGCCAGTTTATCACGTCGGGGTGACACAGGCCAGAGAATAAGTATGAAATCGAAACTTTTGTCGCTCACTGGCCGATAAATATTTATGTCAGCGTGCGAGAAGCACTCGGCGCAGAGACCATCATTCCGCTTTATGCCGAATACCACGTATATTTCTCTCGCACGGAGACACGTGCTCCCCCTCCCCACCCAGCGCGATACCAAGCGTAAAGGTCGAACAGTGTCGATCGTAGTAAAGTGACATTTTTAACTCCCGTCACGTAATCGACTCGTGCGGCTTCTTCGGTGGCGAGTGTGTGTGTGTGTGTGTGAAAGAGAGAGAGAGAAAGATGCGACGGGGCAAATAAACGAGAGGAGTGTGTGCGCGTTGAGTGCTTTCGGTGGCACGTATGTACTCATGCTCGGATACTTTCTGAGAAGGGACCTTCCACCTAATACTCCCTTTTACTCGCATTGTTTTCCGACGATCGCCGGAACCCCGGAATCGATCACTTTCGAGACAACACATGTATTTATATGCTTTCGAGAAACATCGACACTGATGCCCGACCACCTCTACCAAGATCTAAGAAAAACTCTAAACGATTTCCGTGGGACACCGTGTTCCCAAAGAACGTTCAAAATATTGGTGAGAGTCACTCTTCCGTAACTGATAATTTACCAACAGTTAAGTGTTAACGGCAACGGACGTGACGAATATTTCTGGGATTCCATTCGCAGAGAGAAGTGGGCCGAGAAGAATGTGGAAGTGACGTAGCGCGAAGGTGGCAATCGGGAAGTCAGCTCGAAATACGTAGATGGCTGGCGTAAACTACCGCACGAGCATCTCGTGCGCACTCAATGCCAGCCGGCAGTATTCAGTGCTGAGGAATCAACACTACGTAACTTAAGCTAGCCGTGAGAGAATGGTGGGGCGGAGGATCGTTAACCCAGGAAAAGTGATTTGGTGGCGAAGAAATAAGCAGATAGCAGGTAGGGTGGCTGCAAGGAGCGTGCAACACGTATATCAGAAACTACCGTATCGATCGAGCAGGGTCGCCGAGTCACGTTGCTCTCGCGTGTCGATATCGATAAGTTCGCCAGCGATCCTCCGCCGTTTATGGTGCGCTGCTCTCTGTCGTAGCGGGTGCGATAAGCGGCTTATCGCACCTTGCGATACACAAGCACGTAAGAGTCACCTCACGGATAAGACCGAGAGACGTTTCCCCGTTAGCGGGCACGCTTTTTGCCAATGAGTTGCGTGAACGTCGCCACGCTATCGCCCGCTCAAAGCGCACACAACCAACTCTCCCTCTCCCTCTTTCTCTCTGGCCTGTAATAATACACCCTTTTCCGATGCGCTTAAACCCGAGAGCGAGCTCTCGCTTGATATTTCATATCAGCAATCTACTGCTTGCTTGTTCGTCGCCGTTATCTCCGCACATGTCAGAGTGTCTGGTGCGACGAGGAGTGCAAGTATTGCGCGGCGACGAGTATCGCAGTTTTCCTGGGATTAGAAGTTCTCGGAGACTTCCAACTTCTTAGACTTTCTTCGGACTTTCTACTTTTTTTATAATGCATTAGGTAATAATTTAATATTGGATTTTTTACATTGAATATATATTTATATTTGCTGCTTTTGGAGGCTTGAAATAGAGGGAATATACGTGAGTCGTGTGAAATGAATAGGACTGTAGGTAGGCTATAAACCCGCGATTGCTCGAGTTCCATTAGTGCTCGGTTGCCATTGGGTGAATCCATAGTCCGGGCGAGTGGTGCACAGCGTGCACCACCGCCGGCTCAAGAAGTATGTAAGTATGAAGTGTAAGGGTGTGCGACAGTTGGCCGGCGGTGCGGCGACGACAGTGGCGTCGAGTCACGCGTACGTCGCTCGCGAAGGCCGTAATTGTGGAATATTTCCCAATTGGTGGATTGCAAGGCGCCTTTCTCGAAAGAGCCGGCTCGGCCATGCCACTCACGTAGAACTGTAGTTCCGAGGGTGCCCCGAGAGCACGGCACGGAATACTAGAATACTAGGGACGGGAATGTGCGGCGAATACCCGCAACGCGAGTAACCGGCGGCGAGTAAGCGAATCAGACCTACGGTATGCCCCTCACGCTTCGACGCGCCATCTTACCTCTATGTACCTCCATCTACCCACTCACCTAAACGCTCTTATGTACCCCGTGCATGTATCCTGCTAGCCCAACTTTTCGCTCTGCCCACCCGGCAACATCGGCCAAAAGTTATATTCCTATCCTGCATGTCCCTCGTGATCCATTTGCTAAAGGTCCTCACGAATCTCACCGTCTCGTTCGCAGCTAAAGCCGTTTGTTTGTGTTTCTTTGGGAACCCGGCCCGATCGGGAACCAGTTTTAACCATTTTTTTACAGGCATTTTCGAGAGAGAATTAAGTTATGTTTATTGTCTTCGATGAGGTGCTGCCTGCGCGGCGATAATGTATTATGAGAAATATTGAAGAAATGTTTGTTGCCGCGTAAGTTCCTAGGTACAAATGTGTAAATCGTTTGTCGGACTGGATAGGGTTTGGTAATGCCGGTGGAAGCAGCATTCTAACTTCCAATTGCACATGCAACTATTGCGAGGGATTACGATTTTCGCTATGCCGCCCGGCCAGACCATTACCTCGCCCACGTCGTAAGCAATGGCCTAAAGTCTCGTGATCGAGTAAAACCGGTTTCAATCGGCCAGTGCCGTAACTATCTTGCGGCGAATTTTATTATTAGCCGATGCCCACAAAAGTCCCTCGCCGTTCTAAGGAACAGGGGGTAATTGCACGGAAATATCGGGGATTCCTAGCAACGAACAGTCCTTTTCACGACGTTAAAAAATTAAATTTGTATGCGAAGAATAAATTAAACAAATTTTAGTAATATCCAAAAGATGCGCGTATAATTGGTGGGAAAATTTTCGTCGAAAAGGACGGCGCTACGCTGAGCAATCCGTAATACCAGAATTAATATTCCGCGTATCCTCCAGTTTTGCTGCCTGCCATGAAAATGAGGGGAAAAACGTCTCTCGAAACTGGTACCCCTGTCACGATTCTCTCTGAAAACCCGAACTAACGTTATATGTGCGCGAACCTCCGGCTTCCCACTTTATAGACATTTTACGGAAACAGTGCGCCTCCCTTGCTCGCTGTAACTCCTGAATATCGAGTGTGCGCGACTCCCTCCTACGTGGGACGCATTCGCAGACTCCGCCACGCAGGCTGAATTCCGAATCAGCACGTTTCTGGGCCGATTCTTTTTAATTGGCAGCTACTACCTTCCTACCATATTAATGCGTACGGTTTAATAGACATTTGGTCTAATAACTGACGAATAATCGTGGATAAATGTTAGCTAGGAATGGCAAAACTATACTTTGCATTATTGATCGAAGTAACAGAGTCGATTTCCTATCTGAACGTGGAGTTTATGACGCGGAATTAAACAATTTTCGTACTATCATAGATGCACCGTGCATATTATGTGCATAGTGTTGGATTGGCCGAGGAATGTGCATGTGCAGCAAAAAATTTTGCCTCCTGTGAGGTTTGAACTCACGACCCCTGGTTTACGAGACCAGTGCTCTGCCACTGAGCTAAAGAGGCTCGATGTTTTTCATACTTCCCTCGAATGTGATTAGCGGCGAACTACGACAACTTCTTGTTTAGGGTAAATATTTGCATGCCTGATCGTAAACATGTGATTATTGGACACAATAAGTGCCAGACTCATAACAGGTATGCATTGAAACAACGACTTCGCATATTATGCAGTGTCGACTGTTTCATTTGGCTCTTACCAAATCAAGATTACTACTACAGAGTTCCTTATCACTGTCATCAAATTCGTTAATGTCGCGTTCCAATCGGATGCAATTGTGCAATAATATTTGGTCGTGATAGATATCGATTGATTATTCCCAGTACGTAATTTGTTTTCATACTATCGGTGTTTATATTAAAAACTTCGGTAATTATCGTAACGTAGTGTACGTCGCGATAAACATCCGCGAGAATCATGTGCAAGAGTAGCTTAAAATAATTCGGGGACTGTGATTACATTCGCCCTCAAGTTTCAGCCACTGAAAAGGTCGGGAAAATTGGGGAATATGGGAAACACCCATCTAAACAGAGGAAGTTGACTATTCGGAAGGTCGGTTCCTCGTGTTTTCGATACAATTCCGGCATTTCTGCCACTGGTTTCATGTTTTCTATCCGTTTTGATACTCAAACAATGGATTTATCAAGCGTTCGTCAAAGTCCGAGAACCTTTGAAAAATCGAAAATTTTTGAAGGGGTAGGCCTTAAAAAATTTGCGAAAAAATGAATTTTGAGCTAGGGCTCTGGAATTTATATGACTTCTTCCTTGATGCAAGAAAACATTCTCCACCAAATTACAGCCCCAGAAAATGTCGCGAAGGTTCGAAAACATGGGAAAAACCACGGAACTTAATTATTCAGGATCGGTTTTCCATATGTTTTCGGCACAATTCCGGCATTTCTGCCACTGGTTCCATGTTTTCTATCCGTTTTGATACTCAAACAATCGATTTATCAAGCGTTCGCCAAAGTCCGAGAACCTTCGAAAAATCGAAAATTTTTGAAGGGGTATGCCTTAAAAAATTTGCGAAAAAATGAATTTTGAGCTAGGGCTCTGGAATTTATATCACTTCTTCCTTGATGCAAGAAAACATTCTCCACCAAATTACAGCCCCAGAAAATGTCGCGAAGGTTCGAAAACATGGGAAAAACCACGGAACTTAATTATTCAGGATCGGTTTTCCATATGTTTTCGGCACAATTCCGGCATTTCTGCCACTGGTTCCATGTTTTCTATCCGTTTTGATACTCAAACAATCGATTTATCAAGCGTTCGCCAAAGTCCGAGAACCTTCGAAAAATCGAAAATTTTTGAAGGGGTATGCCTTAAAAAATTTGCGAAAAAATGAATTTTGAGCTAGGGCTCTGGAATTTATATCACTTCTTCCTTGATGCAAGAAAACATTCTCCACCAAATTACAGCCCCGGAAAAGGTCGCGAAGGTTCGAAAACATGGGAAAAACCTCGGAACTTAATTATTCGGGATCGGTTTTCCATGTGTTTTCGGTACAATTCCGGCATTTCTGCCACTAGTTTCATGTTTTCTATCCGTTTTGATACTCAAACAATCGATTTATCAAGCGTTCGCCAAAGTTTTAACAATATGCTTTTATGTCGTATTAAAATACAGCGCATGCTTGTTAAGATCTTGAAACTTATGTGGGTGCGCTCACGTTGCTGCCTTTCTCTCGCAATCGTTCGATATAAAAATGTCTTGGCGTCCCAGAAAATTAATTGCGACTCGAAATTCACTTGGAGTCACTGCGACGCAGTGGAGCGCTTCAATCGCAGTGGCGTGCGGCAAATCTTAAACCTCAACAGGGCGAAGAATGAAAGCGTCCGATTGAATGGAGGCTGAATGGCCGTTGCGAGTATGCGAAGAGTGTATGGATTCGATATTTATCCCTCGAGTGATTCGGGGACATCTGCACGTAGCGGTGGATGGATGTGTCTATCGTGTCGCGTATGCCCTTGTTAAAAGTAGCCCGACCCAGAAATCCAGCGTAACGCAAGACAGATGTCAATTGTCGCCTTCCGCTTTACGCGTTCACGACAAAGAGCCGCACGCTTTCGGACTCCCTTTCCTGCAAGGGACTCTCTTTCACCCGGCGCAGCCCCGAAAAGGACAGATGTTGGAAGGAACCGTCTTAAAGATTTGGAGGAAGAGAGAGAAAGACCCTTTTCACGTGGCCCCTTCCTGCACTCTTTGAGACGCTGTAATAAAAGGCCCCAACGGAACCTAGTCGTGAGCCCATTGTGTGATTAAGCAGATGTTATCGACTGAATGCGCAATGTATAATATGAGCTGCCAACAAAGAGCCCGATTTTTCTACGCTTCCTAGAGATTCCTGCATCTCGACAAGCACGCAATATCGACCCACAAGAGTTTACTCGGTAGAAATACTGGGTCGAGTACTAAATTATTACATGCGATTGGCCAGGTTTGCAAATAAATAAATATCATGCATTCCATGAGCGTAGAATCAAGTTACAACTTAGTCCCGACTTCTTTTGGTGCGTGACTCAACTTTTGGAATTGGAGTTCGGTAAACCTCAATTAACACGAAATTCGAGTGTCAAAGCGTCGTAAATTCGCTTCAGTCCTCTGGCGTCAGGGCCGAGGTCAGCCAGGAGCAGCAACGCGTACGTATTCACATACTTCGACTCGTTGACTTCTGTTTTTATTCAGTGCTGGGATTGTTGCCAGCGAATTCTATGTATGTCTCGGGGAAAAGCTGGGTTACTACCCTATAACAGCTTATAATGCGCTGTTCTGCCCACACGCAAAACTATCAGACACCGCTCTGACATGCACCGCACGATTGCTGCAATAGTTTAATAACGTATTGTGTAGAAATATCAAAATAACAATTTTTATTCCAATAGCAAATACTAATAGCTGTCCTCGTATCGAAAATAAATTCAATACAATCAGTATTTTTCTCGACATAATACAAGCGAGCAATATTTGTACTTTTTGCACGGACCCGACACTCTACAGCAGTCGAATTTTTCAATCATTAATAAATGAACACAACTGAAGGTATACCGATGCAATACTGGTAAATATGGAGTTGTTTGCAACGATATATGAACGTACGTTGCGATAAGCAAAAACATCGTTTTATGCTGTAAAATTGATTCATTAAAAAATGACAAAAAAATCGTGGAACTGAATTACGTAGCATAATATTTCAATTAATCTCAATCCAAATAGGCTATAACAGATCGTAGCAGGATAAACGTCTGCAATCGCAGACACTGCGACGTTAAGAATGAAGTAGTAGACGCTTGTGAATGAAGTTTCGAATTTCCATGCGATGCTAAATTGAGTTGTTGTGTGTCTATCAAGCGACGAGATGTTAATTTTACTAGCAGTGGATGCAATGGGGAATAGGACGGAGCGGCGACAGTGGAGCCTGCAAAATTTAACGGCACGTCCTACGGCATTGGCGTGCAGCGCGTCTTTCGAGAAGTTTCCCGTTGGATGAAAGTGGACTTGCGCCCTAGTGATTCCGAGTGGAAGCTAGTGGTCGAGAGGAGGCGGTGGGATACAAGCAACCTCCGCTCCGTACCCTTGAACCTAGCAGACGCTCGCAGCGTTGCCGCCTCATGCAACTCCGAGGAGAAGCGTGCTCGAGAGACACGGCTGCCTTCACATGCCGCCCTGCTTGCTTTGCTCCCTCGAGTCGGCCAACTCCTGTTAGCTGGAGCGGCTCGCCTCGGCTAGCCTCGGTTCCTCCCGACGCCTGGCGTGCTTTCTTCCCAAGAATTCCGCGTCCGGCGTCGTCGTCGTCGTCGTCGTCGTGTAGCTGGCGCGACGCCGAGCCTGCTGACGTCATGCCTTGGCGTTACGCGCGCGGCGTTACGTAAAAAACGTGCCAGCGCCGCCGGCCGATTCTACACTTCTGCAAGCATGTCGCGCTCTCCTCGGCTCCTGCCAGCTTCGTTACTCGCCGAGAGTATCGAAATTGATCGAGTCAGCGTGTAATTAATTCACTTCCCTCTACGCTCGAAATCACTCGTGCTCGCCCGCTGAGCTCTTCCTGCCTGCATTTATACCGCACGATTTTCTTTACAATTTGTGCGCCGTGCTTGCTATGCACTTGGATTTTTATTTTAATTATCGCTAATTGAAGATTAAATTAACAATGATATACATATGTATAATTGTCAATTCGATTTCGACACACATTTTGAACATGCGAGGGATTAGTAAATAACATACAATTGTTTGGCGTGTAAACAAATCGTGTTTGATATGTGGGAAGGAAGTTAGCTTTTTTAAGATTCTAAATTCGAAGTAGATGTTTTTTGCAAGAGACAATCATCCCGACCATATGAATACAAGTTTAACGAAATGCACATCATGAGCGCACCTCCCACGCGACTTTCGATTTCGAATGCAGTCACTTAAGGCTTCCTTTATGAGTATTCTGTGTTTACCAGCGATGCTGACTAACAGGCACTAAGAGTACAAGTTGACGTCACATACGGCGCTGCGTGTAACGTTACGTAAAAAAACACGTACGGGGCAGACGAATCGGCAATGTTGTGATTTATCAAAGGTAAGGTCATGCCATGCAATACAACATTCATAAATACAGTAAGTCTGTTGTGATAAACAAGTGTCTGTGCAATAAATAAAAGCAAAGTTCTTGTAGCGAGAAAAAAAGAAAAATTGGCCTAGTGAGACCTGTATTTTAATGCTTTTCCTGGAGACCTCCATGCTGACTAGTCTTTTCCCCACGTTCTACCCCCCTCCTATTTTCCGTTCGCACGCTCGTGTGCCATTTACGAGGTAAACCGGTTTACGCTTTTTGCGAGTCTCGGCTTCACGAAGAATGTTGATTTTTGCGAGCCATGCGCTGCTGGGAACCTAGCGTACATCATTATCCGGATGAGCGTGCTGCACTTGAAATCTCGTTGCCTGGCTCGAGAGCGGCAGGGCCTTGAGCCTCATCTTCGTAAGACTTTATTTTTCGTTCCTATTATTAACGCGGCGAAGATTATCGCGCGCGCGCCCGCATGTGCGGGCGATTCAGAAGTATCCTCGACTCGCCTGTGACTCGGCCCAGGTACAGTCTGAACACGCAATGCAGCACGCTGGCATGCCGGTGTCATCTCGGCGGCGCGTGCATTCATACATGTACTGTATGGGCGCACGAGAGATGCTGAATTCCGTCACGACAAAGAAGCGACGGCACCCGTGGTCGGGGACGAATTCGGCAATGTCAATGCTTGTCGACACTTGTCAGTCGAGGCACGGCCGTCGCCAGCGCGCCGAAAATATTTTTACTACGCGCACGCACGCCGCATACGTCGCCGCTTATTAGCGTGACTGGCTATTGTTCTCACTAACCTACAGCACTAAGCTCATTATCATTTTTCGACCGTGACGCCACTGCGAAATAGCCCGGCCGCCATCAAATAACGCGAAGGAGCGCGCGCGCAGATCGGCGAACATGGACCGCATGAAAATGGTCCGGCGAAATTAAAGACCGCTCGATTTACCGGTTTGATCGATCACATCGATTTTTTGCAATCCCTGTTTCAAGATTCATCACTTCGAACTGGGATGCGAAACTCATTTTACTGTAGACGAATTTCGTTGTTGGTTTATTGGGCGGATAAATGGATCGTCCCTGCGCTTGCAGCAGGATTTATAGATCGATGCAAGTGACTATTTATGTTACGCCGTGTATGCGTCATCCTCCTCGTTGCGGGGAGCAGCGAATTAAACGGCTCTTACTATATGCAGCCAGAAACCGGTTGGAGGAAACTTTCGAAAATTCCACGATGACGTAGCCGTTTCTCGTAGGTACATGTGTACTGCGAGGAGACGCATCGTGTTTCTCTCGTCGTTCTTCATTTACAGTTACTTACGTAAGAGATTCGGGACTCTAGAAGCAGGCCTCGAAAGTTTTTAACTTACAGACATCGACTGTCACCCGTAAAATGCACATTCGCGCAACGTAACCATTTATCCCCAGATTCGCGCAATCGCTTTGTCTTCCTTATTTATTTTTTTACCCGTCGAACAATTCAGACTACACTTACCTTTGTCGCGCGTCTACAAAGTTTTCACTGCACCGCACAAAAATATTTTCTCGAACGATCTGGCGCGCACGGATTCGCGAAATGCATGTTACAATAAATATTCGAGTATGACCTTCAGTAAAAAGAAGAGCCATGAACAACATGAAACGATATCTTCGTTATCGCATGAAATATGGAATCTAAAAATACATGGAACAATTTTCCCCAAAATTCAGTTGAAAAAGCGAGGTACTCACATTTCGTTGTGTAAATATAGCGCGGGAATTTGTGAGGACCCAACTGCAACTTGCTGACCTCTCGTTGAACTGCCTTCTGAAGTAGCTGATCAGTGACAAAAATTAAGAAGTCAATTATTTGCATTATGCTGGTTCTTATAACAAGAGTGAACTTTTCGGTATGAGTACTGTAAATACCATAATCATGAATGTAATGTTTCTCGTCCTCGAACTCAAATATTCTGTCTTCAGTATCGATTGATAACGTTTCGCTGTTTCTCCAATCGTTTATTTCCTTACGTAACGCAACAATTGGGTCTACACAATCTGCCTCGGTATTGGTCTTATTTTTCTCAAGAGCTTTCTTGCACTTACAGTCAACATCTGCACGACTGTTTCGTGTAGTCGATCGCATTGATAAAGGAAGATTTTTGAATTTCTTGTAGGAGCGCATATACTTTTTGCGGTCGGTCATTGTTTTAATCGTCCTTATGTTCAAGCGCCCATAGATAAACAGATCTTTCTGTCGAACAAAAAAATGCACAGTGCAAAGTTTAATATTCAAGCCCACAGAAGAAACAGCATTTCGACCACAGTAAAAAGTACGCAGGCCTTCAAAAGGGCATGATCCTGCCATCTGTTGATGAAAGCAGGTTGCTTAAACTATTATCGGTATCACTCGTTCGTTTTGTATACAGAGTGTAACAGATAGCTTGGAATCAGTTTTGCAATGTCGGTATTACCGATAATTCGATGGTAAAAAGCTGATTCCCCGTCTAGTGCATCACCCTGTATATGAATGCCCAAAGTTCAATTCAAATTCTCGGATCGTCTTTCATAAAAAAAAAAGACTACAAGATGATTGTTTATCTCTCATCGAACTAATGTAGAACTACCCGAAAGGAAGACAGATTCTTCACTATATTTTTATGGTTATATTCATATCCAGATGGGAACCGAAGTTACATATTTGAGTATATTAACTACCAATAATACTCGCGGCAGACATTTGATTGCCTTTGTTTTGGTTATTACAAAATTTGATAGTAAATACCTTCGATTGTTAAGTGAAAGAAATTACGAGGATCGAGCTGAAGGCGCACAGAACTGAATGCACGTTGCGATCAACAAACGATAGGAAACATCTGTTTCTGTATCTTGTCTTATCCCCCTTTTCCAACTGTAGGCATTTGTCATAGGTTGTATTATTTTAATGCAATTTTCGTACACGTCTGATTTAAAATTTGATTTTACAACTGAACGGTCAGAAATATTCTTTTCACAATTATGTATGTAGTCATGTGCGTACCTAGCTTATGTATATATGCACATAAACAGCGCATCGGTACATGACCATTTATGTATTATACAAATACACACACATACGTATCGTATGCACGTGCTGAACAGCGGTGCCCATTGCTCTAACCTCGAATACCTCTGTATCAAAGTTATCGAGCTCCTTTCATCACAGTATCAAGCTTGATATTCAGTAGCAAGAAAGATTTTCTATAGAAAACTATCTAGTCATAAAAATGGCACTGCAAGTTCCGACCGACGTGGATGCTGAACAAATTAAAACCGTACGTATTCGTGTCAAATAAAATCTCCAACGAGAGATTGTTGAACGGTGCTAATTCGTTGGAGAGTGAAAATTGCTAGTAATGAGTTAAGAGTCCAAATGTTTTGTGACTCGAAACGATTGCGAATCAATGCTTCTTTTATATCACAGTTCCGGGAGTTTCTGACATCCTATAATAAACTGTCGGAGGTTTGCTTTACTGACTGCATAACCGACTTCACGACACGGGACGTTCGTTCGAAGGAAGAGAAATGTGCTCTAAACTGCATGGAGAAATACCTGAAGATGAATCAACGAGTGTCGCAACGTTTCCAAGAGTTCCAAATGATCGCTAACGAGAATGCCATGGCAGCAGCGAAGAAGCTCTCACAGCCTAGTTAATCTTTACTGGATCGTAAGATCCGGAAATTAAAAGCGAGATCGACAGAGGGATTGTTGGGCGCGATGTTGCAAATGTGACGTTTCCTTTTATTATAGTACCATTCTGATGTACAAAATATTCTTTCTGTGTGATGATTATTCCTACGGGAATTGTAAGGATCTTTATTTGTGTGTCGCGAGAAATAAAGATCGATTGTATAATATAGTGTTGTCTTGGGTAGATCTTGAAATATATTGAGCTACATACACTAAGAACTTCTACACGATCGTATTTCTGGAAGTTGTTAAGACTATTGCTATTGAATTTATGTACACTGTTTTAAATAAACTGTTAAGAGAATTGTTAGTAGTAACGTACGGTTCGTTGTATGTGATAGCTAAACACACTCTGGCTTTTGGTATTTGATGATATCTCTCAACGAATAAGTAGAATTATGTCAGTATAGAAATTAATAAAACTACTACTCAGGCATTCCAGTAAAAAACACAATGTACTAGACATCACTACGTCCTCATTATGATGATAACTATGCTTTCAATAGTGCTTGTCAGTCTTTTATCCGGAGGTTGAATAATGCATGAAAGCAGTATATAGGTATACATATAAATAATTTATTTAAAAAAAAAAACAAGTTAACAAAGAAGGGCCAATTTAACTCGACTTGGAGTTACTAAAGTCATGGTAATCTGTTTTTCCATGAATTTCAATATCCATACTACTTGTGTCCCAGTCAAAACGGGGACATTTGGTTACACTTTGCATTGAAGTTAAACTTTCAGAACAAGCTATAATGTGAGGACTGCAACTTGTGCTGGAAACCTGATGTTCTTGTTGCAACATTAAATCTGAATTCGACGAGTTCGGCGGTGTCCTTCTTAACCGTTTATAATCTGAAAACCGATTCAGAGACACCTGATCTACACAAATTGCTTGCGTAGTGTGCCGTGTCTTATACAAAACTGGGCATTCCAGGTCGCCTTTTAAACTTAAACTGTATAAGCTAGCAAGCCGGCGTAGCTTCTCCCTTTCGGATTGTCGCATGGGATGCAGCCTTAACTCGTTTTGAGTAGGATCTTGTAAAAATCGAGATACTTTCTCATTCGCTGAAGATACAATAGAATATCCCGGTTTATTACCTACGCGCCGAAGGCCAGCCCGTATTTCCCTTGGTGTGATAGTTGCCCGGATTCTTGGGAATCTTTGTCTAGTAGTTTTTCTGTTCTCGCTCGTCGGGTGGTCAAAACTACCATGTAAAATCATTTGGAATGTTTGGTTCGATCTTACTTTGTCTTCTGTTGTGCTTTCACTATCGTCCCACCAACTTGACTCACCAATCCAATCTGATTGCTCGTCGTCTCCTAAAAACACAGCCTGTTAGTAACAACATAAAGCAAGTCAACCATTTAAGACGATACCTTCTCTATCTTCATCATTTGTAATAAGCCCCGCCTCGGAATCACTGGACGAAATACTTGAACTTGATACCCGTGAGCACTCAATACTATCATCAGCTTGCATCTTAATATCATGCTTGCTTTTTGTATTTCTATTTGGCTTCAGTGTTCGCATGTCACAATCTGTAGAGCGCTCTCTACAAGATCTTTTGCGTTTTCCACACCTAGAAGTAAGTGTTATATATTTAAATCATGCATTGATGTTTTTTTCAATTGTTTGTCTTTTATTCTTGTTGTGAAATCATTAATGTATTACCATATAGCACCATATCTTTTGCAGTCATTGCGAAATACTCTCTTCTTTTCAGTAAGAGTACTAGATACAATCGTAACACTTTGTGAAGTGGATGGATTAGACTCGGAGTCAACAGCCATTCTCTTAAACTTTCTCTTGCGCCTAGTGTTCATCCTTGGTGCAAAGTTTTCATTCACAGAGTCACTTTCAATGTTACTGGCATTATTCAAGTTTGGAAATCTTGCGAATCTCTTAGTTTGATTTGTGTCATCGCTGTCAGACTGGTACTTTGCTACAGTGCTGTTCTTTGGAATATGAAAGTCACAAATGGAAGATGAACTATCATCTGAGTGTTTGTTCATATTCAGTGACGCTGAAATAACATACAGCTATGTTAAAATTCCTATTGAAGCAATGATTTCTTTGTGCAATGAAATATGGTTCATATAAAAATAATCTTCAGAACAATCGGGTGTCTGCCTTGTAGAAGTGAACTGTAACTGTTGTTACATTAACATTATTAGGTAACATTTGAGAGAACATAATATTACATTTTCATATGCAATGCTATTAATGTTAATGTTCAGAGCCATTCAAAGTGTTATGTCTCATACCCTTACACTTACGAATATTGCCCGTTGAACGTGCCCTTCTTCTGATACCCCATCTGCGCCTTACATTTGCACTGTTACCAGTTTCCTCCAAGGCTAAACTTAAATCATGGACAAGAGCCTCCATTTTTACTCTTAAATCTGCTGGCACAGCCTTCAAAACACGCTCCATTTGAAGAATCCGTTTTTTCTCTGCAAATCACGCATTGTTAACGTATTGCACCGTTTCGCAAATGAAATCGTATAAAAAATCGAATCGCCAATTCTCCGTTATCTACTGAATAGAATCAAACCATTACGTCGCAATTTCTCATCGCGCAGAGTTTATCTTTCCGCCTTTTCGATTTAGTCGATAGTTTCCCTTCTGCCCGTTCATTGACTATTGCCTATATTTATCTAAACGGAAACTTATAGTACGATATCTTCAGTAATATCGATAATCCTGAGATACTAAAGCGTATCTCTTTCCGACAAGCGAACGTTTTCCAGATTTTATTATGTCTCGGTAGTTTCTCGGCGACATTTGTCCTGCGCGACGATGTGGCAGCGAAATAATCAAAGCCTCAGGAACGCTGCACAATTTCATCGGTCGCCCGAGCACGAAGTGTCGGAAGTAGTGCGAATTAGAAATCGCGAACACACCGCGTTTGAAGTCTCCCGTGAAACAATAACATAGTTCTATTGTCTATCGCATGCTCACCTCACGTATACAAGCGTACTATCGTCGAGCTTCACTTTAAATTGATATCATTGTTAAATGAATTTCCCTTGTCGACTATCTGCCCAAAAGAGTCAAACAACCCACTGATGACTGTCAACTGTATTTTCACAGTGCAGCACTGTGCAGCTGCAGCTCACAGATGCAGCGCTTCTATTTTCTTTACGTGTATTCGCTTGTGTGATGCTCACCGATGCCAACTTTGGTAATGGTGTGATGCGCGCATTAATACAGACGTCCTCTGGACTCACGTAGATTGAAGATGTATGTCATATATATAGTCCTATTCTATAGTGGCAGCCAATGATTTCGTGATGGTCACGCTCGCAAAATGTGTTCCGAAATCGCACCCTTTAATCCCACTTTTTCCCAATAAATTATACAAATACAGTAGCTAACTGTCGGACAACAAAATACGATATCAATCAAATTAAAATTGCCTAGATTTAAGATTCAAATCTAATACACAAATGAGCAATTCTTGTTTGCAAACTTTATCTTGAAAACAGGCTTAAGGATTTTTTGACCAAGTTGAGGTGGAATTTAGCAAGTAAGTCATTTATACGTAAGAAATCAATCTATATTTAACTTCTCGTCCACCCCTTCTTTTCCCCCGGCCATTGTATGAGCTATATCTAATCAAGTATTCCGATATTAGTACTGATGGAAAATCGAGCGGTTTGATCTGCGAGTCGACGAAAAAGGGGTGTTGCTCCCACTCCAAAAGAGATCGCTCGCTTACCGTGGAAACGAAGCGGGCACTTTGGGAACTTGCCCTAAGTGTGCTCCACGACCATTTCCGGTTGTGCGTTTTACAGACGCTCTGTATCACTCTCTATCAGACTGAAAGTTTCTTCACTTTTTCGTTGGTGAGGCTGGTGTCGTCTTTAGGCGAGACGATACCGCAAGATCGTGGCACGCCTCGAAACTTTCCTCCGAGGAACGCGTGTACATCGTTGAAGCGTGATGTGGTTGAACTGCCGTGTGGAGGAAGGTAAACGCTGGCGGTTGTGTAAATAGCGCGTAGCCAAAAGTGAATAGGCTCGAGGAATGCGCAGTCGCGGACAGATGAGCGCGGGATCGTGGTACCCAGAGGCGAGGGGATTGTAGCACGGGTTATATCGGGTGGTCTGCGTTACACTGGTTTGATGGGGATCGTGTGAAAGCACGCAAGTAACGCGAAAAGGACGTTCCTGGTATATCGACACTCGGCAGACTGGTAAAGGAAGCAGCTCGGCTCCCGACGGGGCCCCACGATGGAAGGTGCCAACGTGAATGGCGGGAACGCCGACGAGGCGCGGGAAAGCCCTAACCTTGATACCGCTGTGGTATCGGACTCGCAAGAGACACAGGATACCGACACAGCATCCACGAAAATGGATGGCCAAGAGGTGAACGGTGATATTAAGGGATCAGCCAAAAAGAGCTCGACGCCGCTGCCTCGAAGAAAGCTTCGTAAGTTCAAGGCTAACTCGACCAGCACCGTTGAGAGCGATGCTTCGATGAGCCCAAGGGGACGCAAGCGTAAGCACTCGGATCCTGATCTCAGCTCGGATGACTCCATGGGTTTCAGTGGCTTTGACACTCAAGGCACCAACGAGACCGAAATTGGAAGCCATGTCCTCAAGAAACTCATTGGTATTCATTCTTGTTACTTTCAGAATTAATGTTATTTATGTATCAGAGTGACTGATTCTTTGAGTCACACTGTTCCCAAGCTTTTGGAGTGTGCAATATGTATTTAGAAACATGGAGACTTATTTAGTATTGTTAGAAAGCAGTACTAGAAATTGAAACTATGAAATGTACGGTTAGATCTGTGAGTAATCTATTTAATGAATTATTCCAGCGGAAGCAGAATTGGCAGAAGCCCAGCTGGCCAAAAGATATACGTACACAACGTTCAAAAAAACTTTTGACACTAGAAAAGAGGAGGAACCAGATTCGGATGATAGTAAAATGCATATTTATGATTCCGAACATGGATTTATTTTTGAGAAGATAAAGAAAGAGAAGGAATCTGATACTGAGTCAACTGGAATGGTAAATGACTTTGAGTTGGATTTAAAGGGTGCTAAAGGTCGTGTAACACGAGTTAGTAGCCCATCGCTTGGTGGCAAACTTAAGCCTACAGATATATTGAATCCTGCATATAAAGAACCTTTTAAATATGGGTGGAAGCGAGAATTGGTATATAGGGCCACCAATGATACTAATATTAAAAGAATGGCTGATATATATTATTATACTCCAAATGGAAAGAAAGTGAGAAGTCTGAGAGAGGTCGCTGAATTCCGTAAGTCCTATTAAGAAAGAAGTTTGAAAAGACCTGATATTATATTCAATAATTTTTAGTTTTTGCTTTTTCAGTTAATACAAAGGAATTAACTATAGACAATTTTGCATTCTTCAAAGAGCCACTCGGTATTGAAGATCCAGAAAAAGAAATAATCAGAGATGCCAAGAAAATGCGGGTACTTAATATAAGTTTGATTACTCTATATGAAACATATCCAAGTATTGTTTACTTAAATGCGAATACGGCTTGGTTAGGGCTATGCTCCTGCAACTACCACGCCACCAAAGAAATCTGTACCATATAAAAAGAGTACACCCGCAAGGAAACCCGTGGAAGAACCACCACCTGCACCAGTACCTGCTCCTGCTGCCCCAGCAACACCAGCACCGCAAAAGCCAGTTACAAAATCACCAAAAGTGGCATCGGCAGGGTTCAAAGTGAAATTGCCTGCCAAAAAGACACCACAAATAAGTATGAGCTTGCACTTAGTCACAAAATAGTACAGCCTTGTTTAAATGCATTAACTTTCATCCAAACAATTCTACATTGTGGCACTATTGTAGCATTCTGCTTGAAACTTGTAGTCTTTGCGGTATATTCACAACATTGAGTGCATGTGTGATTTCATTCAGATGTTATATAATTAGCAAGGACACTTTCAATATATTTTCATTTGCTTAGCAGAAATGAAGTCGGCTGAAGAGAATGAAATGCTACCACCACAGCGTAGTATACCAGCTACAAGGCGAAGTCAGGCACCTGTTGAGAAATCTCTAACTCCTGCAAAACCTAAAAGATTACCAACGTGAGTAACACAATTTAATATACATCATTTATTACAGTATTAAATTCCAAGAGCCTTCAGTATTAGTAGGAGTCTCCAAGCATCAACGTTCAATGTGCTTTATAAAGGTCCAATGATCGATTTATGGCATGCACCAAATTGAATGTTAATTATTTATTATTTACAAATGAATTTGTGAAAGCTAGATATTTACAACAATTCAAAAAACGAGTAACCAATTATTTGCATAGTATAATTTGCATCCATAAAACAAGTTCAAAAACAGAACGTATTTTCAAAAGTTGTTATTTGCGGAAGTTTGTACTTTTTCCAAAAAGTATATAATTATAGGACATATGCTTTTAAAAAGTACTTGGACCATGTTCCAATTATGAGTGCATGTCATATCAGTAGACAGAATGGTATTTAAGCCTCAAATCTTATTCTATGTCAATTGAGATTATTCCTTCTATTCATTTTGGAATGCCCTGTAATCCTTTCTTATCCTCAAATCCCTTACACAAACTCTGCATTTTCTTCCTGAATCCCTCTCCCCAATCAACGCACATCTTACAGGCCCAAAGTTCAAGAACCATGCAGCATAAGATGCTCAACGAGTATGGGATTGATACCGAGTTTGCAGTGTCGCGTATGTCTTTGTTTATATCATCCTGAATGCGTTGGCGGAGTGGAATTTGCGGGCAGTGATGATTATGTCTGCAAGGTAGGATTCAGTTGTACTACAGAAACAAGCTATTCAACTTGTTGAACGATGAATTAAAAAGCATAGCTTACATTGATGGTGTATGCAGTCATTTGGTTTTGCATTTGTTGTAGAACTGTAAGCAAGATACTAGTGAAACTCAACCGCATAAAACAGTAAATCCATCTCCGACACCACCTCCGTTGATTCCAATTAGTATGTTAGGAACGCAAACCGTAAAAGCAAAGCATCCGCTTACCATGACTCCGCCAAAATTGCAAAGAATTCCCAAATCTGATAATCCGGACGCACAATCTCGGGGCCCCAATAAGCACACTAAGACTAGTCCGACCAATGCCCCATCGCCTTCTAACGCCGACAAAAAAGAAGGAAGTTGGTTCGCACAAACAGAAAATGACTTTATGCAAAGTCTCGATGGAACGATTCCAAAACCTGCTCAAAATATAGCTGTGATGGGTGGAAAGAGATACATAGTTGTGCCAAAGAATAATGCAATGGCAGTGCAGCCAGCAATAACAGTGAAGCCAGATAAGATTGGGGATAAAGCTCCACTATTGCAAGATGTTTCACTTACCGATATATCAAATACCACTGAAAATGCCAGTGCAACGAAATCCAGAGTACCTATGTTAACGCAGTCAATAGAGAAAGATATTGGCGAGAAGGAAGTGGATAAAGATACTTCCAAAGACCTACACTCGATACAAGCTGCTCGGACGAATGCGTTAATTGCCGATAGATTAGAGAAAGAGTTGGCCAATTTGAAATCGAATTTAATGAGCCATCAGTCACCTGAAAGGAGATCGTCGTTAATTAGTTCTCATGCAATGTCAAATAGATTGGGTACTGTTAGAACAAGTAGCAAGTAAGTGTTTGCTTCCAACTTATCACTATTGTTCTTTTGCTTCCTTTATGTCTATACTCTCTTCGCATAAGTTAGGCAACTCTCTTTTGAGGTTTTGGCAGTTGCTTTGTACATATTGTATTTACAAGGTTGGCGTTTTCCGTCTATTAATTCCAGACATTACATTTCAGAAAGAATATGCTTGTTTATTAAATATTTTCGTAGGTTATAGAAAAGAAATCCGCCGTGGCTTTTTACTTATTTTCGTTGTTCATGATACACATTTAGATGACATTGTAAATGCAATATATACTAATGTTTATTATATTTGGAAATATAGAAATTTAGTAAAAAATGAATTTGATTTTATCTTGTGATAGAAGCACACTGCCTTAGCTTCTTAGAAATGCGGCCGAATTGTTCAAGATTTTTGAGAAATGAAATAAATCGACATATATTATTCATTCTCGCAGGTGGTTTGTAATTGTAGTATCAAGGTAAAAATTTCAACATTTGAACAGATACAAATCTATGTTTGCTGTGGCTTAACGCAGCAACTACACATTGTAAAAACATTGTTAAAAATGTGTATACTTTACATTCATGCTACAATTACAGATACATCTACTGATAAGTGCTTCAGTGGAAAAATCTAATTCATTTTTACTTTTTATATTTACAGATATAAAGACATGTGCGAGCTGAAACACAAAAGACTCTTAGTGCGTTTTCCCAGATACATCCAAAATCCTTTCTCCCAATTAATGCCATACACATTTATGTTATTTTTTTGTTTTCTATCCCGATTATTATTTAAAGACCTTCGATATGTAAGCGTTTTATATGTTTCAGAGGCTTTTAACGCTATTTTAATTCGCTATGACAAATGCTATTCATATCACAGTCATTGGTCCTTTAAGAGCCTCTCTCGAAATTTGCTATGCAATGATTTGCTACCAATTGTTTAAAAATTCGGATATTGATTAGGGCTTAGGATATGTTCAGTTAAACTTAAATAGCGATTGATTATTGAAAACTATGATATTCGTTGTGTACACTTGCCGTTATTTTAACATCTACATGTTTTATTTCGCAATTTACAGGAGAAGACAAAATCAGCAAGAATCCGAACATCAGCAACACTTTATGGAGTCGGTATGCGCTGGCTATCACGCTTTGTTGCGGATATTCCAATACTTGAAAGTTCAGGAATTACTTCGAGCTGCCCGGGTTTGCAAAATGTGGCGCGACCTTGCTGCACATTCGTCTCTCTGGAAAACTGTCAGGATGAAGAATAGTCAAGTAACCGATTGGGATGGCTTGGCAGATACGTTGCAAAGGCATGGTACCCAACATTTAGATCTTCGGAAAATGCTCGTCGCTGGAGAATCCGACAGCATTTGGAAGAAGTTTCTCTCGGTCATCCCTCGCGTTACTAGCCTTGTTAAACTGGAACTTTGTCGTTGTCCTGTGATGGTTGTAGAAGAAGTCATTAGGAGTTGTCCTCAGCTAGAAGTACTGAGTGCAATGTCGATAAAATGCGACTCCCTGAATCTTGAATCGATTGGGAATCTGAAGCGCTGCCAAGAACTTCGATTAAAGGCAATTAGTGGAATGTCTTTACAAACTGATCTCACACCTTTGCAAGAATTGACACAATTAACTCAGTTGGTAAGAATTTGGAACATGTGTTCGATTAAGGTTTCTAATTAGGTTCTATAATGTATGTTATTTATTTATATCGTTTTCAGAGTTTAACATCAGTCAAAGAGCTCGGAAAAAAGAAGATCGACATTATATCAGCGTTAGTCAATTTAGAAGCACTAGAGTTAGGTGAATGTTCAGACTTCCCAGACAAATTTGGTACCACCGTTCTTATAAAACTGCAAAAGTTGGAACGACTTCGACTTGAAAAAGGTCAGGGATCATGTTGCACCTTCGATATCTTGGAAGGCGTGTCTAAACTGCCAAACCTGAGTCAAATGGAACTGGTCAACTTCGACGTGAAAAACGGCTTTGACAAATGTCTTGCAAATTGCAAGAACATTAAAAGGCTATTGATTATACCTACCTACATATCTCAGTCAGCCACTTCCAACAATATGGTGCTTGGAGGAGTTACGGAGTTGTCGAACAATTTAACGCACTTCGTTTGGGGTGTCACCCTTGAATTGCTACGTGTGACGGAACTTTTCGTCGATCAGTGTAATTTGATGAACAAACAAGTTACTGGTGACTCTATACCAGTTTTGAAGCCTGTACCTTGTTTGAAGTTAATCGAGGATGTTGAAGATGAAAATGACAATCAGAAAGGTAGATACCATTTTCCCAGTATTGGTTCCTTGAACGAGTGGTGGTTTAATTTTAATTATTGTCTACGTTGCAGGAGATGACAAGCAACAGCCAAACTTGACGAATCCACAAGTAGATATATTACCGCTTCCACAATTACAAAAACTTCTGTTAACCGCGTTGCCAAAGACGCGCGTAAAAATCCTAAAAATCCCTTTCCATGCGACATGGCGGCAAAGCATTTCGGATACAACCACACAATAAAAAGCATGCTCAGCACACTCGGGAAACTGTACGGGGAGGAAAAATTACCACGACACGACGATGGAGTACCGTTTTACGATTGCGACTCTAACGTGTCTGCACAACCCACTCGAGTTATTTTGTCCCACATGAAAGTAATGAATATTTATATCCGATGTGTCTTTTAGCCTTGAATAATTCCCCTTGAAGGTACAGCAATGCCGGCAGTACACGCTGTAGCATCAAGGAATACTGTGCTTCCAACCTAATTATGTGATAAAACACACGGGACCAGGCGTGCATCGCGTGCTATTTTAGAGGCAAAGCGAAAGTTCCGTGAGAGGCTGGCGTCCTTGTATGAACTGATTGAGCTACGAAAATTTAAATCTTAGGGGCTACATGTAGTTTATAAATGATCGTGGACACATTAAGCGTGCAGTCATCAGTGTTGCTATAATGTGTACTGCCGTCGTTCGACTTATTGTGTATGAGTTGTTTGAGTTCTCATTGAATGAAAGTGAACGCTCATAAAAGTGTGTTACTTCGAAAGGAAGTTGGCAAATGGAGCGGGGTAATTTTTTACTTTTTACCAGCGCGCAAGACTCATGAGTTAAGTGAGGGTTTTAATTACGGTGACACATGACGTCAAATTTCTACTAAGGTTGTAGTAAGGGCAAGAAACACAAACTAAATCGGGAGGTCTATAAGGCTCTGGTTAGAGGTTAGGCTGTATAAATAACTAAAATATATTATTATTGTAATTGTATTTGTATCTTTAGTATTTAAGATACGAGTTTTCCGCTGCAAAGATATTACTTAGAAATCTATGAGTAATCTTATAATATGTATGATATATATCTAATAACTCGGATGCAGTATGCATTGTATTAAATATAGCATCACAAAGACTCGTTCTAGATCGTGTGTTCGGTGCGGCGCAGAGTTATTCTATCGGCAACTTCAAACTCATTTGACACAAGTGAGAATAACGTTTATTAATATTCGGTCGCTTCCTTTCTACTTTCCATTAGAGGTGTTGTATCTATTTTAATGGTTCAAGTGAATCTAGATTATTGAAGAATTATTTTATATGGAGAGAATTTATGGTAGAATATAATAAAAGATATTATTATCAAGTGTTCGTGAAATGATACATTGTTGAACAGACGTTAAATGTTTAGTTGACGAAGTACATTTTAGCAAAATCGCTGTCGTCGCAGAAGCGCTACTCTGCTATCAGTGTTTCCAAGATATATTTCCATTACATTTTCATCCATCTTTTTTTCTGTAAAAAGGTTTTATTGTAAATCATTTTACTTTGCAGCGAGAAACTTCAGGTAGCTCTTTTATTCAATCACTCTTAGTTGTACGCGATATTAATAATTTATCGACATCAAAGGGGTCGAATGTGCTCCACGTTGACAAACTAAGAAATATAGCGAGAAAATATTTTTTATGTTGACTATAAACTGTGTATATTAAAAAATTAAGATAAAAGATAAATATTTCATTCTCATGGCTCTTAGCCATGACTATGAGTATTGCAAATAATTTTATATCAAAGTAATAAATGTTGAATAACTAGTACAACATCCTGTTATGAATAATTCATGTGTATTTCTAGTTCTCCCCCCGTTATTGAACATCACATTGAAGAATAGATTGTATATTTGCAGTCTCTACTATATTACAAAACAACTATTATAAATTGTGGATATATAGCTTTGTGTTTATGCCGGCATTCTAGGTCCATAACTCAATCATGTAAAAGAATATTCAAATGATTAAAATCGGTTTCTGACACATGTTTAGGAATGAGTAAATAATACGGGACAAAATTTACGACGAGATTATAGACAAAAATACAGTGGTGGTATTCATATATCCAAAAATTTTAAATTTTTCGCTGTATTTTACATCATTGGAGGTTATAATTCTGTGCCGGACAATAAACCGCAGGACTGCGGAAGATGTCGCTGCTTGTCCCAAAAGTGTCCGTTCACTTGTCCTTGCTTGCTCCAAATCTAAAAAATGATTGCGTTCGGAAATATTGCTATGGAAGATATATTTATAGCCTTTTGCAATTCTTGAAAGTTTAAGAGTAACAGTAAAATTATATTGTCCATGTACGTTGGTTTTATGACAATTTTTGTGTGACAAATATACCTGAGACAGCGTTCAAATTTTAATTTAGCGTGAGACTTCCACAGCATTCCACAGCAGTGCCCGGGTCGCGAAGCACGATCCATTCGAAAATTTGCCGAATTTTATTTCCTTTCAATCCCCCAAACAGCGACCGGTTACATTATTGGCTATAGCTATAAGGGCAAATTTGTAGAATACTAATTGACAAAAAGCATTGTACATCAAACTATTGAAGGATTCATGAGTATTTCAATATTAATTTAGGACACGATATCTTTATTCGCGTTAATAGTACAAAAGGCTGTGTGCCGTGTTGCAGTGGGTGTCTCAGGATCATATTCTCAGAATGCGACTGGCAACGCCGCGATTTCATACAATGATTTTCTAATCTTTCTGTCTAACGCCAAGAAAAGTCTTCATAGAGTTTTCCAAAACTTGCTTACACATGGCTCCTTATTCTTGCCATATTTATAAGACGCGCGGCAATTGTATTGCCTTTTTATTGTAACACCGAGGAGTTGAAAATGGAGCATAGGAAGATTGTGGAAAAGTAGTTGGTAACGGCAGGGCGTTGACATTTATAATCAGAAAAGCGAAAGGAAGAGATGCTTCTGTGACAGCGTATACTGCCAGTGGACTGTCTCGCTTACTGTTACGTCTGTTTTGTTATGCATTAAACTAGAAATATGTCTATTAACTTAGCGAAAAACAAAGACGCCTTGGCGGCGGCCTGGCACGGTGTAGTGGACGATAAATCATCTACTAACTGGTAGGTTTCCTTTTTTGATTCCTTATCGCACATTTCACCGGCTCTACCATGCAATTGTGCTCCGAAAGTTCTGAAATCGTTGTACTCCAAAATTATTATTCCACGTTCATTCAATTTTCGTTTGCATGCACCAGTATTCCTTCACTTTTCTACTGGTTGTCAAATCCAAAGTATATATAAAATCAGAGTATTGGAGACTCAACTAAGCTCTCTAAATTTGTGAAGACCCACCAATATGTGGCCCATATTACCAAAGACAATGTAGCATTGTTTACAATGCTCCATTTTACAAAGTTTTGGATAAAGCTATGTAATTCCTATAGTCATAGATACATTTTTGTAGGGCTGTATTTGGATATGAGGGGCAGACGAATAACTTAAAAGTAGTGGGAACAGGCAATGGAGGTTTGGAAGAAATGATTGATAGACTAAATAGCAGTCAAATTATGTATGCCTTCTGTAGAGTAATCGATACAAAGACAAGTTTGCCTAAATGCCTTTTAATCAATTGGGTAAGATCTCGATTGAAGTTTTTGCTTCTAAATTGTGTTTGTTCATTGTGATTTATTATTACTGTATTAGCAAGGAGAGGGCACGCCAATAGTAAGAAAAGGCACATGTGCAAATCACATTAGAGATGTAGAGAAATTGCTGAAAGGTGCACACATAACAATAACAGCTCGTTCCGAAGATGATGTAGAAGTTGATGCTATTATGGAAAAACTTGCCAGAGCAACAGCATCCACATTTAAGTTTAATGAGCCACGAGGAGAGAATGACGCACAAGCAGGCCCTGTTGGAACCACATATCGAAGGTATATATAAGGAACATTCCTAAATCCTGATATATGAGTTATAATTTGACTAATAAATTCATTTCATAGAGTCATCCCTGAGCAAGAGATAAATGCAATAGAACGAGATCAATTCTGGCAAAAGGAAGAAATAGAGGAGAAAAAACGATTGGAGCAAGAACGAGCAAAGACTGAACAAGAGCGTGAAAGGCTCGAAAGGGAAGTAAGGGCACGTGAGGAAAAGGAAGCAGCTCTCAGAGAACAAAAGGTGACTGCTAAAGAGAATACAATAGCGCGACACAAAATGGCCGAAATACGTGCTGAGAAAGCAAACAATGCTCGAAATGAGTTAGCAACAAGCCAGCATCATGGTAATGATTTTGAAGACGATCACAAATCGAGAAGTGAAGAATTACGAAGGCAGAGAAGCAAAGAAACGCAAGAACTGATTGCTCAAAGAACAATAAATGCGCGTGCGGTATTCGAGCAGAATTCAGCTGCAGGTCAAATGAAGTCGTCTGCGCAGCAACCGATCATGCAAAAGAGCAATCACGTAGAAGCAGCTAAGAAAGCATTTGAAGAGGGTCAACAGAAAGAGGACACTAACAATACAGTTCCAGATGAAGCAACTGTTGAGGAAGATGAAGCCTGGCCGGCGGAGGTAGTGATAAACTCTACACCTGCAACACCCATAACACCCACAACACCAACAATACCAACAATACCTGCAATACCTGCAATACCTGCAGTACCTGCAACACCTGTAACAGCCGTAACACCAGTAACACCCGCAGCACCCGCAACACCGGCACCTGCAACTGCACCTGCACCTGCAGTTCAGTCTCAAGTGATAGAAAAGAAGGAAGCGGAGCCGCAAGAACAAACTGAGCCTCAAGTAACGAAAGAAGCAGTTACGGATAATGAATTGCATAATCAAATAGATGGAACATACTTATACTTTGATCCAAACAACGAAGGAATGAAAGCAAGAGCATTATATGATTATCAAGCTGCCGACGACACTGAAATCACTTTCGATCCAGGAGATATAATTACTCACATTTACACGATTGACGAAGGATGGTGGCAAGGTCTCGGGCCTGATGGGACATACGGACTTTTCCCAGCTAATTATGTTGAAGTTATTGATTATAATACGTCATGATAAGCAAATCAGTGACAAGTGCAATGAGCGTAATTTCCTGTTGGGAAATCATACTTGCTTTCTTTTGTATACATGGTGATATCCAAGCATGCTCACGGTAGCTCTTGCGACAATGGTTTTATCCCACTTAGATTTTATCAAACTTATCGTATGTAATTAGACACGAGTTCACATAACCGAGCATCACAATGTCTGATGGGAATGAAGATCATCGAATTCTCAATCACCCATGCGCGGAAATGTACTGTTTTATTATGCTTAACATAAGCAATGAAGTACTGTTATTATTCCTAGGAAAAGTGAGTACCTTTATTATAACAGCGTTTTTCGTTATTTATGTTTCGAGAGCCAGAGTCCCATAATTCGCTAATATGCGAGATGTATGCAAATGATAGAGTACGTACGTCTTCCCACCTTTCACATCACACGAGCAAACTAATACTTAATGTATCTTTTTATAACACCCACTGTATTAAGAAGTGACGCAGTCATAGCAATAGTGTATTTAAGATTTCGGCATGAAACGTGTGAGTACATTTACAGAATTGTAATAGTTACTTATTTAGGCATACATACCTCTATATACAATAAATATTTAAATTTGTTATAACGTATTTTTCGGTGCATTAAAACCCGCGCAAGCATTCTTCACACATGCTTCAATGAAATAAGATCATCAAACTTTCATTTTGCATAATATATTGTTTTATTTAGCTTACATATCAGTTGCAGAATTTGTACCTTAAATGTGAGGATTGGGATAGGTCAATATTTTATGATACAGTATACAAATTATTTGTGGTGGGAGAAATCATTTGATTGGATAGAATAACGTTATAAAAAGTACCTCGCGAAAAAATGAAGTCACCTGCGGTAATTTTGGTTTTGGCTCCCACTATTACTACCACTACCGCTATTAGCAGCACCGCCACTGTTACTTATACTACCTCCTGCATGGCTTAAAAATGCTAAGTGTCCCTTTGGGCATTTATTGGCATAGTGTCCTTTAGTACCACACTTGTAACAAGTTACTTCCTCGAGTGGTTTCTGTGGTCCTCTTGGTGGTGGTCCATTGTGTATGTTCATATGATGTGGTGGATGGCTATTGCCTTCCATTTCTTGCCTCACTTGAGCCTCCCGCACATCAGGTGGCATTTTGTTGCAATATATAGCTTTGTGGCCTCCTTCACCACAGAAATGACAAGTAATCATAACTTTCTTTCCTTCTTTTGGCTGCATATCTTGCACTGCTGGCAACTCGAATCTTGGACTAAGTGGATTAAAAAGTAAAGCATCAGAAACATGCACACAAATTCATAAACGGACAACTTCATCAAACTTACTGCATATATTTGCAATTTGGTCCATCCGGGCAAAATCCTGCCAAGTACGCCATACAAAGAACACGCCGAACATGTCGGTGTCTACACAGAGGTCCGTGCCTACAGAATCCTCTGTCGTACCAAGGACAATCTCTGACTTTTGTTTCAGGGTCAATGTGTAAGAAGGGACATTCCTTATTGTGACAGGCATCTGAAAAGTTAGGCATACGTAAACAATAATACTGCAGTTGTTGACAACGATTTAAACGGAATTCGATAGCTTACTGAATCTAGAATAAAAATAACATTCCGGCATCTTTGTCATATCATATTCGTGTAAAAACTCGCATTGATCGCCCTTCTTGCAAAGGCCTCGTAGCCAATGTTTACATACGATTGTACGATCGCCGCGTACATGTCTGAATGGGCACGAAGCTCCTTTAACACATGTGCCTCTTGGATAAAATTGACATACTGCTGCAATGGATTCTATAAAACACGATAAAATGATGATTACAAAAATGTGATCCTCGATTGCTCCATTTCGATCGACGATCTGTACGCTTATTCTGAGTCAACACAATCATTGCAGAAACAGATAGATCAGTCTTTATTCAGTTACAAGACGATGCAGACAATTCATTTTCCATTCATCTTTTATTAGTGATTTTCAATATGTTTGTTGTTCCCAACAATGCGCGCGGCTTCAGAACATAACCCATAAGGCAAGTCCTCGATAGATTTATCAGTGAAGCAAAGTACATACTATCCATTCCAGTGAATGGCAAGGATAGCGCGCCATACTGTTCATCGAGTGCTATTTCTATATCAAAGCGCATATTATCCACATTCGCAACTATGCACTCCATTGTGTTGCCGAATTTTCGAAGTTCTAACAATCACAAACAGTTCTGTCACATTTGTGTCATATATGCTGTATGTGGTGTCAGGTGCAGTTAGATCGCGCATGGAATGAACGCGGTCGCTGGCGCCAAGACAGGAATACCAACATGATCAGAATAGGGGTCTGGGGAATTATTGATCTAGGGGAAACATTGATCGATCAAAAATTCTAACATTCGGGGGCCAACTTTACGGAGGTAACACATCGATCAAGGTGAAGTAATTCACGCATCATGCGTACCAATAAGAAGGCAGGGAAAAGTGATGCGCGGGTTCAATTCTTTAATTGTCGTGTGAACTCAAAATCGGCTCTTCGTGAATTGACGCAGTTGAACAAACTGCAGGCGGATCGGTTTTATTTAAGTGATACATTTATGTATTTGAATTCTGGTTAATTCTTGTGATCAAAGTAACTCACATGGTTCATAGCCTATTGCTTCTTTGCCTGGTTCGTCGCGGGTTAATCCGAATCATCTGAACGTCAGAACATCCAGGAACCGTAGTGGATTGTTGAATATTCATAAGGTATGCCGAGCGAGTCAGGTTTAATATACCGGCGTATTTATAAAGTACCACTAATTAATTCTGAGGCTAGATTAATATCAATCTATGATTTAATTTACATGCCGAAGAAATCTGAGGATCGATATATGTCCTTTTAACTTGGTACCGGCTGCCACTCCACTTCGGTAACGAGGAGTGCGTGGGTGAGAGCCTGCGGCTCGTCCACGCAAGCCTTCCCGTTCTAATGCCGCATGTGTCAGTCTGCAGTAGGATGAAACGGTAGTCAGTCTGTCACTGTATCCCAAAGGAAGTAGTCGTAGATTCCCACACACATACGAAGCTTCATAATTAAGTTAATCGTTTGCCATTCAAATCATTAATTACCCCAATATAAAAAATCCCTGTACATACAGCATTCAAATTTTGCAGTTACATTTAAATTGACACATACGAATAATCTTACGATGGGGTTAATAATGTATCATAATTAGTATAGTGTATTTTCGGAGAAACTTCGAGATTTCGAGTGATGATCGTTTAGAGGATCATTAATCATTCACAGTGTATATTCAACACATGTTCGCCCTTGGTAGAGAAGTTACATTTACGGAAAGAGACAATCCGGATTGTGCGGCTTTATATCTTAGCAATTCGATGACCACGTAAAACTACCCGCTTCCACTCATGGCAAAGTGCCGGCTTGTCATAAATGGGGCGGTCAGTAGGACTTTGGACTGGGAGGAGAGAGGACGTCGCGCTGCCGGTGATGCAGCAAGGGTGAGTGAATAAACGTTGCCCTCTTTTTCCCTTTATTAATTGTAATATTATTGTTGTCATCGATTTTTTATGTGAGATTTACGTATAAGATCAACTATCAGAATAATAAACTAGTTGGTGCGTTTTATTGTACGAAATGTTTGTCGATGTAGTAAAGAATTGGTGAGGTATTTCGTGATCATTGACGAGAAAAATGACAAACTTGATGTTCGCTGCTCGAGTGGCAGACGACTCGTGAAATGAAAGTCGATCTATACCGGGTCACAGGAATGTGTTCGTCGATGAACCGTGTTGAGAGGTTGACCGAAAGTCCACCTGACCAAGCTAGTTATTATGTGAAAAAATAGAGTCGTGCCGAGTTGACAGGCCGAGTAATCGAATTTTGTAGATCAGTACTCTTCTTAGAGTACGTTTAAACAATGCTTTTGTGCTATTTGTACAAACGATTTAAAAAATAACAACAGTTTAAAATCAGTTTAAAAAATTGCTTTGTGATGGTAGAACAATTTATTATTCTTTAAATGAAATCATTGTTAATTTGCATACAAAGTGCCGCCGGGAAATATCGACTAGGACGGGTAGTTTCGTATAGTCGAAAATTTACTTTCGTCGACATAGCTTTCATACTACATACTATATATATTGATAAGGATGGGGATGGGGACGAGCAAAACAAGGGACGCAAACGCTTGCATGCTACTAATTCGAGTAGAGGCAGCAGCTTCATTCGATTACTATGCATCACCGTTTTTCGTTTGTAGTACTTGCCTGTCTCCTTCCATTCGCTCGATCGTCAAAAGGGAGAATGCGCCGGTTAGTTTTGAAATAGACTTTGTCTTTCTATTTTTACTACACAACGATTCTTTCATACCGAAACCTTCTGTACACTGAAGATCACTTTTTCACGTAGAGGGATGATAATTCATTTTTACAAAAGAAAAATGAAATTATCACGTCGTTTCCACAATCCTGGTGCATTCATTATGCGGGAGGATAAAGTCCGGTTTTATGAGTGGCCGGCGGCAGCAGAATCGCTGCTGGCGGCAGGATAAAGGCGAATTGGCATCGTAGATTTGGAAGCGGCGAGCCGAGACAATAATACCCCTGGTGGCTTAATCGCCGAGTGTTTCACCGTTTTTCCAAGCGAACAAGGAAAAAGTGGACTCGCTTTCCCGGCCTGGTAAAGAGTCGGACCGATTAATCCGTACGTGCTGCGCGCCTATTATCCCCAGTAAATCTTAATGCGCCCGTTAATCGAGAGCGCGGATGCAGCCATGCTCCGCTAACGACGATATCGGTTTAGACCACGCATCGCTTGCCGAGTGCGCTCCTGCCAGCATGTAAACTGATTATATTGACGCCAGTCGGTTCGAATCCGCATCCGCACGCTTCGATACACACCAAATAGGATCTCACATACTCGGATTGCTGCTTCGGAGATTAGGACGATGCACGTGCCTGCGAGATAGTTCTTTTGTTTTCCAGAATAATAGTCTGTGTATTATATTATTATTGCATTGTTTTAACATCGAAGTAATATTTATTTATTTATTTAAATCGGCTTTGCTTTTTTTTCGGGCGTCGAATTAGCGAAGGTGACACGCGTTAGTTTTTATTTAACCAGCTGGGCAACAGTGTCTTAACAGTTCTTTCTTTCTCCGAGAAAACACTTTCTCGCGCGAGACACATTTGATTAGCAACTTCGCCGCGCAAGTTCTCCGTAACTTCATTTCTTTCTCTCACCGCCTTAATCGCCAGCAGCGGCGCCTACGAAACTTTGCCCACTTGATGTTCTGTTAGTTCTTTTCTAGCACTGAAAGAGAAAGAGAAAGAGAGTATTTGGTATCGTGGCGCCGCGCCGTGGGAAGAGTTTCCGAGGAGAGTAAGATTTATCGCGTTATTTCCACGCTCGCCTCTCTCTCTCTCATCCCTCGTTTCCGCCCTTCTTCAATTACAATTTTGCCTACTGTTCACTCGACTCGGAGACCTCTAAAAATGTCCGAGCCAATTTATAGTTCGCACTTGAACCTATTTTAATTTTAAGTACCATCACGAGTACTTCATAACATACTCTGTTTATTTTAAAAAAAATTTCAGTTTCTGTCATGTACGACAGTTACTCATACAAAAAGTGAAAACTATTTCAATTTTATCATTGACGAACTTACGAGGCAACACGATACATTCTGCTCGCCAGTTGCGAGAGTGGATAAACGAATTGCGAGAGCACCGAACACTCCGTCCTACATTTCTTCGTGTCGTTTTATGGTCGACTGGTGTAAAGCGTGTTAGTGTAGGTGTGCGGGCACGTGAGCAGTAAGACATGAAGCTGGTGGAACGGGAACCCTGTGACCCGAGAACAGCCTGCTGCTTGGTACAGGATACTCCGAGAGTTTTCGTCCGGGAGGTGGTGCGGCAGCTCGACAACACGAGCGTGTCACGAGCATATTGCGGGGCTCGGCATGACGAGAGCAAGGACGCTTGCACCTGCAGCCTCTCTGCTCCCGCAAATGTGACCACCAGTTTTCCTCGGTAACACGTGGAACGAGCAATCCTGACCGAAATCAAGTCGAAAGTCAGCCAGTCTGTTTACTCGTCTCTTTTGAGTCCCCGTAATTTCTGCATGCAATTAGTCTTCTTCAAGCAATTTCATTTAAAACCCTCGAGCAAAATTTATACAATTAACCGTTTATTTATTTATTTAGAAATACGCGAGGAATGTAATAGATAGTCTTAATTATTATATTTACAGAAATATTTTTGAATAAGTATTATTTTAACGTTTGCAGTTGGTTAAGTCATTCGTGTATTCCTTTTAATGGTTGCAGCCGGCACAGGTTGGTCCCTTAATGCTCTCGGGCGAGGAGAATTTATATCTCGGTCGGTTAGCATGAAAATATATTTATCCCGAGGATGAATCTAAATCACGAGGGCAATTTGCAGGGTAGTCATTACGAATTCGGGGAGTCCGTGGCACTGGGACGAGTCAGCGAAATTAATTACACTTTCTCGCACGAGCGAGGCCTATTTTCTAGAATACATTGCTTTCATTTTAGTTCTCTCTCTCTCTTTTTTTTTAAACCGTGGATGGCTGATACATCGCAGCATCAGGCACAGTGATCTTTGGTTCGCTGTAGAATCTCGTGCACTCTTCAATTGCGTTCCACAGTGACACTTTAGGGTCAACCGGAAGGGTGAGGTCGCGAAGGGGGTGGTGAATTCCGTGCATATTATGTCCGAGGCCGAGGGAAAAAGGCCGGGATAAAATTCTCGCTGGTGGGACATGACGTTGCGGGAAGAAGAGAATTTCTCTTCGCCCTTCTTTTTTTCTGGATCTACTTTATACAGTGGCCGACCAACCACCGCTCATCGCGTTTGTTTGGGAACAGATTAATCCCGATGGCAGGGCCAATGATTTATTTCGCGTTCCTTGCGATCTCACATCACACATGCCGGCCAGCAGTCACGCAGCCGATCGATTGTTGTCAGTTATCCTTCTTCCAACAGCTCGAAAAATGCCCTTTTCTTCTTGATCAAGTACACTGTTCGTCATAATCGTTCACCCGTGTTGGACCTGCCACATCTCTGTGGCTTCTTTTCTCACTCCACAAATAAAGTATTGCTCGGGCGAGCCTAGTATTTAACGAAAAGATTGGTTTTATTGATTTTAATTAGAATTTAAGGAACTTTAAATACAATTGTCTTTCTTTGAATTGTAAAAAGTGACGGAATAAAGAAAGGGATCAAGAATAGTTCAAGAGAATTTTATAAGGCGACAGAAAACGGTTGAGTTATTGCTGTTCTGTATTCCTATTCGGACACAAAGGACATCGTCCGTTTACGGTGTCAAACACCTTGTACACACGTGTATATTTCGACGCGACTGTTTTTTCATCCGTCTGGCGGGTGAATTTTGCAAAGCCGTTGTTAGGCTTCGTCCCCAAGGCGGATCCACTTTGTCGGCACGTACCACTTAGAAGGGATACGTTCCGCGAATCGTAGGAAAAAGATCGCACCCCGCGAGCGAACCCCCCTCAAAATCCTGGGCACGTGCGACCCTTCGGGCTCCTTCAAGCCACTTTTTACAGATACCCGAGAGAACCGTCGGCCGCACTGCTCCTCGCGTTGCTTTTCCTTTCCCGCTTCCTCACAAAATCGTGATCCACTGATATTAATGTTATTTTTCCTTTCTATTCGCACTTCAGAATTCTGAGGCGAGATTTTCTAACAGCCCGATCAACAGATAGTGTAATTTCAGTAATGATTATAGAATGACTAAAAAGTTTCAGTAGTATAAACCTATGTGCGATCAGACAGAATGTGCCTCTGGAAAGATTTTGTTGCGAGCCGTTTGTAAATAGCTATCTCGAGAAACAGGAAGTCATTGGAAGTGGAAAGTCATGGGGCTTTAGGGGAGAGTGTGTAAAGTAACCTTTGCCCTACAGTGACTCTGTGAGAGCGAAGAAATAGCGCGGGGAAAAGTTTCGGATCCCGCAGGACGTGATATTGCCGAGTGGGCGTGATTTGCAATTGAAATATTTTCGAGAAGTTTCGTCCGACATTGGTGGGCCGCTCGCTTCAATTTGATGTAGCAAATCCTGAAATATTCCTGCTTCACGGTTCAAATATCACCGGTGTGTAAGAAGTAGGAAGTGGGACATAATTTATCACGAGTGGAATTGCACGTCATAAGGGGATGAATCCCGCAAGTGGAAGCTTCGTATCAAAAAGTGAGCTCCACTTTGATGCAAAATTTCTACCAAATGGAAAAAAAGAAGTAAATGACATTTTATAATCTCTTCCGTGAATACCTCGATCGCCACGGAGTTTAGAAAGTCTTCATTAAACAGTTCAACTCGCTGCTTTCATTTCCACAGAAGATTAAAGTATCTCTTCTTATTCCGACTATCAAAGTATTTTAATTACGTCCAACGTTTAATTATTTGCACTCCTATTAAATACTAACAAGCTGACGGTGGTTAAAGAAAATCAACCTTACTTGAAAAGTCTGTTCCGTGATTAACGACACTATTGTGTACCGAGCGTTCCAGAGATGATGTATCGCCGACATGCACATGCAGTTTAATATCACGCCCTTTAGATATTTATTACATTATCGAAAAATGCTTAACACAAATGCTCTCCGAGCCATCAAAAAACCTATTTCCCTCCTGTCATTATTCAATGCGACACTGATAGAAGCAGACTTTTACTCTTAATCGCTAGAGAGACGTTGAAATGTGACACAGCTGTTTCCCTCCCACACTTCCGTTGAATCAGATGTTCCCTTCAAGACAAGGAAGTTGCACAATTATTTCCCTTTCCTTCTTACAGCCAAGCAATTCCACTCGACACGGCAAGACGTGTAACGCAGCTCTCCCATTTAGAGAGATTTTGCAAAGTGTACCAAGGGGGTTTTTCGGTGGCGTTGTAAAAGGGAAATAAAAGTGTTACAACTCGAGGGAATGATGCAGGTGTTCCGACTTTTGACTGTGAATAATAGATCCAATACAACTCAGTAGCTTCTTCGTAACAAGAGCCATACATCTTCTGACATAGTTCAATCTTCATTGTTCCGGTCTACTAGTCGATAGCTTCCTGATTAATTGCCTGCGCGTTATGGGAATCAGTTAGATAGTGTGGGAAAGATGGTCGTGTTCAGTTCATTCGAATTCGAGTATTGATATAGCAATGTTTGCCCTTCCAACTTCCTCTGGAGTCCTCGACTGAAAGGGTTATTCACGTTGGCACTCTATTCATTCCCTAATGGTATTTTCGTATGCGGAGGCACAACTTCGGTATTAACCAGGTTCAACCGGAATTCCCGCGCATTAGCGGACCCGATATTAAATAGAATAGTGAAAAGTGCACGTAGCACAGAGGATTGGTGCCGTCGTTTCCGCATACTTCAACCTGCCACGTTATCGAACCACTGGTTTCCGTTGCTTTCCTCGTTATTCCTGGTACACGGGTATCCGGTTATCGTATTACCGATTGAAATTGAATATCGAAACGTGCCGATGGTGGAAAAGCTATGCAACTAATTATGAGCTTTCCTTTGTGGCGGCAAGGGTTTCCACTCACTTTCACCCTTGTCGGTTGAGGCTCCCTATAGAATATTTTTCACTCACGAGCAATCTGTAAGGATCATTTATCATGACGCTTTACATGACGAGGTATCGCGCAGCAGGTTACCGGAGTCGTTGTCGTGAAAAAGAGGGGGTGGAATCTTGGCGGGAGCTCTCGTTGCAACCTCCGGGGGATGAAGCATCTTCCGAAGGGAAGACGCTGGCTTTTTTTACTCTCGAGCTTATGAATTATCATCTTGTCAGGTCGTGTCAAGGGTCTGGAAGGCGGCGTGTTGCCCTTCGCCGAACGACCTGCCAACATTTTGCTACTGAGGGAATGAGAAAAGCCCCGTTAGGAGCCGCAACTGGGCCTTTTTCGTTACGGATGCCAAAAGCTATAGCATTCTCTGTCTTTCTTTCGCTTTCACCCTCGCTGCGATGAAAATTAAAACAAGCCCACTGAAAGTTGCCTGGCGAAGTATTGGACCAACCGCCGGCCGACCGAGAAATTCGGACGACGGTCAACACTTTAGCGGCGGTTTCGCTTCCAATAAGCGAACTGACGTGGCACAGATAACACGGATAGTACGTACTAATGAACTGTCCTCGCACGTGCGCAAATAGACGACTTCCCGGTCTCATTTCTCGTGGAAGTTCCTCCTCGAATTTATGCGAGCGCCGCTCTGTGGCTCAATTTCGCAGTGCGCTCTCGGACTTCAGGTGCGATCGCACAGAGAGGAAATATACGTATCACACTTCATACACACGTATACACTTCATCTTAACGAGATACACTATTTGCGATCAGCATCAAGGAAAAACCAGGGTATCGTATTTTATATTGTTGACACTCTCGCGCTATATTATTTAAAAATAGATCGTGGATCGTCTTCCACCGCATTGCGGCTGAGTAATTTGCAAATAAAGTCATCAACCATATATTGATAAACTCTGTTTCGTTCTGGGTGGAGGAAAAACTGACTGCAATATTGGAACTGCACGTGCACCAAAATCACATTGATTTTGGTACACGTGCACCCGGGAAACGCTTGTTTGAGTATTAAAACGGGTTGCAAATAAAGAATCAGTGGCATAAAAACCGGAATTCTACCAAAAACACTCGTAGACTCGGTTTTTTCTACGTTTTCCAATCTTCCCCACATTTTCAGGGGTTGAAATTTGATAGAGAATGTTTTCTTGTATCAAGAAAGAAGTGATATAAATTCCAGAGCCGCAGCTCAAAAATAATTTTTTTCGCAAACTTTTGAAGGAGTACTCTTCAGAATTTTTCCATTTTTCGAACTCTCTTGAATTTTTCATAAATCAATTTTTTATTTCAATATTAAAAGGCGTCATTTACGGAATATCGGGTTCGCGGTGACACAAGGACGAATTGATTAGAAGCGACAGAATTCGATGGGAAGCAGATGGAAAAGTGGGGCAACCGGAAATATCGAGGAGAGCGGAAATACAAGTCGAATTAACTCGGTCGCGCAAGGGGATGCATTGGAATGAACTCAGGGGAAAGACAAGTCGGCTCTGGATTTCGCGGTTAAGGTGGTGGGGGTGACTTTTGATTGTTTTCCGATACCACGGTAGCCTCGGACTCCACATACTTCCAGTTCCGGGGTGGCGCGCGCGTACAAAACGAGAAATAACGAGGAGCCAATTAACGTTGGTGCACGCGGCCCCGTTTTAAAGCTCGCACTCGCCGACTGCACCGGCACAGTTCGGAATCTTAATCGGCCCAGGCAAAACCTACACGGCGCAATCTTCCACGAAGAGCGTAATTGGCCGCCGATAACCGCACTCTCAGTTAATCTCGTTTGCGAGCTGTGCCGCAAACCATCCAACTCCCTCGCCTTTCTCAATGCCACTAGCCTTTTTTTAATTCACCGCCACCCTGTGCACTACTGCGGGTCTTCCTTTCAATCAGCTACCGGCACGTTTCTTCGCTTACAAAAGACGTCAGGGCAAATAGAACGGCAAGCAATGACACGCTCCTGATGCCACTGGCGCAAGCAGATATTCTCCGAGAGGGTATTTTTTAATAAAGGAACATCGCAATACGCCGAGGGGCTCGGTGAGAGAACTTAGGGAAATGGTCCTCGTAAGGAGAACTCCTGGATGATGTATGCCGCTATGATATCTCTGCAGGTGTGTAGACATCGCAATTTCCGAGGCTTAGGGGAATTCGACATGACGTAATACTCCGCCAGATTTCATGCCATTCTCGAGAAGCATCTATCCTGATTTAGTATGGTGTTCTATATTTTTCGTATTATAATAGGAATACTAATATTAATCTAGCGGATATTTTTTTCTCACTTCGTCTGGTTCTCTTTTTGAGGGAAAGTATTTAGTGTTACTGTTACTCGGGTGGGATTTTCTGTCATTTAACAACGCGAACGTCAGCCACCTTGCAGTTCCCTGCCTTAAAGTTGATTCCCCCTTGATCCCTTTAATGAGTGCAAATCTCCCTGAGATTTGCATTTTAACCTGCATCTTCCTTATCCACCTCAGTAAACCCCACTTCGCAGTCTCTTTGTGAAATCTTTCTAGGTTTACTGATAATTTTGTGACAGTTCACGTTTTGATCTTTAATTCTTCAAGAATTTTGTGGATTTTTTGAAGAATTCCGAGGTGGAGAATGTTTTCTTGCATCAAGGAAGAAGTGATGTAAATTCCAGAGCCCTAGCTCAAAATTCATTTTTTCGCAAATTTTTTAAGGCATACCCCTTCAAAATTTTTCGATTTTTCGAAGGTTCTCGGACTTTGCCGAACGCTTGATAAATCGATTGTTTGAGTATGAAAACGGATAGAAAACATGAAACCAGTGGCCAAAGTGTCGAAATTGTACCGAAAACACATGGAAAACCGATCCTGAATAATTGAGTTTGGTGGTTTTCTTCATGTTTTCAAGTCTTCCCGACATTTTCCGGGGCTGTAATTTGGTGGAGAATGTTTTCTTGCATCAAGGAAGAAGTGATATAAATTCCAGAGCCCTAGCTCAAAATTCATTTTTTCGCAAATTTTTTAAGGCATACCCCTTCAAAAATTTTCGATTTTTCGAAGGTTCTCGGACTTTGCCGAACGCTTGATAAATCGATTGTTTGAGTATGAAAACGGATAGAAAACATGAAACCAGTGGCCAAAGTGCCGAAATTGTACCGAAAACACATGGAAAACCGATCCTGAATAATTGAGTTCGGTGGATCTCTTCATGTTTTCAAGTCTTCCCGACATTTTCCGGGGCTGTAATTTGGTGGAGAATGTTTTCTTGCATCAAGGAAGAAGTGATATAAATTCCAGAGCCCTAGCTCAAAATTCATTTTTTCGCAAATTTTTTAAGGCATACCCCTTCAAAAATTTTCGATTTTTCGAAGGTTCTCGGACTTTGGCGAACACTTGATAAATCGATTGTTTAAGTATCAAAACGGATAGAAAACATGAAACCACTAGCAAAAATGCCGGAATTGTACCTAAAACACTTGGAAAACCTATCTTGAATAATTGACTTCATCTAATTCTGACGGTTTTTCCCGTGTTTTCAAGCCTTCCCGACATTTTCCGGGGCTGAAATTTGGTGGAGAATAGTTTCTTACATCAAGGAAGAAGACATCGGTTGTTTCTCTGTTGCACGCGTTTTAGTTAAAACGCGAATCGCTTTGGATAATCTATCCTTTAGCGTAGAATGCATTAGCTGTACAGGAATAATCCGGATAATGAACGGCGTTTACGTTGGCGGAATGAAATTTCACCCTAATGAAATCTACTTTCTTCCCGGCACGCTCGTCTTCGGAGCCGGCTACGAAATAACTTACCTTGGCCGGAATTGTTTCATTAGCATACACCTAATCGGCTTACCAATTACGGGGATTCATGATTTCATTTGCGTGATCTTTGCTTACTCTAAAACCATACCGCTGGAATATCAACAGAGAGAATAATTGAACATTTGATTCGATTAATCAGTTTTTTTTAATGCTTTTATCAGAAATTCGATTGTAAGCTTATGCAGTTGCTGACTAATTAACACATGTTCATCCGGATTGCGAGGATTTCGAAGCACTGACGAATTTCATCCCTCGAAAGGGTATAACAATTATAATTCCGTCAAATTTAATTGGAAAATTCAAAAGCTCGTTGGTGGTTACAGAAAATACTCACTTAGTTACAACACCAAAATCCATTATCAGATTAGCTTGAATACCTAAACCTAAAAGCAAACTATTTAGAACATTTGTCTCGCTAACAATGTGAGGATTGAAGAAATTCTCGCCAGGACAAAGGACCTTCTTGACTCGCCGCGCATTATCCAGAACTTCTGATAGTGTAAATTCTCGTTAGAGGCGAGTGACGGTGAGACATAAACCGTAGACAGGAGAAATTACTTGATTTCCTGCTGGACCAAGAAGATAAAGAATCTGAAGACAGCGACGGCCACCTCATTGTTGACCTCGGCCAGAAACCGAGGGGTTATATGTTCCCTCGTTTATCTCTTTTGCCAGCTTCTCCCCTAACAGGGCAGGTACGAACTCCGGATAGGTAATATTGAATCTTTGCAATGAGCAACCGTTTCATCCTGCAAGATTCATCTCAACAATCTCACCTGCGATACAATTATATTCCCACATGAAAATAGTGTGTAAAGCCTTTCCTTGAAGGTTCTCATTCGCGCGCCTGTCTTCTAATTGATAATAGATAATTAGGGAATTACAGCTAATTCTGAGGTCGTCCAGTGTTACCCGAAAGGAGGCAGGTTCTTGGGTATTCGTCCGAGTAATCCGTGTTGGCTAGCAGCAGGGTTTCAGTGCGAGTCGCCTGATTAGTGCGAAGTAATCCAGCGCTTAGTGTACGAACCTTGTCAGCTTCTTCACTGGTTGATCCGTAGATCATTGAGCCGTCTAGGTAATGGGTCGCCTGGTTAAGCTGAAACACGAGCATGTGGTTAGATCGAATTTACGAACGCTGATAGCACAGCTTCCAGCCTCTTTGGCGTTGTACCTGCTGCTCAGGGCCGGAGCTGCAGTTGTGATTAAAAGCGAGCATCGATCGCACATTGTCCATGCAAGTAGTATAGCTTTTGGAGTAAACCCTGTCATTGTGTGGGATACTAATTGGCGCACAGAAGTCATGTCAATAATGAGGACGAAGTATATAATCTCTACTTTCTTGATAGTTACTTATCATCTTAAATTAATATCAACAATACCAATGATCGATTATTACAGTTATGAGTTAATCACAAGTGAATAACAAGCCTGAGAATTTTTCTTACAATTTCTCGGATAGCTTTTATAAGAGCGTTGGAAGAATACATATATTTTACTTACCCATTTGGAGGGAAGTTGTGAAGGCAATATCGTTAGCGACGAATTGAGCCAGGGTTGCAAGAGCGAGCGTGCCACTACTTTTCTCCTCGGCACTTGGAGCCGATATTTCATTACTAACAACTCTCGGGCTCGGCATTTCTCCTCGGGTTCTCGTCCTGAGCGGTTGCATGTCGTGGATGCCTGGGCAGATCAGTGCACAGTGTACAATGCGGGGTACAAGCAACCTCTGATTTCATTGGTTCCCCGGTGAAGTGAAGATCGTAGGGGAGAAACCTTACCGAAGTAATAATCGGAGAAGAGGAGCTGTGTTGGATTTGCCCTGAGCGATGCTAGATTTTTGCAGCTTCCATCGACTGATCGATATCGTACGGTCGAATCTCACTTGGCCTCGTATTCCGCTTTGCAAAGTGAACCCAGCGTCATGTTCGACATGGCTCAACTCTGAGATCTCGAAAACCGCATGTTTCATTCCTGTTGTTCAGGCATTTGAAGTTTTGAAATCAGTTGCTCTTTTGTCCTTGACTCGAACTACTCGGCTACGGTGAAGCCGTAATATTTCTGTACTCTGCGCGTTGTGCCCGGTAGTAGCTTACAAATGTGGATGCCTAGACTCCCACCAGAGTATTAAAACCCTTTCGCGAAGTTTCCGGCGTAGCCGCTGCCAGCGCTAATTGTTTCGCCTCGGGATAATGTGGCTTCAGTATGTTATCGCTGCTTCTGATGTTCTTCTCGAATGACTTGACTTTTTCAAAGTGATGTTAATGTCACTGTCACTTAAATCATGATTTCCGTCACTATTAATTATAAATGAAATGCTTTCCTTTGTTGTAATAATTAGCAACGATCTCGAGGAATCTATTCTAATGTATGTTTCATCTTGCATCGTTTAGCTAAAGGTTCTCGCTAGCTTAATGTACGAGGTCGTCATTCAGTAGTGCAAGTCGACGTGTGGTCAGACGCGCTCGGCACTGTTCGGCAGTCTTGCACGTACGGTGAAGTTATACTTAAATAGTAATAAAAAATATAATTCAAACAAAAAATATATTCGTGACGAATTCAGTATCTCTTTTTCGAAGTGGTATAAAAAATCGGTACCGGATGGACGGCATAAAGGATTGACTTTTAGAATAGCAGAGTTTCCCAAGGAATTCGGCAAACGTTATGAGAGCAGCTCAGCTTTATATCCGTGGTACGAGGATCGATATTTCTGTAAGGCCAATTGAAGCACGTCAGACTTTAGAATCGGATGTCTGGCCTTTTTTCTCGGCTCTCTAGTTTACCGTGGTAGAACGGGAAATCCAAAATCTGTCTGGGCCGTCATTCAAGCGGGCTTTTCCGTGGGAGAAGGAGGCGGCGGCGGAGGAGAAGCGAGTTATATTGAGGATCGTCCCAGATATGCTTTCCGGCACCGACAATTCCTTCTCCCCGGTAAAAGGACCACCGTCCCAGCCGCGCTACTGTCGCCGGCACTTGACATTCCCGGGTATCTGACGTTCACGGAGTATCTACTCCCCTGAAACGTCAATGAATTCGCATGGACTCAGCTGCTCCCAAATTTACCAATCCATAATGAATAATGAGAATTATTTGGGTATAATTATATTACTAAAGTTACGACTTGATCTTTCAGTTATTGATAAAGTAACAATCTTGGTTAATTTATGGTTTGGCGAAGCTGGCTAAGACAGATAGTGTATTTTATTGGACACAGCTTGATGCATTTGTATTATATCGCATGCATTATACCATGATGATGGTATTATGTCTATGCCTCTGTCCATTGCGGTTCCTGCTAGCAGCGATAATAAATTTGCAAAGTTCCTAGGTACTCATACGAAGGGGGATTAAAATTCATATCCCAGTAAGACTTTGTGCAAACAGTGCAACTGATTACCTGCGACGCCCGATACAGCGGGGAACTTTCATCCTAATTTACGAGTGGCCAATAGTTAGGTGGAGGGCGAGATTGTTTTGGACTACCGGCCATAAACATTCTACCTGGGATTATTAATTACCGGGAGTCATGTCGGTCCCACTGAGACTTCTGCCGGTGAGAGGCAGTTTTTCATGCCTTTTACCGCAGAATAAATTTGAAATTCGACTTTGCATCTTGCGACTCTCCAGTATTGCGAGGGGACCCTCCCCCGTTTAGGGGAGGCTGATAATATAGTGGTGTTCCGATCCTGAGGTTATATTCTAATATTAATTTCCCAGGACAAGCGGGAGTCTCGGTACATCGTAATCCAGTTGGCCAGAGCAACTCGATAGCGTCGAATAGCTATTTTCTAGAAAGGAGATTGAAATAGGTCAGCGTGTTAATAATTGCTATTATCGAAATATCGAATCTCGTCCTCCATAAATTGTTATCCTTATATCAGGTGGAACCAAAAGAACGGAGAAAGTTGGTCGGACAACCGAATCTTTCCGGGACGCGGTCAAACGGATAGAAAACAATGGGAGATGATATTAAAAGGGTACGATTCGCCTTTTTCTCTCTCGCGGGATTTTCGGCAGAGCGAGTTTCCAGGAACGATCGAGGGTCTATTCGAGCGCTCGCTTTCCGATCGGTCGGTTCAATTTATAGCCATTCAACGGCGCAAAAGCACCGTTGAATTACCTCCCCTTCCATAAGCTCTGACCTCACCTGTCATTAAAACTTCTCGCGGAAAATATAGAAAATCCATATACAAACCTTCATCCTCCCAATCGCGATATTAACTACTATATTTCTTTAAAAAATCATACAATTCTCTATACCCTCGTTATATTAATCAACCTGGAACGATGCTTCATTAAACAACAACATATATTCTCATCCGAGTGCGCGCGCGTCATCGAAGGAAGCTTCGAAGCGAGAATATATCGAAGGAAAAATGTTTCTCGATCCGGCGGGTAGTGCACCAGTTGGCGCGCAATGGCACGCGCCAGCAATGACAGATGCAGTGTGCACTCATGTGGATTTCGGGAGTTGATTTGCGTGTGGAAGGAAATAGGCGGAGGCGGCGGCTGGCGTAGGAAGAGGAGGAAGAGGAAGAGGAGCGTGGTCTGGTTGGAGCCGGTGGGATTCGTCATGTCGGTGCTCTCACGCTAATCGGTTCTGGATGAGCTGACAGTGCAGGCCGACGTCGTCGTCGTCGCCGGCGTCGTTGGGTACGGGTTGCACTCGTTAAGAGAGCCGGGGGCGCCCGGCCGTTTAACCAAGGGACGAGGCGGGAAGAGTGGGGGGCGATAATGGAATTTACATGGTTGGTCCGGCGTTATGTAACGTAACTCGACGTAATCTGGCAGTTCTCGTTGGATGAGAGAAACGGCCTTTCTGTCCGCGTGTCGATTCGCGCTGCTAGCGAGGATTTGGCTGGATCGATATGTCCCTACGACTCTATTCCTCTCTATTACTCCCTCTCGCTTCCACCCACCCGCCCCCCGCTGGCCGCCAGACCACCCCGCACTCGCTCACTCTAGTCCTTTCTCACTTACATTGCCGGCCGAGCCTCTATCGTTTCACCATTATCTCCTCCCTTTCTGTCTGTCGGCCGATTTTCCTCCACTGTCCCACCACCCCCTTTCACTCGCTCGCCCTTTTTTCTCCGATTCCTCCTCGACTCGCTTGATCGATTTCCACCCCTCCCTTAAGCCGCCGACATATTTCGCAAGCCGCACTACTTGTACCGGCTGTCCTGTCAATCATCCCTTTCGAACCACCAACACCCTCCTACCAATCTTGTGTAAGCTCGATCGACCTACGATCCAGTTCTTCTCTTCCTCTGGCGAACTTCCTTCAAGAAGTTCTTATTATTTTACCGCACTGGTTTACTGTTGTGTTTCGTAAGAGTCGAACCGATTTTCCCTTTCTATTTCTTTGCTGCTTTTTCGACTAAGTTCGACTCTTCCCTATCGCTGATAATTCATCTCTGTGTTCCCCTGAAGCAGCCTGGATGCTGGGGGCTTCTGCGAGGGGTTGGTTGCCAGCTAGTGGAAAGCGAGTAGTCCGGGCGCCATCCAGTCTAGCCAAATAAAAGTCCGGAGTCGTCGTCTCGTCTGGCGGTGGTTGAAGGGGTCGCCGAATTGCGTGGAGTTCGCTGCTCGACTAGGAACGGTGGTAGCAGCACCGAGGGTGTCGGTTACCAGCAACTTCCGAAACGCAATCCATGGGTAGCTGTTTCATCCCTCTGACTTTTGGCATCCCCTGTTTTTTCAGGCTGATTTCTTGTTGCTCCAGCAGTTACTGCATGGGGTGACAGTTCAGTGGTTGTCTCCTCGTCCGTAAAGAGAGCCAGGATGATGTTCATGGGGATAAGTGTTCTGGGTTCATCGGCAATCTTGTTTTTCTCTTTTCGTTTTCGGAGTTCTTTCTTCACGGCTTGTATTTGATCGTGTTTTACATTGGAGACACTTAGGTTTTTTGCGTGTCTACATTCGCTTCCCGTTTACGAGATTTCTTTGTCTCTCTCTCTTTTTTTTTAAGTATCACTCGGGCTTCTGTCGTTTGTCCTTAGAAATCCTCTAGGCAAGTCTTTCCTTCCACCTTCTCGCCGCCGTTAGCTCATTTATCTTAGCATTTTTCCCCCGGCATTCTTAGTTAAGAAACTCGTTCTTAACAAGATTTATCGCGTGATATCAATTACGCTGGTGGGCGGACCAAACCCGCCACGTTGACGGATTCATTTTGCCATTATTATTATTATATATCTACGAGACTGGTGTCTTTGTCGCGAGCGAATTCTCGCTGGAATGCTTTCGAATTGAACCCACCGCGGCGACACTTTTCATGCTACCTTTCAGTAGGATATTTCGGGGACAATATCACCCTGCTATTGTTGCGGCTCGACCATCGCCAATTGCGAATCCACGGGATCGTTTGTCAGAGGTGTCAGAATAGTTTGATTAAAAGTCAATCACCGGGCAATCGGCCGGATCCCCCTGGGTACAAAAGCGCGCTCCAGCAAGAAAGAGACAAATGGATGGACGAGGAAGAAGGAGCCCTTCTTCTCGAATCACTCGAAAGAGAGAGAGAGAGAGAGAGACCGTGATTTATTCCTATGCGATAAGTTTATCGATTCTCGAGCGTCGTATGATCCCATCGAAGATTAAAGGCCGAAAACGGTCCGATTGATTAGAGAATGGGGGCGTTCATTGGAAATACCTCAACGTCCTTCGAAATTGCACCCTCCATCTCTAAATAGTCCTGGGTAATGATTCGCGTGATTCAAGCCAGAATTATTACATTTTTATTCCTGTAACAAATACAGACTTCCGATTCTCTACACTTTAAATAACTTAACATGACCAGGAAGAGTAGGGTCGATTACGAAGCAAATTTATTTAAAACCCGCCTGATTTTGGGGATTAAGACAGAGATCCGGGGGCGAAATTGTCATCGGGTTATTAGGGAAGCGGGGGAAAACGATATCATAAGGGTTGGAAGACGGTGCGATACAGATACAGAGAGCGAGAAGGGCGGGAGGTTGAGGGTGAAGGCGAAGACGAAGAAAGAGTGGTGGAGTACAAGAGCGAGTGAGAGGGTGGAAAAGGGACGGAGAGGGGCTGTGGAAGGGAAAGAGGACCGTCGACTAAAGTCTGGCAGGGGCGCAAACTCGTTTTAAGGAGAGGGTTCGCCCGAGCTGGTGGCCGCGAGGGTGGAAGAAGGGCGCCCGGATCCGGTGCGGTGGGGGTGAGTCGGGATTGGCTTTCCACGATCGTGGAACTCAGTAGTACTCTACCACCCACGCACGTAGTACGCACGTCCTCTCCACGTGTGTCCTCGAGATAACATCCTCGACACCTGCGACGACGTGGGGCTGCCTGGAGGACTCACCTGTATCGACGAGAGCCACCCCATCATCAACCCCCGGCGCGACCTCCTCAGGTGTCCCAGTCACCGGGACGCCGAGCGCTCTCACGAGGCCTTCCAGCGTGCACCATCGATCCTCACCAAGGATTATGAATCCCCCTGGACGACCTTCGATGAGAGTCTCCTTGACACACTGAGACGTATCACGCCAAACAGCTGGAGAGAGAATTTGAGAGAGAGAGAGAGAGAGGAAGATCGTTCAATTAATCCTGGAATAAAGCTAGCGTCTCTTTCTTGCCGCTCAAGCATGGACGCTGCTTGATCCACGCGGGAAGAACCGGTGTTGTCAAGGACGAATCTGGGGGATATTAAGGAGCCCTGTGAAAAGGAGCGAGCATTAATTTCCGGAAGGGTGACTGCCGAAGCTTACAGGCAGTCTTGTAATCGGCTGTAAGCGGCTTGATACTATTGCTCGACGGTTAAATGTTCGATGAGGAGAAAGCCCGCGCGGGACGAATGGAGCCGATCGAGAGAGGATCGTTTGATGATCAGGGTGCCAGTCGGTGCCTATTTGCCGCCGAGATCTAAGACGACAATGCTGCCAGCGCGCCGAGACACCAGCATCAGACTCGCGCCAAATATGCTGAGCCGACGGAACATCGGGGAAGAAATCTCCTTTGGCAAACGGCTCTTCTAAAGTCACCTAGGGAGCTTCAAAAGCGGCATCGAAAACTGTGAGTTCATCATGAGATACAGCAGTATTTAATTATGTTTTTTAACGAGCTATTTAAAGTATCATATTTTTATTTTTATCCATTATACAATTTTCCCTGGTAAATGTAAATATTCGTGTCAGAGCTGGGTAAATTATGGGATTTAAATAGTTATAACGCAACGTTGATTTCAAAAACTGTAAATAACAATGAGGGGATAACGAAATCTGTATGAGAGAATTTTCCTATGACTCCACTTGACGTATCGGTAGGGTTCCATCGGTCAAAAGCACCGCATTGTGGTTGCGGGGTTTCGGAGCTCCGTTTGAAGCGAAGTAGTCACTTGCTCGTCGAAGCCCGCAAACATCCATGGTGGTGGTTGTGCAATTAGTAACTCGAAAAGGAGACCATTTAGATATTACGTTTCAACCGGTCTATTATGTCTTCTTTCTTCTATGATTAATTATGTAAGCCTGATTTTGAATATATTCAATCTTACTTTATTATGCACCTTTTCATTTGTAATTCGATCTCTTCCTTCATCTCGATAGTTGCCGCGTTTCGGCAACTTTCGAGGATGTATCGAGAGCGGATTATCGTGTCAGCTTCCCTTCAACGTCTTTTCGAAAGTCTTCCTCTCTTGATACCGATAATGATTTCCAGCTTTCGCCAGGGATAGCTATCGTAATCGCTAAACTCAGTTATGGTAATCCCAAGAGTCCCGTAAGTTCTATACACTTATTACAGGGAGAAATTGCGAAAGTTCTCCTATTACCAACCAAGACGGGTATAATGGAATTTCAATAGCAGGTGCTACTCTGTCTTCAGTTACTATTTCGAGTATATTAAATCCCTATGCAAACATTAATGAAGAAACTTCATAAATAAAATTTAAAAAATAATTTCCCATAAATATATTTTCAAATTACTCTTCAAAGCTGATGAATCAGTGGTAGCAAAAGCGTTATATTATATACTTTAGATTTTAATTAATGTTCGTGTTATATGAAATTGTAGGAACGTCAGACAAAAACCAGTAACAGTTTATTCACCTTCATTAATATCCGGACGTGCAATGGGCAGAATGGAGCAGTTAATAGGGCTTGAAATAGATAGGAGTAATGAATCTCATTAAAAGGGGATTGGAGGAACGGCATTCGGCACACGAGGGGCGGAGCGCGATTGCTCGACATTAACATAATCTTACAATAACGAGAGAACACTCGCACTCGAGCGCGCTTGCATTCCATGTACTTGGTGAGCGAAGCTGCGGCCGGTTAATTAATGCGGGAGGTTCTACCATCCTATAACTCACTGGAAATTGGAAGCCTCACTGAGCGATAATACAGCTGGATCGTTGATAGTCTGGAAGCCTTGGAATTTAGATAGGAACAATAAGGCCGCCCTACGATGAATAATTGGCGATTCCATCAGTTTCACGCAGCCAGCCTTCGCACGAATTATATTTCCAAAGAGGCAAAACTAATTTCTTATGACGCACTCTTGGTAACGTTGAGTCACCATTGATTTTCACCGATAAGTATGCCAATTACAACGGGAACGCATGGGGAAATTACGTAAAGCTCAGGCGGATCTGCCCAAAGGCCGATGTTCGGAACTTGGCCGTTCTATTGCGGGAATGTGCAATCAGCAGATTGCACATTCTGCTGAATTGATCGGGGTTGTCATAAACAGGGAGTCCGTAATGGGGAATCACCGATGCGAGCAATCTAGTCTTACTGTTCGAACGTGTACTGCTGTTGTCCCTTTGACGTAGTTAGTGACTCAGTTCGACCAGAACATTTACAGGAGTTGGAACTGAAAGTTGGTCAATTCCTATTTTCCTGCGAATGTCAGAGACAATCGAGCTTTTATTCGTTGAGAATTTCGATTGCTAACCGCTTCCTTTATCACAAGTCACTTCGAACCTTTAATTTCACGGTGTTTGCGATCGCCTTGCAGTCACAATAGTTTCGTTTGCTCGATCGAGACGTGCTTGAAAGAGCTTCGCGGTGATTCGCTGGGGTTTTTATTTCTCCTGTCGACTTGATTTCACACGAAGCAAGGAGAACTCCCACCGGAATGGAGAAGAGATTAACCGCATGCTCGACGGCTAAGTCAAATGTTTACAGATCGCACCGAGGAAGTCGGTTCAGCTGGTATTGGTTGCTCGAAATTCCAAATATAGTTTCAGACCTTTGAAACTCACAGCTCTTATTTTATAGAATTATTATCAATCATATTATTTTTCTGTACAAACAGAGTATAAAGTTATTGGTACTTCACATAAATCTCGCCGTTTTTGACAACATAGCTTTTGAATAAATGAAAAATGAGATATGTGGCGTCCTTCACACGCGATTGCAGTTATCGCAAAAGAGCGATGTGAATAGAAGGCTTTTTTCTGCATTGGATATTAATGGTTGTGTAAGGGAAATACTATAAGATGACATGCGAGAATGGTTTCGTGGTCCACCACTTCGGCATGTAATGACATACGAAGAATATTGAGCGGATCGGATGAAAAGCCATCATCTGAAATATGGTTGACATTATAAAACGGGGCGAAGGTAGAAGGGAGGATTGGATATTACCAGGGTTTCCATACTTCTTTTCGAAACGTCCGATCAAGTGTATCGGATGTGTCCCCAATTTTTTCATTTCTCCCGCTAAATTACACACACATTCAGCTGGTCTTCCCATCGAATATTTCGTCTCGCATGCATCTCTATGGACTTCCAACATTATCTTTATTCAATGCGGTCTCCTTCAGAGAATATTTATGGGTACAGTATCCCTTTGATGTTCAAAGTTTCAGAAAAACATGTCAACTTTCTGTTTGTACCACCATGCGATCCTTTATCGTGCGCCAGTTCCTAGGGGACTGGAATTGGCTTTGTTCTCGATCACAGGAGATAGTTCGGCCCGCGTGCCTTTCTTTGCACATACTCTTTTTCTCAGTTTCTCCTTACAACGCGGTCGACCATGGAATCAAAAGTTTCTCGCGAGAGACTCCTTTTTCTCTCAAGGACCAAGAAAAAAAATCAATGCCTCCGGGTTTGCTAGTGAGCTTTGTTCGAAAAAAAAAGGAATCGCCTTTAATCAAGTAAAGTGTTTCTCCTATCGAAACCGGATGCAAGTGAATCAAGACCCACCATGGTCAGCCTTGTTCATTTACAGTCTTGGCGCGAATGCAAACGAGCTCTCTCCTATCGTTTAAGTAATTCGACCCTGGCAAGAAAAGGAACTGTCGATCGTTTTCGTGTTCGATTGTATTTCACTAAAAACAATCCGGTGCAAGAAAGCGTTGGAGAAACATCGAACAAAATGGAATAGCTCCTCTTCGTTATCATGCAAATTTCAATGCTTTCCTGCATTGCGCGAATTGCTTGTTCAATCGGCACAAACGAGCTTGGATTCCCAATTGAACTGACGGCAGCGTAGACACGGCTGCTATCCTAGGATGCGAGTTATATCATCGGGCTTTCTGTTAAGAGCTTGATAGAGCGAAGTTAAAATACGATCGGGGAGCGCGTGAGACTGTGGAGGAAGGAGAGAAAGCTCGAGGGAGAGAGAAACTCCAATGGTACTGGAGTTTCTTGGATGTAGTACTCACTGGTGTGTGCAGAAGGCAGGCTTGCCCGAGGAAACTTGAGGCTTTGTCGGCTAAAGTATGAAGGCGTCCCCCGGTTTTCACAGATTCGCACTTTCCGCTCTCCTTTGCCTTCGATTTATACTTGGAAATCAGTGATTTACATTGACGTTAGCTGCAGCCTGTCGATTGCGTCGCCATTTCTTGGTCCGCCTTTTAAAAAGCTCGCTTTTTCAATTCTCTGATGCAAGTCGCTCTGTTATGAGCTTCTTCTTTTCTCAGCGACGTTACACCACGTTCTCCCCTTCGAGAGATTGACGATAACGAGTTGCAATAGATCTTAGGATGGTATAATGGCAAATAAGGGGATGGTGCGCGCGAGAGGTAAGGGAGACTAGGGAGAGGGTTCTCGATGATGCCGTCGTTTCTTTCGCCAGCAGTTTCTGAGAAAGCTCATGGCATAAATGGCAGCAAGGTGGAACGGCCCTCGAGTCTTCTCGATGTTCTCCTACGCCACTTAGTATCTGCTTTCACCTCTCCTTCGCTTTATACCTCGCCAAGGGGATGTCGCAAGCGATCCCCGGGCAAAAAGCTCTCCTCCCTCTTTCAAAGAGGAAGGAATGAAAATGAAATTCGCCCAGGAACGATTTGCGATATAAGTATTTCTCTGCATAGGAAAAATCACTCGTCCTCGACGAAACGAAAGCCAATCAACGGGAGCCAATCGTGCGCGCTCCAAGTGTCGATGCGGAAATAAATATCACTCCTTTTTTCGACTGGCGCATCAGGAAACAGGCGGGGCTCTCGGCGAATTTCTCGTGCCACTTCCCTACGAGTTGGAGATCGTCCGGAAGTCGAAACAAACGTTACCATCCACACGCACCAGTGACTGACGGCACAGGAATACATAGAAAAGTTGCACGGTGATTTATGGACTTGGAGAATTTTCTACTACGATTTATAACCCAAGCAAAACGGGCTCGGCCGTCGCTCGACATCCGAGGTTTATTTTATCCGGCGCAGTGTTTTTTTCCTCGGCAGAATTGTCACTCGCTAAACGACCTTATCCGCATTTCCGCCAGTTTTATTCCCACTGAGCGTATTTCCACTACGTGAACCAACTACGTCTAGAATACTCTTTTTGTATGGATATTTTGTTTTTATTAAAAAAAAAAAACTCACGATCCGAGAGAAAAGAAGATACAAGTTTTCCAAAGGATAAAATCGACATATCTACTTCACATTCGCATATCATCCCGTACGACCTACATCGGTTTTAACTTCACAGGCTCTTACATAGCCACAGGATAGATTCTTCGGAGTGGTCCAGATGCAGCCTCCAAGAAATACGTTACGAAAGGCGCTCGGCGTCTTATCGCCGATAAAGATACTTTCAACGTCGTTGTACTCGAAGCACCCATTGCTCGCGCGGATGTTGCCTGTCGGGACTTTAAGGACTTACAGGATTTGCTCGTGCGCCGCTTTGTAACTATAGCGCGTCTATAAGTATAGTTGCATTGTAAAAGGATCTTAAGCTCGAAGGCTGCGTCTATCAGAATGAAAAAGCGACTTGGAAAAGGGTTGGAACAATTCTATCTCAGCATGAATTCCATAAAGAAAAAGATCGGTGTGGAGAAGGTTGAAAGGAATATTCAACATATTTTTAGAGCAGTTTATGCCGTGGATATCGATGGAGCATCGATCTCCTTGATGCGCGCGTGAATGCATTCGTCGATATCGAATCTATAGTTCCGTTTCCTATAGGATGGATAAACAGCAGCTTCCGCTTGGTGGGTGCACGTATTCCCTTGAATTATGCGCATACGTATATATCGTTGGATCGAATCGCCCTCGCTCCACATTGTTCCCGAATCTCAAGCAAACTGATGGATAGTACGCTCCAACTTCCCAATCAAATTGCTCTCGAAGTTGGAACCCCCATGATTGCCGGACGCAAATAGTCTGTTAGAAATAAGTTGAGAGTCTGCGAGCACTTGATAACAGTGTCATATTGACCTGGGTGATTGTCGCGAAGCAAGGGAATGAAGATGATGTTTGTCAGGAGAGCCAATAAGATCAACGTCCCTAAAGGAGGGAATTCGTTGTTGTGCTTCTTAGGGAAGATTTCTTCAAGCATGCCCTTAGAAGGGCAATGCGAGCTTCCATCGTCCCCTTGGGGTACACTCCAGCCCTTTCGACCCTTGTCTCGAGATTTCGCCATTGACATTCGCCAATTATCAGTCAATGAGATCCTCAAGTGCCTTTCGGGGAAGTTGCCACCGCTGACCCCTTTCCGTTTACCTTTCATCTATCTTTTTACGCCACACTTCTGCTCATCTAATTTGATTGAAAAAGCTTATTACAAATATAAATTGACAGTATTTACTAATCATTTCTCTTTTCAAACTTTCTCCACGCTTTGATGTAATATTAGTTCAGGCAACAAGCACACTCATCTTTGAGTCAGGTTTTACATTCGTTCTGGTTTATTTAACATACCAATATTTGCTACAAATAGTCCTGTACCTGTACTACATTCGATGTTTACTCGACGTGTGCTCGGAATCCCATATGAATTCCTTGATTCCGGGCGCCTGCACTAATTGACTCCTGACTTCAATCTGTCTATGTCGTGTACGTGTGCATTGTTGTCCCATTCGAGAGATGTATTACCATATGAAGCCCGGAGGGAGGAAATCTGCTATCGTGTATCAGAGGGCAACAAACAGAACTCGACCCAAATACGTGCAAAACTTGCACGTCGCCTTGTCTGGTTACAAATGGGATTCAAAGGGTTGCTTTATTGTCCCAGACTTCTCAAGTATCCAGAAGTCCTCTTTGTCCTTGTCTTTGAATGTCGGTTGGATTAATTGAAACCAATCTCGTTGTCTTCACGAAGCATTTGTTATTCTGGTAATTGTAATACGACACTCGAAGCTTCGTCTTTTTTCTTCGTTCTACTTTGAGAATTTATTGATTGTGTTTAATTGACTTTGCGAAGGTTGGTGCGCGAGGACCATTTGCAAGATACAGCTAATAATATAAACTGATTCAATCTGCGCGGCACAAGAATGCTCTTGTCTCTGGAACACGGCTCATTATGACAAAATCATGCGAATTTAACGAACACGTTTTAATTACATATCGTAATAATTTATTCATAGTAATTGTGGTAATTCCTGTTTATAATGGGATTATATATTGCAATACAATGAAATTGATTTCAACGGAGATAATAGGCACGTGGTAACAAGTGCTTGATATTTAGTTATTTGGTATTAAGACCGGTAATGAACTGGATTGTGTCGTTATGAATACACGATGGCAATATTACCGAGAATTTTGTTGTCCAGTCCTCTCTTTCTCTCTCTCTCTCTTGAATTTCTGTATTGACTGTGGCGTATTATGTGGCTACATTAGAATACCAGGCTCATTAGGATTGGATTATTCTGTCCAGCGAACATTCGCCGCGCAAGCCAAACAAAAACATTTAGAGTGTCGGAATGATTCTCATTAATTCCGCCCTGCTTCTCATCAGTATAGCTTTAAAAGCTAGTCCAGACACACACACACAATTATTCAGTGCTTTCATTCAAATGCATGCAACGGCAAGTTTTCACAAAGATGTGTGTCGTACATTGCACATCTACACAATGAAAGTATGCAAGGCTTTTGTCGCCCTGTACAAATCTGCCGGTCTGTGTTTACTATAATGACTTGGCGCGTCCCGACGCTCAAAAGAGACGAAAGTTGGCGGATAATGAAGACTGACTTATGAACGGCATCTAATGTTACTGGAATTCAGGGTGACACAGTTCGCCCTTGTTTTTGATCATTCAACTTATCTATATATTTATAAAACAAAGATCTTTCGATAATTTAAATATTCGGCATAATTTTAAAATGACATTCTTATATCTAATGAGACCAATTGCAATAGTAAATCTTAGTCGATGATCGTCGAAAGTCAAGTGCACTCGAGATTTTTCGACAATTTGGAGAGTTGAGATCATTAGCTCGATTCTAGTGGAAGCACTCGAGGCAGCAGTTACCGGTCGGGTTAAATGGAGGAGCCTTGTTCGATCTGATGGGCGTGAAAGAGAGAAGTATGCGAGTGCGGCGCGGCGCCTATTTAAAACGGAAGTGTTTCACAGAGGGACTCGGAGTGCTTTGTCGAGGGTTCGGGGGTGGGAGGGGGGCGGGATGCAGGCACATCGATCCCCCGGGGGTGTGCAGTCCGCGCTGCCACCAGCCTTCGTGGGAGGCTGCACACGCCGATGACACAGAAGGAAATTGAATAGTCCTTTCCCTCTCTCGGCTGATCGTCGGTTGATGTGCCATCCGCACCCTCGGTAAACCATTCGCCTGCTTAATCATTCCACCGACACCAAAGTTAATCGTCTCGTCGGATTTAAATTGTCCACAGCTTTCCGTAAATGTGAAATCTCCCTGTCCTAGTTTTTCAAATAGAGAAAATAATTGTCAAGTTCTTTTTCGTCGGGAATAAATTGGATGTCTGTTATAATCGTTTGTAGAGATACTTCAAAGCGATGCTTCAGCTGAAATATATTAAATTAATGTCAGAGAGAATTAGTTCTTGATGGTAATTACTCGAGTCAGTAAACATTTACCGTGGATGTAATCAGAGAGACTTCAAAAGATTTCATTATTTTTACGAGATTTTTACGCGAGAACGATCACTTTTCGACGATGGACTCTGATGGACTCTTCAATAATTCTATTACTGACATACTTTTTCCTCCCTTTGATTTCAGAGGCTAAAATGTCTGGGACAGATTCTCTTGGCGGCGATATCAGCCCGACATGTCAGCCAAGGTAATGAATCATTATCTTATTAGTAGTAATTGTACTAGTACGACTTTCTTCACGAATACAGCAGTTTCTCGTGCTATTTTCAAAGAACCGCGTAATGACTCGAGGGTGCTTTTCCCTTTGAGTTTATCTCGGCAACAGCTGGTTGCGTAGTCGTTACGGGTGTATTGTACATCCATGATAATGCCATCCTCCAGCTTGTGTTCTGGAATTACAAGTCGCACTATCTTGTTTTCGTTGTTATCCACGACTTTGACACACGATCTGTCATTACAGCGTGGCATAAAGCTCGACGTTAACACTAAAGAACATCATAAACGAGACATTATTCGCTCGATTGAAACTCGACACTTCCGTGTCACGCGCGATAAAATGTCGAGGATTTACGAGTTCGATACTACTTATTAATAAGTGCGAGCCCGTTGAAGAGGTGTTTCAGTCTACGAAGAGAAGGCTCGGAGATCAGTCGAAAATGAAGGGTTTGGCAACTTTCGGTTTCATCCTCCTCGCTGGCATAATTTCTGTCAGTGAGGTTAATGGCAAAGCTCTGCCTTCACCTGTGGCAGATCCCGAGCCGATTCGTCTTCGCGGTTTTAGTGCAAGTACTCCAAAAAAATTTTCCTCGTCGAACTCACCACCATCACCACCGAAGCCCCAAATCCATACTAATACGAAGGCAAGTATTGTACCAATGACATAATAATTTTACCTTAAGTTTCTTTGAGTGTAATTCAATCTTTTCTTTATAATAATTTTCAATTTCTGAGTAATTGAGAATTGCATCCTGCGAATTGTAGCCTCACGTTCCGAAACGTCCAGGTGCTAAAAGATCGGATTCGGATTCGTCGGACCTAATGGATGCAGTGCAAGACGTACTCGAACAGTCGGTACCTTTGGAGTCGGAAGAGGAAGAGGAAGAGGAATTAGAAGAAGTCCAGGAAGCAGACCCTGCTGTTGATGAAGAGGAACCTGCTGATGATGAAGCGGAACCTGCTGCTGATGAAGAGGAACCTGCGGTTGAATTTGTTCCTTACGACAATCCTGATCATGGCAACGCCTTATCAGAACAGTATAAATATGACGTATAAAATATAGAACGCTCAATGGAACTGGATGTGTCCAATACAGCATTTGAAACATTTACTTATGAATAATAAAATATTGTTACCATGCCCGTATTACTTTGTTTTTTATTTCGCTATTCGACGCAATACAAAGGGTTGAAGATTTGGAGATTAGTTGAATCAGAAATTTTTCCTTGATGATCATCTGGCGGGGATGCCAATAAAATTGTTCTTCGATCCGAATTACTCATTGGTGACAGCGGCTTTTGTGTTCTTGCTGAGCTCTTTGTTATCGAGACTCAATATTATAATAATTTGTATTAATTAATTTCTTTGTTACTTCAGCATTTACAATGCGGAAGCTCATGATGATATTTCGCTTCGCAAATGACATATTGTTTAAAATTGGGTATGAAGTGTCATCAATGACTCTTAGGACAATCATTAGTCGACTGCACGGTGTTATTGTAGATATCTTAAAATGATAACATCGAAAATTGGAAATAATTACTAGGATTATACTGTTCGTTATAACTTTATTTGCACATTAAGGTTTACGTAAGTGTTTACATTGGTCTTGAATATTGCCTGGGACTTTTTTCAATGATTTCTCACTGCCTCGATGGGAATATAGCTTATTGCGATGGTGCCGGAGTTGTGGCCTTTAGAAATAACGAAGATTTCAGAATATTCAAATTATTTCATCTTCGTATTTGCAATCTTGGAGTACTCACCTTCGTAAGTACGCCAATGATTCCATCTCCCACTTCAGCTGGTATATGTTGAGCATGTGCTCCGGAGAAGAACACCATCACAGTCATGGCAATTGCCATAGCCAAGAAAGTAGATGTGAGGAATTTCATAGTTGCGTGTTTGGAAGTTCGTGTAAACGAAATCAATACAGCGGCAGAAACTGTCGAGCTCGCATTTATACGGAATGAGAAAGAACTTCGTGATCGTAAACGAAGTTTATGACGCCGTAAGAAATAATCATTGAGGAAGTCACATGAAAATTACCAGTCAACTTCGTGATCATAAAGCTTTTATATTGCTTTTAATACGAACTATTTCTCCTTCCGGAAATTTTCGGGGAATTAAACATTTCTTTGGAATGAAAAATTCAGTTTATTTTCATTTTCTTTGGACACAGTTTTTACACTGCATTAGTTGACTGATGATTGTCCAATTATTTCAGCCACTCATGATAGTAGCTACGATGTCCCACAAGGATTCGGTTGTTGTGGAAGTTGAGGCGTCCGCCTCTTCATTTACCTGCAATATGCGAATTAGATTGTGATATATTGGTTTGACATTAGGATATCAATTTTTTAACAACTTACGGGATATCCCATGGCATAATTGTTTTGCACATCGATTATGCACATTGTTAACGCAACAATCATTGCAACAATTGCTAATATCGACGTTAGTTTCATCGTTCTACGCGGTTAGCCAACAATTCAAGTAAAATCATACCAATCCTTCTGTGCGATGTTTTTATACAAGACGATAACAACAATCGTGACGGTAATACATTAAAATTATCTATATACAATAAAAAATATTTCCTGTACTATTTCCTAAAGAGTACACAGCAGTAATAAGGAAATTTGAATGTAGATTTACTATCTCATGTGTTTTGTAACGATGATATATTGAAAATATTCATATGAATAATAATATCACGTTGTGCTCTTTTGATTGATCAGGATTTAAACATTTGGGAGAAATACGAAAACATAATTTGTTTTTTCAATTCTCTTTATTTGTTTATTGCAGAATTACAAGTAATATCGATCTGCTTTCATTTATCAATGACAGGAGTTCTGTTATCCCGCTTTATCCATCTTCAGATATTCACTTAAGTTACGTAGAACGCAGTCATTATCACAAGAAGCCTCCAACTGCAACAAAGTTCGTAGTTAAATATCAAGCAATTCTTTAAAATAATAAATGTCTGCATGAAACTCACCTGCAAGGTTTTCCTTATTCTAGGTATTATTACTCGTCCCGCACGCAAGGCTGTTAAGTCCGCCGCTGATTGTTCATTATATTCATCAGATTCCGGTGTCCCGGAAACACAAATGATCATTGCGAGAGCAATAATTGTAAAAATTCTTGCCAATGTTAGCATCTGCATATTGCTTCACTACCTGGGCGATGCTTGAATCATGTCAGTCCTTTTCTACTACATTTTTATACAAAACGAAGTCGTGACTATGATAAATTGAAGTTGTTTTACAACTATAATAAAAAGAGTTGCCTATATCATTCGCAACACTTGACTGTTTTATATGTTTTTAGATTAGGACACATTTTCTCGAAATTTTGTCGTCTTATCGATACAGGAAATACATTCGGTTTATGTGATACTTTCTAAATATTTTAAAGTTCTTGGGTTTAGTGTTAATAATGAACTCTCAGATATTTCTGATGCTTTTTATTTACGGGAAGGTTTGCGAATAACAATTTTCCAGGATTATAATAGATAATATCGATATACTATCGTAGATCGATGGCTGCGTTGGAATCATCCTTAATTTTTCTTAGCCTGTGCCGCCGCTATGAGATCTTTTATACATGCTTCGTTGCAATCGGCTGGCACCTGTGACAAATATAAAAATGATTGTTAATACTACAATTTCAATTAATAGCAAAAATTTTTTTGATACTTACCTTTAACCCTTTGGCTATTGCTTCCGCTAAATTGGAATAAGTGATTTGCTGAGGCGCTGCCTCAGAAATACAGCCTATCATCGCAAGAGCGACAATCGCAAAAATTGTTGTCAGTACTAACAGCTTCATATTTCTTCTCTGGCTATGCGACAGTCGAAATTAACGTCAATGCTCTTTCCGAGCTTACATTTATACGAATTGATAAGAGAAACGTGCCCGCGTTTACGGAAACTGTTACATGCATGTATGTATTTCGAATGACATTTCGTGACAGCTGTTCCCTGGTTATTCGACTGGGCAAAGCATTTCCCTAGCGTCCTGCCACAAATACTAACAATAAAAAGACAGGCATGACTTTTTTCCAAAAAATTGTATATCCACCTTGATTTATTTATCAGGCATTTTTATGTAAAAATATTATAAATTATCTAGAAATCTTGATTATACAAGAATGTTCCTAAATCTTTTTCTACATCTACGACAGTTTTACAAAAGGAGCAATGAAATAGAGTGAAAATTTTTAATGTGGACAAATTTATTCTTTATTCATTGATTTACATTATGTGAATCATTTATTAGGATTCGACCGGTTGGTCCATCTGGCCGTAGTAGTCATCTCCTCCGCGAATAACGACAGGTGTTTCAGCAGCTTCCTGCAAGTGATTTTATCATTAAACAGAGAAATATGAATGTAATTTCTCCTAAGAATAAACTCACTTTAAGCCATTTGCGGATGCTCTCAAAAACCTTGCTAACCGTTCCTGCCTCGGACTCGCTCTTGTCAGCTTGATCTTGCGCCAGGACGGCACATATTGCCATTGCAATAACAATTACGGCGAGTGCCGATGACGGTGTGAGAAACTTCATCATTCTGCGTTGTCTGTTACTTTGACCAACTTGACATTACTTGGTCTTTCCTGCCCGTATTTATATGCGCTGCTGTTGAAACGTGACGGTCGAAAAGGGAAGTCATATAATTTTCTAATCTAACTATCGGTTATGATTATTCGAGGTGTAATGCTTCTTTTACAATAAATTATCAATATGAATATTTATTTGAATTCCATTGCGATATTCTAATATAATTTATTTAATTATCGTCGTGTATCGGTAACTTTGGAGCTGTCACTTATGGGAGGATTGATCCTATACCGCTGCCACTCCTTGCATTCTAAAAGATTGGAAAAAAAGAACAAAAACGTAACAACAGATAATCAATGATAAGACGTGGTTGTTATTCCATGAGAACCGTTCACTAACACTGATTCCAGTAAATCCTTGAGCAGTTTCTCGAGGATGCTGCTGTCATCCTCCTTGTCTTCTGGTTCTGGCTCATCCTCTTCTGCCACGACGGAACATATTAGCAGAGCGATGGCTATCACAGAGAATAGCAATGATGGTGAAAGAAATTTCATGGTTTCGTTTTCACCCTGTCTTCGCTATGATACGTTAACATCGTTGACAGTTTCACTCCTCGCATTTATACCACGCATGGACAAAGTGTCATTGCTTCCTGAACGATCTTTATTGTCTATAAAGATGTGTCGCTCGTAACAGTGAGTAAGTGTGAGTAAGGTGGATTGTGGGGAATAAGGAAGACACTTTCATATGCTCGTCATCAGTTTTTATTTAATTACCCATTGCAATACATCAGTGTAATTAATTAGTATATTGACATGAGTATTTCATCATATTGCATCTGTCATTAATTGGACGACTTTCTCCTTGTTGCTGCTATCCTTTCCAACTTTCTGCAACATTTTGAAAATAAACAGAAACGTGGGACAATAATAATAATAATAATAATAATAATAAAGCATAGTTATTTTGCTATGCGAGAGACTCACGGAGATTGCTTCCTTTAACGACAGTAGGAGCACGCGTACTAGATCATCCGAAGGTTTTCCCTCCGTCGGTGGTACTGTTGTTGTTTCCTGCTGATCATCTTCTGCCATAACGGCACATATTAGCAAGGCGATAACTATCATCGAGAATAGCAATGATGCTGAAGAAAGCTTCATGATTTCGCTTTCACTCTGTCTTCGCTGTGATATGTTCACATGGATGACAGTTTCACTCCTCGCATTTATACCACGCATGGACAAAGCGTCGTTGCTTCCTGGACGATCTTTATTGTCAATAAAAATTTGTCGTTCGTGACTGCGATTAAGTGTTAAGTAGATTATAAGGAATAAGGAAGAAACTTTAGTATGTTCGACACCACTTTTTATTTAAATTCCCATTGCGATTTGTCAGCATAATTAATTAATTTATTAAGTAATTTCGATTCGTCACTTATTGCAGGATTTTTTCTAGGGTAGCGCCATCTTTTGACATTTGCTGTAATATTTTGAAAATTAAAGAAACGTGTGGTAATAGACAGGCAATAATAAATCGTAGTTTTTCTTGCCACGAGAAACACTCACGGCGACTGCTTCCCTTAAGGTCTTCAGTATCTCCTGTATGACACCATTCTGAGAGTCCTCTTTCGCCGGGGATACGCTTGATTCTGGCTGATCATTTTCTGCCATAACAGCACATATTAACAAAGCGATGGTTATCATCGAAAATAGCAATGATGCTGAAAGAAACTTCATGATTTCGTTTTCACCGTGTCGTTGCCGTGATATGTTCACATCGATGACAGTTTCACACCTCGCATTTATACCATGTATGGACAAAGTGTCATTGCTTCCTGGACGATCTTTATTATCAATAAAAAATTGTCGCACGTGACTGCGATGAAATATTAGGTGGATCATGGGCAATAAGGAAGAAACTTCATTATGTTCGACATTACTTTTTATTAGAATTCCCATTATGATATAACAGCATAATTAATTATCGAGTACTTCAAAGTTGTTGCTTATTGAAGGATTCATGGCAATTTAGCGCCCTCCTGCGCAGCTTTCTGTAATATTTCGAAGAATAAATAAAACAATGGACAGTGAGTAATAAAGTGTAGTTGTTTTGCCATGAGAAAAACTCACAGCGAGTGCTTGTCCTAACAAATTCAGCACTAAGCGAAATCCAGCATGGGATTCGTCGTCTTCTGATCCTGCTGGTACTAATTGAGGCTCCTGATTTGCCATGGCGGTGCATATTAGCATGGTTATTACCACGAATCCCAATGATAGTGAAAGGAGCTTCATCATTCTGCTTTCTTTCCGTTTTCGACTTGATGATGGTGACAGCTTCGTAGCAGGCATTTATACTGCATGTACTATAAAAGTGTTATGATTGCTTCCTGGACGAACCTCACTATCATGAAAGTCGTGTCATTCGTGACTGCGATTAAGTTATTTGGCAATCGGTTAAATTAAAACATATCAGTGATACGATGATCACGACGACTGACAATGACGATAGATGCGATTGCTATTCTGCGCTTCAGCTATCTTTCACGGGAAATTAATTGTCACTGTTATTTTGGAGTTTGCGTTTATACGCGTCTGTAGGATGGAAACGTGATTGCCACATGGGAATGACTATCGCTCGTGACAGGCGTTCGACGATTTATCGGACATATGGGAAGATGATGGGTGACGAATATCGCAAATACTATTCAAGCAGGATTTGATAAATTTCGGTGAAATAGAACGTTTTATTTATTTTACATTAAAGTGTTTTCTATAATTCTTCGAATTATCGATTAAAAATCGATTTCCATCATGGTAAAATGTGTCTGCCGGAAACGTTGACATCTTTGTACGTTTGTACGGACTCCTGAAATTCAAGGATTACAAATATCATTGAACGTTATCAACAAAAAGCTTAATTTCTTCAATGCCATGGTGAGAAAACTTACAATCGCGATCGCGTGGAAAACGTTACGTACTCTCCCCCAGAGTTTGCTAAAAAAACTCTCCTCCTCACCCTCCTCCGCCTCCTCTTCGGGAGTAGCTTGTACCATACAAATCAGTACAATCACCAGAATTGCGGCAAACACCGTGGATGGTTTCAGGAGCTTCATAATTCTGCGTTGACAGAGTGACTCGCAAAAGCTGACACGGTCGCACAACATCCAGCTTATATAAAGGAGGCAGGAAACGATTTTCAAGTTTAATGACTTCGAAGTCATTAAATCGGAAAGATAATATAGTCATTACTATCGCCCTAGTACTATCAGTCCAAAAAAAAAAAATAATACAAAAGCTATTAGTATAATTATGAAAGGTTTCACACAAGGAATCACAAAGTTCTTTCATGTCAATGGTTTATTACTTCGTATTTTTGTGAAATACAATTCAGGGCTACAAATTCGATGATGACCTTATCGCAGAGCTCTCTGAAAAACAATACCAATCATAACAATCGAATGTGTCACTTGCACAAGTTACGATTAAACGTTTACATTAAAAAAGGACTAACCAGATCCGCTCTTCGCAGACCAGGTTGAGAGTAGCGCATATTGGAAATCAGGAATTGAGCCCTATCACCAATTCCTGAAGCTTCTACAGTTCCACGTCCACTGATAATGCCACTGATTCCCAGCATGCCAAACATCATCACTAACAGCAGTGATATACTTCTAATTATTACGTTCGTTACTTCCATGTTTCCCGTGAACGAGTATGTATGGAATAATCATTCGAGCCAAGAAGTATTTATATAAAAGGCAGAATGTTCGGTAATAAGGAAATATGAGTCATAGAGGATTTCTTATCAGGACAGTAAAATATTTATGGAGATCATTCAACGTTCTATTACTTGTTTTTACGATATTTTTACATTTATTGAAAATCGACAATAACTCAGTCACGGTAGAGAATACAATGATAGAAAAAGCGATTTCCGCAATTCACACGTGGTTGATATTTGTACTAATTCTTAGAGCTTCATATGTCCTTTTCTTTGGTCCTATTCTCAGCTTATTCATCGAAAAGATCGAGTGAAGTTGTAGTTGACACTCCTTCACCGACGCTTTCAGAGACTTCTTCTACCACACTGTCATCGGCGCTCGTGGTTTCATCGACGGAATCAGGTTCAGGTGTAACGTCGTAGGAATCTTCCTCGGTATCTGAATTGCTGTAGTCGTCGTAACTAGAACTAGCGGATTTAGAACCGCGGGAACTAGAGAGACGAGAAGTAGAACGACGGGAGACAGTTTCAACAGGTTCACTGTCATCGTATCCTTCATCAGTATCGTCGCCATAGCCACTTCCACGTCTACCTCCACCCCCATGGCGAGGCCCAAAGTCATTTCCATAGCCACCATAATCCATGTTATATGGATGCTGCATACCCGTCACATCTGCTAACTGTCTGGTTATGTGCGACGAAATCATATCCGTCACCTGGGGTTTCACGGAATCACTCACATCCGGTGCCTATAATGAAAATAAGATCCGTTAAGACAATTTTGTTAAAATCAGCCGAAAGACACAGTGACTATAATAAGACAATTAATTCTTTCATTCTACGTTATTAATAATATTTATTACTGTTATTACCGTGAAAAAGAGGTCTGTCTACTGAAATTTCATGAATTAAAACAAGTACTCACAATATTCAGTGATTGTCCGGCACTTCTTAAGTGCTCTTTTGTGTTTTCAAATGATTTCTGGCTTTGTTCAACTTCTGGCACAACCTCCTCTTGCTGATTCGATTTTGGCGGCGGTGTTGGTGCCGGCGGCGCCTCCGTTGGTGGTGCCTTTGACGGTGCTGGCGTTCGTGCGCGTTTTGTCGATGATGATCTTGATAGATTTTGTTGATCACGGGGTTTGTTACGCTTGGTTCCCCTTGTGTGAGAAGAAGGTTTTTCGTCACGTACTTTTTTGTTCCTGTGGTTTGCGTTGTGCTTCGGCGAGCGAGTATTGCGTATCACATCATCGAAACTCCCTAATTCATCGCGTGCTAAATCTTCCTCGTTGATTAACTCAGTGGGATCTAGCGGATCATGTTCAGGAGACGGCCGAGCATCGGTGAAATGACTCAAAACTATAGCCAACGCGACTATCCACGATAGCCACATTAGAGACTTTCGCAAAAGCATCGCTTTGCGGATGGATTCTCAGTGGTACCAGTAAATACCGAGTAAACTCTCGGTATACTCCGCTTTTGCCGCTATTTATTGAACAGTAGCATCGAAGGAAATCATGCTCTCTACCGTGGCTTGCGTTATAAACATCATTGTCACGACAGACATAAAATAGTAATCATTGCAAATCGTGACGCATGGAAACACTTTGACTTATTCGATAACTGATAGGAGTGATTCAGAGAATTTCACTACTACTTCCCGTATTGAATGATTACCTGTTTTTTTTTTTTGTTATTTCTAGAGTGAGTCGAATTCATAGTGTTGGCTTACCGGCTCGGACATCCCTTCTCCCGGAACCACCACCCACCGGGAGCAATGCTCCACCACCGATACCGAGACGACATTCCGCTACACCAGCGGTAAGGAAGTTCGAGTTATACTTGTCTCGTGAGAGTGTAATGTTTACGGGAATCGTGGTTCGTAGCAACACATTATTGCATAGAGTCGGTGGACCTTGGTAGTTTCGTACTCGCTATCACGAGAAACCACGTAATTCCTCCGCAAAATTCCCTCGGATGTTTCACACGTACATCACGCGATTAAAGGCCAGTAATTAGTGGGCCACCGCCAACTTCTGAATTACAGTGACTCGAAGTGCTTTGGTACGAAAAGCGTACTGCACCTGCTTTTGGAAATGATATATCAGTACTGTTGTTTTTCACCATTAAATTATGCAATCACCGATTTTTTATCCAACAGATAGTGCGAAGGAAACGACAGCCACAGTATACACGTACACTCATCGTTCACCATAATCCTGGACACGGACTCGTATCTTTCTCAGATCACAACACACACGGACCCAAATTTTCACTGCACTAGCAAGTACCAGTTAGTAACACTGCATTCTAGAAAGAAAGTGACACAATAGAGAAGTACAAACATTAATATTTTTTTTACTGCATATTACTAAGAGTCTTTGAATTCAAGTGTATTAATTTCGATATTAATTTTGATTTACGCGCTATTTTTTTTGGTGACAAACTTTTTTGGTTTGGTCCATTTTACTGGTTTTCCCTTGGAAGTATATATAATCATCAATCTCTCCGGATCCCCACACCCTCGTCAATAGCCCGGAAGGGAAGTTGGCAAAAAGAGGCAGATAAGTGGGTGCGTGGGTCATTGACGATGGGGTAATGGGGGTCGATCGTCACGGGGCTCTGGAGGCTCAAACGAACTTGTTGATTCCATCTGGCAGGTGGCTCCACCCCCAATTCCTTTACGACCACCAGCCATACCGAAGAGAAGTAAGAACGAGAAGCCGATACCCGTGAAAACGGCCGGCAGACAAGATAGCCAGATTAATCGTCGCAAAACGAGTGATCCAACGGTGCCATCGACTTCGGTCCTCGCAGCTTCCTGGAGTCAGGAAACCGAGAAGCTGATTGATCTTGGCCCGGTCAGGAATCAAGAGCATCGTCCGAGTCAAGATTATTCGCTGGCTTTTCAAGATAAGGATGTGTCGTCGGCGGCCGAGTCGAATGACTTCGTCGCGGACTTTGAATCGGCTACCTTCGAGGATGGCTCCAAGATCGCTGAAAAGTCGAGCTTCGAGGATCTCGAGGCAGTCAGCCGTGATCTCGAAAAAAGCATGCACGAGAGGATTGGCAAGAGCGCTGAGGCGAAGTTCAAAGACACTCAGACTACACGGGCGAGCAAGCAAACTACCAGGTGAGAGAGGATTGCTTTGTATTACACCATTTTTTCCTGATTTTAAAAACAATTTCTTTGATATTTACTTTGTATTAATAATAAATTAAAAAAAACTCTTAATTGATGGAAAAAGTACGTTTAATAGATATTGCTGTTGCGTGGAAGTAAATAACTCTCAGTTAATGTGGGTCTTAAAAATTGCCGAGGGTAGAAGCTCATCTTATACTTCGCTCGATACTTGGCTACACTTCAACGCAGGTTCCCACCGGTACTTGAGACTTGCTGCGAATTAGAGCAAGATTTAACAGGCGATCGCACTCACGAGAGCTTCATTAAACGGAGTCTTGGCTCCCCTCTAACTAACTATCTCGGTAGATACTCTACGAATGCTGTGCGATGTAATTTCCCAGAGCAATCTCTTTCGATGTTAAGTTAATTCGTCCAATAAAATAAAAGAATAGGAAAACTTGAATAAATAATCAGCGAAAGTTGTCTTCACGCGTGTGTCTTTCAATTTCTTTCTCAGCCGATTGCAACAGTCGAAACTGGCGAAGGAAACTTCGGATTCTGAAGACTCGGATGATTCCGGACCGACGGAGGGGAACCTCAGAGAAAAAATAGCCGTGTCCCGCAGAGAGGCCTTTCAGGAGGACGAAACTAAATTCACAGTGGTGTTGAGGCCTCGTCGAGAGAGCGAAAGGAGGTCTAAGTTCGAGGAGCTCCAGGCGGCCTCGAAGAATTTGGAGAGACGCTTGCACGAGACGATCGAGGAGGACGAGCATCATCGTCTGAGCAGGGATCGAACGTCGTCCAGGTATGCAGCTCCTCTTTACCCTGTAATTGGTTTCCTGTCCAGTCAAGGAGAAAAGGGAGGAGACTTCCGAATACTTTTCGACGACTGCTGATTTGATCTCGACCGATTTCCCTCCTATTTGATGATCCCTGATGGCGAAGGCCATTTTCCACCCTCTCCAAAATTCTACGCTACATTTACCAGGCATCGGAAAAATCCAAGCGTGAAAGCATCTTCCTTCTTCGAACGTTAATGTAACGCTAATGTAACGTAATATAATGTGAATCTGTCTGCCATTGGGAAAGGTACGAGGAATTCCAACGATCCACGGAAGACATCGAGAAACGCTTTCATCCGGAGCAGAAATTCTTGGAGCAGCAATCAGGAGCACGCGCCAAGTACGAAGTGGACATGGAGCGAGCGAGAACTATGCTTCAGCATAATATGAGGAGAGAACGTGGCACAGAGAAGTTGGAGAAACTGCCGAAGGCTACCCAGACGAACCTTCCTCCGCCACTCAGTGCAATCGTCCAGAGTCCTGTGCCGAAGCCCGTCAGCGTTCGCCAGGATAGTAATGTTTCTTCGGACAGTTTCAGTCAGACTAGCTCGCCCAGTTACACCAACAAGACCATGGAAGCACCACTTTTGCCCCATAAACATGGAAGACTCCCAGGTAAATGATACTATTTCGAGATTATTCGAGATATTTACTTCTGACTTGCAAAGACTTGCAAAGACTTGCAATGTTTCGACTATTTCTAACAGTTTTAATTTTAATGATAATTAATAGTTGGCAATGTTTCGTATGTCTTCCAGATAGAGCACTGGTATCAGAGCCTGACAATTCATCCGGTCGACCAATAACAAAGTCAACCAGCACTCCAGCTAGTTTGCAGACCATCGTCAGGATGCACGGCGGTAACAACAGCTCTTTGCACCACAAGGTTTAATTCTCACCTTTTTTCATGTGTTTATCTTTGTAACTGTGTCTATGTTGTGAGATGAGTGTCCTTGATGATTGATCATGGATAGGTGATATTAGATAGGATTAATTTGCGATCGATTGATCTACATAATGTGAGCAAAGGAGACTGAAAGGGGAGCGTGTGTCGCAAGAATCTCTGAGGATTTAGCTATTGAGAGAAGGAGCGAGGGTCGGTGTAAGCTGAGCTTGGCCTAATTAGCGACGCAGTTTGACGCATTCAAACGGAAGCGAGCATAAGTGACTCCAACTATGCGAATGTCAACTGGTGCTTGAACGTAGCAGTCGACTAGCTCGTTCACACGTTGCTGACAGTTCGATTAAACTTGAATCTCGCAATTCAATGAGATTTTCCTGGTCTTCGTAGCAGAGAAACACCGTTCTCTTCACGAGAACAAACGGGCCACGCAATTTAGTGTGCGCGCGTATTCATAACATTTTCTCGTTCACTCCTGTGATTGCGTTATGCCAGAATTGGCAGATGATAATAATCATCGTATTGGCCTGTTTCGCAGAGTAGGCAATGTAAATTGTATTCCAGTGGTTCTAATGGAAAATATCGAATGCTTCGAACGAGTGTCGGGAGTGTTATTTTCAGAGTGTTGTACGAAATTCCCTTCCATTTCACACTCGTTGGAAACATGTATCGGCGAATTACAAGCTTTCGGTAACAATGAACTGAATGTACAATCGTGTATGAAGGATTAACATTAATTTAAGCCGGAATGAAGTGGGAATCGAATGGTATTCGAAATTTCCGATTTTCACGATTGAATTATCACAAGCAGAAAGAGTGAGACACTTGGATTGAAAATGCATAGAGAGGAGATAAATCGAATTATATAATCTGACTGAATCATTAAGTATCATCTTATTATTCCACTTTTTTTTTTATCATCTCTTTCAGATCATCAGGACGAGCAGCCACTATGTGACAACCGGTAGGATACGATTCCGATACGTGCAGGTCCTGGTCAATGCTGTCGCTCTTTTGGCTATCGCTGGTGGTTTAGCAGCGTACTTTAAATGTGAGTGACTAGGATCGAATGGTTCGTCAATAACGGCATTTAATAAAATCTCCAGCCGTTTTCACTCTGGCTTTCTTTCATGCGAAACGAGCGCGTGGCTCGGTGCTCGCCATATCGCATCAATTGGCAGCATCAAAGGGCCAATACATTTTTATCACTGTCTCGGTGGTGGGGGGAGGGAGAGTACAATGGGAAAACGGCATCGGTAACGAATGGAAATGTTCTCGATATTACGCGATGTAATGCACGACCGCGTATAAGCTCGACGAGCTTTATGGCATAGAAAGATCAATAGTTCCTCCCTCTACCCTCGAACCCCTCGTCAGCCACTCTTGTTTTCGAACGTCAACATCGACTGCACGGCACGAGATATGCAATTAGCTCATCTTTGACTACATACTGATTGAGATGTCTTTATTTTGGAAACCTTGTTTCAATGCGACGCAAATCATTGACTTTCTTTGTCCATTCGAAAATCTTAGATAACAATACTTGATGTTTAGCTTATCCGGAAACAATCATACGATTGGAGAACAGAATGATTCCAACCACCGAACTCATCCCGATACCATTGAAAGAAAGGAATCCCGCACCTGGTATTTGCTTGCCAATAATTGTCAGCTTCTGTCAAGCACACAAGGTGAGTCTATTTTCTACTTTAACCCTTTGTATATACAATATTTTTTAAATGATTAAAATTTATAATAACTTAAGTCCTTTCTACTCTCATGTCGAGTATAATTTATGCGAATTTCAGAAAAATCTAGATGCAGGTTTAATGGTGAGCTGAAGAAGCAGATTCTCTTTGCAGGAGGAACAGAACGCATTTCTATTAAAACAATGTGCAATAAGCCCGGGAAGGTAGAATCCACTTACGAAGTTCCGGAGATACTAGGGCGCGATTAAACCACTGAACGTGATATATTAACCCGCTCGTTGACCCTTAGCGGACTTTACAACCACGTCAAAGGAGCTCTCGATTAAATATCCTTTGCCTCTCCACCGCACACTTCGCCTCCGACAATCTCAATCTCGGCGTATTGGAATTCTCTTCTGGCCCTCTTTTTCGTTATGTATTTCCGTACTACTTCGTGCGTCCAATATGCGCCCGGGCGAGTACTTAAAATTCATAAAGCGCTTCCGGCAGGCGAGAAGACGCCCGAAGGAAGAGGAGGAGGAGGAGGAAGAGGAGAAGCTGGGTCGTCGGGATTTAAGGGAGACTCGCTGGAATGAGTTCACGTGGAAGCGCGTGGGTGTCGGGGAATATGGGCACGTCCCACATTATATTATATACAATTGCACATCATGAAAGATGAAATGCGGGCTTCGGGCATTCCGCTTTTGAGTATTTCATACTGTAATTTGATCGAGTCGTATACAGATTCGAGACTCTCAGCTGTACATAATGATGAGTTTACCTTTGAATCAGCACTCTGTTGGTCACCACTTTCTATCGAACGTATATTTGTACTATATTATGTACAATATACATAACAGTATGCATAGAATGTAAATATTAATTTATTCAAACACTTAGAAGGCCTGGTATCCTGTCGGGCAAAGTTCCGGAGAGTTCTGTCCGTCGAAAGGACTTCTTCAAGCGTATAATAATTCATGTCTGTCAGCGGTGTTTAATACCGTGCCGTTAATTTTGCAGATCCCGTACAATTTTACCGTCTTCCCGAATTACATGGGCAACTACAGGCAATACGACGCCCAATACGAGCTTGAATCCTACGGGCCCGTCGTCAACGCCAGATGTTACGAGTTGGCTGCCCTTTTCCTTTGCAGTCTTTTCACCCCCAAATGTGGCTCCAGGGGTCACCCCGTTCGGCCCTGCCGCAGCCTCTGTTTCCGTAAGACAAAATCCAGTTCATAAGTTCTCTTTTTTCATGGATTTTCGTCATATTTTCCTAGCAATGCTTGTATGTTTTCTTTGATATTTAATTTTTCAGAATTTATACGTCGCTGCGGATTTTTCCTCGGACTTTTCGGTCTCTCTTTGCCGGATAACTTGGATTGCCACTTGTTCCCGGAGAATCCGAACCCCGACGACTGCGTAGGCTACCACGAGGTGAGAGAGGCTGCGAGAAGAGCGGAAAAGCCGGGTAGGTGAAGTACACGCTCTATTTTTCGAGACTTCTTTGTGAGGAAAATTTATAGGGGCTGTCAATATTGAAAATAAAATACAGTGAAATGTTATGTTGACGTAGCGGTCGGACAGAATGAATTGCCGAGGGTTTAATTAGAGACATTTCTGTGAATTCTGTTCGACCCCTTTACATTAGTCGGGCAGATTCGTGTATACAAAAGTAAGATAAGGGTGAAAACGGACAGTGTAATTATCGATTCGAAGGGTGTCGCTTGTTCGAATCGGTGACCTTATTCTTTATTGGCCGAGCGTATTTCGACATTTTTACTCAAGGACATAGCTGCCATTTATATCCTGTTCCTTTGGTAGGGATAAGCCTACTGGATAAAGCTGGGCATTTGATAAAGAGCAGGATAATCGTGGGATTAAAATAATCTCAACGGGACAGTCGGAGGTTGCCTTGAGGCTATACAATAGTGTCCGGCTAAAGTTCTTGAAAATGTACATTACCATTTTCCAAGATTTACGAAAAGCTAATATTTGTACTAAAAATATTCTTCTCTTACTGGTCATTGGATCATTATTTCTGGAATGGGGGTTGTGGCGGACGAATGTAGTGGAAAGGTCGCCGTATCGATCGAGAACACTCTGCACTATAGAGGCAACCCTATTAATCGATTAGAGAATCCCACTCTCGATAAACCATCTCATTTCGATCTCATGGCTAATTAAGATTAAATTGCACTCTAATGGCGGGGCCATTTCGCTTCGCGACGGCTCGTAGGAATCCCGATATTTTCCCTCGCTTTGTACTCTCTATCTCCGCGTGAGTCAAAATAATTATCCCCCCTAAAAGCAAAGGGTGAAAGCGGATGAACGATTATAAGTGCACGATGTCGCTTTCCGATCACTAGGTCAAAACTTTCATATCACGATCAGTCCCAGAGAATGTCACATTGCGTGTCACTTTTAATGGAATGTTAATCGCAAAATCTATGTGAAACACGTGGCTCCATTGAGGCCGGCGGATAGTTCGAAATTGAAATGAAATATCAAAGGGCCGGGAAACTGCGAAATTGGAATTGCAGCGATAAAAGTTCGCCTCGTTTCAATTCTTATCGGGCGGACGAGCCTTTCCCTTCCCCCTTCCGATACTGCCAGGGGAATATGTGCTTTTTCACGAGATCTGTTCCGGTGACGGGTGTATCCAGTATGCACCAGTGGCTTCCAATGCGATCTGACGCGCTGCATTCCGGTTGATTGGCGATGCGACGGCCATTTGGACTGCGCCGATAACGCCGACGAGATAGGATGCGGTGATTGTAATTCGACTGTGTTCACCCCGACCCCAAATACCAAAATCGCCAAAGGACCGATCCTTGCTAAGAATCCTCCTGCTGCACTATTACACTGCGGAGAAAAAAGATGCATGTTCGCCAGTCACGTCTGCGATGGAGTCATGGACTGCCCATGGGGTCAAGACGAGCGATTTTGTCGTAAGTCAATTGAAATCATCAAAAAATCTCAGATAACTAAAAAATTAGTGGAGAAAATCTTTTATAGAGAATTGAAAAGGGAATTGAGGGAATTCCCAGTTGTAATTAATTGTAATTGTGTTTCAGTGAAACTGAGTCAAAGGAACGGGGATATTGGCGAGGGTCGTTTAGAAGTGTACCACGCTGAAATGGGAAAATTCATGCCGGCTTGCACCTCGCACTGGGACAATAACTCCACACAGGCTGTTTGCTCGATGCTCGGCTACACGTGAGTAAGCTACCCTGACGAGTATATAGAATCAAACATCCTATACCACCCACTGAGTTATAAAGAGATCGCGTGACGCATAGAAGTTCTCGTAATTAAAATTAATTTTTTCTCATAAGTATAAATTGTATTTAGGGTGGGAATATCAGCCACACAGTACTCCTCCGAACCGAACTTCACGCAGGCAAAGACAACGGGCCGCCGACGCAATCTCCTTAAGGAATTTCAGGAATGCATCACCGACCTCGAAGATTACCCGACGGTCGATCTCACCTGCTCGGAATACGGTAAATATACTTGAATCAGAATTCTCGTTGGAGGAAAAGCGTTCTCGAGATGAAACTGGTAGTTTTCTCGGAGAGGAATGAAAAAGGTGATCGTTTTTGTAGCTTGTGGAAGAAGACGCACAGTTTATGGAAATCTGAGGGTGCAGGCGAGGATCGTGGGTGGCGTGGAATCGGCGCCCGGAGACTGGCCATTCCTGGCGGCCCTTCTCGGCGGTCCAGAGCAAATTTTTTACTGCGCCGGTGTTCTTATTGCCGATCAGTGGGTTTTGACCGCATCTCATTGCGTTGGAAAGTGAGTCCTCCGAGATTAAATATAGATCGAAATAAGGAGAAATCTCCTGGAAAATTGTCCCTCCATGAATCCTCTCCTTTAAATAAACAATACATTGTCTGACAATACCCTTTTTCAGGAATGACAATTTTTCTCTTAACTTTCATTAGTAATTAATTACTAATTGATTATTAATCCATCCTTTTCCAGCATCAGTCATACGGAAGTGAAGGGTTTTACTATTCAATTAGGCATCACTCGTCGACACGCCCATACGTATCTCGGACAGAAGCTGAAGGTGAAGAAGGTGGTGCCGCATCCCGCCTACATCTTCGGTGTTCAAGACAATGACATCGCCCTATTTCAGGTATATGTCGTTAACATATATGTATGTCTGTGTATTAACATATCGAGACAGCGTCTCTTCCGAGATATTATCATACATTTTCTCTAGCTGGAGAAGCGAGTTCAGTATCACGAGCATCTGAGGCCAGTCTGTTTACCACCAGCAAACAGCCACCTGAAACCAGACACTCTTTGCACCGTGATCGGATGGGGCAAGACAAATGACACCGAATGTGAGTACTTTATATATTCCCTGCATTGTCTCGATTTTAACATATCCACTTATAGATTTCGAATACGAACCAGCCGTGAATGAAGTTCAAGTACCAGTGCTCCATCGGAAAATTTGCAACTCCTGGCTTGCTCATAAGGAATTGAATGTTACTGATGGAATGATTTGTGCAGGATATTCCGACGGTGGAAAAGATGCCTGTCAGGTAAGAGCATTGTTAATCGAACTCATCTACTTCATCTTTCCCACACTGTATTAACTTCGACGGACAAAGATTATACTTCGAAAAAATATGTATGCCACAAATTGAAGTCGTTTTTTTTGAAGATGGTTAAAAGAGCCTTCTTCTCTATAGGGTTTTGAATGGCGAAATGATGGTATCATAAACTGGCATACGTGCTTCGTATATCTGTAAGAAGCACGTTGAATATTTTGCGAGGGTGGTTTTCTTGAAAGAAGCAATGATTGACGACGGAAGCCTAAGTGTATCGAGCTTTTCTCTTTCTTCTAGGGGGATTCGGGTGGGCCGTTATTGTGCCAGGACGAGCAGGACAAGGAGAAGTGGTTCGTTGGCGGTATCGTAAGCTGGGGCGTAAAGTGTGCGCATCCAAAATTGCCAGGCGTCTATGCCTACGTGCCGAAGTACGTGCCGTGGATCCGTAGCGTGATGGCTGCCGAGATGGCCAAGTGATAACCGGTCGGCAACAATTTCGCCAGGCTGGAGAATTCATCCATGAGAGGATCAGAATGCTCGACGACGACAATACCATCAGCGACAATAATGCCAGCGAAAGCCTCGTCGGTACTAGAATGACTGTAGTTATTTTCATTTCTATTGATACTGCAAACGCAGTTCTAAGGATAACTGATTTAATACTTGCTAACTATCCAATCCGTAACCACGTTAGATTAAAATCTCGCTCAACTTCGTAAGCGACGTGCAACTACAAGTGCACTCGATCAGAGGTATTTTTTCGGAACGTTTTTGCGATGTTCCAGATGACAATATATGCTCAGTCGCATATTATATAATGTATGGGCTCGGATAGTTGTTGGACGATAGTCGAGATCATTTCAGAGGCGTCACTAGGAACAATGGTCATCCGGCTTTCCGAGTTTCGGTTGGATATAGATATACCTAAGGAAGCATTAGATAAGTAACAAAAGATGAAATAAGTGGAAACATATTACGCGATACTAGCAGGATTCTAGCCGGGCGCCTTGTCTCAGACATACAATACTGCGTTTGCCGTTTTCTAGAAAGTCAAATGCAGAAAGGAAGGTCACTGCGGGGTGTCTGCGTGCACGCGTGTGTGTCACGTGCGCACACCTTGCGAAGAAACTCTCGAAAACCGCGCATGTGATGCGACAAAAAAAGAATTTTGTATGAGCGCCCGTTCAGGCGGAGCCACGCGCACTCGCCACCAAGTGGCGGAAACTACCAAACTACTTAGCTATCTATAATAATCTACGGGTGTGCGTTTCATCCTACGTAATGCAAATACAGTAGAGTATATTGTGCGTCACTACACAAAGAAACTAGCTTCGTCGTCGATGTGAGACTAGTTAGGCGGGCATCAACAGTTCCGTTAAAACTACAGAGAGACTTTAATACTCCTTTGCGTCTATTAAATTGTAACGTTGATCCATTGGCAACAATTGGACGGATTTTTGAGGCATTGAATACCAGTGGCAGTGGTCGGTCTCGCAAAAGAATAAAAGGGGAGGGCACTACGTATTTATTGGACAATAAACTATACTTTTCTATAACGTTTACTTGTAAACGCACACCCACAGTCTAGGTAAGAGTATCGCATAGAATGCATAAAATGCATTTGTGCGCTCTCAAGTAATTAGAAAAGTATCGGGACAGATGTACGATTCTATTACTTGTCCTAGGTAAAGTACCGCTATCTATAATGACTATAATTATAAAGTATCTATGTCTAAGCCTATGTGTAATTGTTGTAGGCTTAATATGACAGCTAATCCGTACATGTATCGGCTTAGAACTATTCGCATATTATACGTATTCGATATGAAAGTAGCAAGCTAGGCTGAGCGAACAGATCTCAAAAAAAAGGCCATTAACTGGGATATAACAATAGCCCGAAAATTCGGGAACTTAACTGGACATCGACAGGCTTAATATCGAATTTTACAGAAAGTCATAGGGTCTCAATACACGCAGATTCATTTTAAAAGAGAATCAACGTTACTTTCAAAGTGCCGCTGTTGCTCAGCTTAGAATTTATTATACCGTGTGAAGACTATAAAGCCGCTTGTAGATTGGTAGCACTGCACTATTAAGCAGATAGACACGTAGGCTAGACAAAGATGTTGACTGAATTCTAGGGACAATACTCTGCACCTTGCACTTTTTTGACCTGCACCCGAGAGAGAAAGATAGTTTTTAATAATTATACTTTGTACGAGATATATTGTTTATGAGAATTGGAAAGCCTTACCAGTTAACTTAGATTTTCTCTAAGGGATAAGTGAAATAGCGGTATTGTTGGTCGAATAATTTCTATACTCACTGCAGATTACTCACTGCAGTGAAAGTTAACAGGAGTCCCTTTCGACAAACAAAATTTGTAACATCTCGCCAGTCCACCTTAGACAGATTTACTTTTTACGGGGATAACAGTTAGCAAATGGATTCTTTTTTGTTACTCCGATTTCCGATGGACAAACATCGAGAATGCTCACTGTTTCGCTTCGACGGAGAAATGCTAGACAATAACGGTCTTCCTTAGCGTCCAGGCAACTGATAGTCGTAGGGGGGAGTAATTATAATTAAAATAAAAACAAAACCGACAATACTGTGTGAGCAGACAATAAATAATGTTAGGAAACGTTCCAATGATGGACAATAAACTAGCGGTTAAGCTTAGGCTAAGGGATAAATAATACACTAATTTTAAGGATAAATATATGCATGCCATTGGTAAAAAAAAAAGAACTGTAAACAATTAGGATAGAATACGCGCGAGTGTAATTATTAATGGATTTAGTTAGCGCTATTAATCGTCAGGATAGATAAATTACTTAAGCTTCTGCCTATTGTCAACTGTCCGAGGACACTCGAGGAAACGATGACTTAAGCTAAAGCATTGTCTGAACGAAGCTAAGCTAATGTTGAAAATGGATTTAAGCTTAATATCATACAAGGGAGATTCAGAAATCTACCAATCAGCAGATTGGCAAGGGCTCCGTGAGTGTGTCGTTGCACACGTGTTCGGGGAATAAAAACATATTGGACAATCAGGAGTCGCTAGAACGAACTTTCGCTGAGATATTTTTCTAAAGATTATCCTCGGCTCTCTGTCGACATAACGAAGCACGCGTTATGATGCCGCACCCCTTTTGTAAGAAATTCTCTACAAGATGTGATCGTATTAAATTATCTAGTACTGAATGGTCGCGTTGGTTTCTGCCTCCGACCGGAGAGGAATTTCATGATTTCCCATATGGTTGAATCCGGAGCTACTCTTTTGGTCTGCACTGCGACTGGATCTTTGTGATGAGGTATACAGTCAATGGTTTATCGGTGACGATTACTGTAATCGTACAAGGGCGTTAAGTTCATTATACCATAAAGAAGAGATATGATAGCCCTAAGAGAAAATTATCGCGTAAGGGCAATGTATTAATATTATTAGATTATAGTAGAGTGTAATGATAGCTTGAAGTATTTGATACTTGATAGCGAACCTAAACAAATAATCGTTCCAATTCCGTTACAGCGAAAGTCTCGTCTTTTCCTTGAAGAGAAACAATGTATCAATGTATTATCAGAAATCATTTGTCAATACCTTTAAAACTATGGACTTGAATCCAATCTGGGATTGTCAATCAGTTCGACATGGATTTTTCATGCGCACAGCGTGAGACTATATATTTTCTAATCGACTTGTAGCGATCGGAAATATCGTATTTTTATTGTGTAGGCTTGCGGCGAGAGGAAGTCGAATTTATAGTCGGAAGTCCGACTTCGAGTGAAAGCATTGTCCTCTTTCATTCCCTCAGGATTTCTCTCTATTTCGAGAGATGATTCCCGATGGAAGATCGAGGGTCACCTACTTTTGTATATGTGAAAAGACGGGGCAGAAAGTTGCGCACAAAACACTGGTGTCTCCAAGGAGGAAGGTGTTCTTTCTAAAAGGCACTGCGAAACCGCATAACTACTCCTATGAAGTCAATGTCGATTAGTTGAAGTATCGTGTTAATGGCAAAAAGGGCAATGTTGATTCGCAGAGATCTTAATTACATGTAACTTGTATGTAACTAATCAATACGAGATTAGTCAGTCCTCGGAATATGTACTACAGGTATTCTTTATAGCATGATAATAATGTGACATAGAATAATAATCGATAAGCTTACATTACTTAAGGTCTGACAGGCATGCTGGAAAGTTAAGGTCTAAAGATCGTGAGGGATTCTTAAAAGAATGTGCGCTCGAGACATTTATACAATCGTTACTGAGCTTCAAGTTTGAGATACGTAGTATTATAATACTATCACAGATTCTAATGATTAGTGAACTTGTTAAAAGCATAAGTCTACCCTGACTATGAGCCTCGTGAGTCTAAAGATTCGTTTTGTTTCGAAATTATAAACGCGCCGTTATATGGGCGACGAGTTAATTAAAACGAGAGTCTTTTACTTTTTCCGGGCTAAAGTGACGGGAGCGTATTTTATTACAACTGTTAACTGACTCGGTGAGACTATAATACTTAACTAGTCCTACTTTCTCGTAATTCGTTTCAGTGATATTTGGTGATACACGCCTGTAATCCGATTACAATACTTCCTCATTTCCCTGAAACTATTGCGTACGAGATAATAATAAACAAAAAAATGACACTATTATAGTCGACGGAGCCGTATAGTCATTAAGTATGTGTGTACACATAATTCTACTGAGATTAGTGGCTAATAACGCATTTGTAAACGTTATATGTACATTACGCGGCATGCTGCATTCGAGCTCGGTATTGTATGAGTATAAATTGAATGTGGGACATACATAATTATTCGAGATCAGTCATGGAAGTACCCCCGAGTGCAGCTTCCGCGATGGACTTTAAATGTGATCGCTTTTTGTGCCAGGCACAAATCCTAATCGTACAATCAGTGGTCAATACTGTCATTTACTCGCCGTATACACACTCTACCCTGGTACTTGTGTAGTACCTACATTACAAGCATACATACACGCGTGTCTTTTAGCGGAGGCGGCAGTATTTCGGAAGATACTCAATTAATTATTCTGGGCGGCCGCCAGATGGCACTGGTTGTCCTCTCGGGCGGCTGCGGCTGAAACATTACGATTATAAAGCTGATGTTTGTATGTTGGATATATATGATATAGTATATGTATACAGACACACACGTACATGCATTCCAGACTTATGATATACATATAGCTAATGTTGACGATTAATGTAGGCATAACTACGTTCGCACATTATGTGTCGCTGTGATTGGTACATAGACCTAGTTAGTGTCGTACCGTAGAGCGTAACTAATGTTGAAATGGGGATAAGGACAGTCAATTAATATCAATCACTAGAGACCCGCGCTCGAAACACGGGATATCTTGCTTGCCATTTTATTTGATTCTCGATTTATAAAGCTAATGCCATCAATTGATCCTCGTGCGATTCCTATTTAATTTCTATCTATTATATTGGGAACGCTTTTAACCCGAAATCATGTGTCCTTGCTGTTTGATTGTTGTGCTACGATTATTACTTGCATTGCGATTCGAGCGCTTCGATCGACTGCTCCAAAAGAGCGGGCATTTGGTTTTCGAATTCGATTCCGTTTGGCGCCGTAGCGTAAGTAGCAGTGACACGTAAGAAACATTGACTTCAACACGGTATTTATACTGTGGACTTCAACATTGGTAGACTCGACGCTTGCACTGCCTTTCCCATTCATTAGTCTTACGTGGAATCTGACTGTCTGGCCTCTAACGCGATTACTATGTGCCGTTGTTGCGTAATCACATCTGTACTGACACGTATATATACATCTATACCATATATTGCTGTTAACTATCCGTGAATCTATGGTGTAAGGGGGGTTAGGTTTAAATCCAGGCCGGCCGGCTGGTGGTTTAGAAATGGGGGGGAGCGGGCGGAGGGAGTTAGTGAGCGAAGTGTGAACTACTCTTGCTGGACGAGAGTCGTAGAGATTTATTCTAAGGTGAAAGAAAAGCGCGCGGGAGAAGTTTGGTGGACAATTTTTGCTACGACTAATTGTACGACACTAGTGTCGATAACCTATTCAAAGACAGCCACTAATAACCAGAGAACCAGAGCAACCTTACGTTTCATCACAAATAACATATTACAGTCCGCGTGCAGATATTTGAAATAAGGTAACCTCTATACATTTCGGATTAAGATTGGTTAGAGAATTTCAATGTTCACCCGGCTTCAAAGAAACTTTTGAAGACAGATTACTCGATCGTAATATGTTAAAGGCGTTCACTATAACACATATAGTCAATTTATTCATTTGTCGGTTTGTTGTTCGCAATGCACATCGAGTTCTACGTAGACTCATTGCTTCCTCGCTTACTCCGCCAGTCGCCGTCTCGAGAAATTCGTACAAGTGCACTGCGCGCGAGATTCGTAGAGATTGGGATCGATATTTTTGCAGATTGATCGGTGCCCGAGGGCACCGACTATTTTGAGAGTACAAAGTCCAGTTTCGAGTCATGCCAATTAAAGGTTAATGATGCCGCACATATATATATCCGGCAAACCAAATTCCCTCTGCAATCATTTCCGCGCGACATTAGAAGCTGATTTGGAAGGAGGGAAAAGAGAGAACTAGTCAATAATTCCTCGGTCCGTAGTAGTGACCGCAATCTGCAAAAATGATAGAGATAGACAGAGTAGGAGAGGAAGTTGGCACTGGAAAGGCGCACTGTGAGCTCGTGAGCTGAGCGACTCACAGATCGGTACAAAACCTCTATATGTATTAAATGATGATATGTGTGCTGTAAGGGAAAAAAAATATTCTATGCAGGCAAAAAAAGCACTATATATACATGAAATGAATATTGATATATGACATATATTTATGGAAAATTCGTGTTGATAAATAAATTATGTATTAACAGTAATTCCTGTTGCCCGATCGTTCATCCTGCACCATCCTGGCAAACCTAGTAGCAGTCCTTGTAGTATTCATAGAAGCACGAAGCCTTATCGGTGAGCCAAGTTTGTTTTTATTGTCTGAGCGAAGCGAAAAGGAGGATCTCAGTTCCTCGCATTCCTTTGTTTGCTTGAGTCACTCAAAAAGAAGTCTTGGTCGATCAAAACTTTTGCCTGGACAAAAACAATTATAAGGGTTCCTAGTGAACAAAGCAACCCTATGAATATAACAATTAAGGTTGATTTTCTGAACGATTTCACTTCGCTCAGATTGTACAGTTCTTATTACATACTAGTCTATTGTCTGATAATTGATCATAATATAGTCTGACTGTCGGTCATGGGCTTACCATTGTAAAAATTACCAACTGAAACAGAAGGAGAATAACCAGGTCTTTGTCGAGGGATGTGGAAGGATTTGAAGGGTCTCCTTCCATATCCTGCGTCGGTATAATACCACGTAGTCAGTAGTCGATACTTTATCCCAGACTTGATATCCCTTTCCGACTATTTTGTGTTCGAATGAACCATCAGATAGCGTTATACAAGAACAACCCGTGAAATCGTTAATTCAATCCAATTTTCTTACAATTCATAATACTACAATAATATGTTCAATATATCCAATCAATCATAATTCTCTCTTATTCCATAATACAATCAAACTCTCAAAACGATCAGAACAGACTCTTATTAAAAACAAATAGCATTGAACCCCAATCAATTTACCATCGAATTTAACATTGCCAAATTAAATGACAAAGATACAAAATTTCGTTTAATTAACATGACAAACATCGAGCCGTTTACTTTTACGTCCGCAAACACGTGCGGTTACCAATGAAAGTGGGAGAGAGCTTTATTACCGTAATCCGATGGTGTCGATAGGGTCATTTGGCGAGGCGGCGTCGCACGTGGGTAATATATGCGCTTGCCGGTAATAAAAATCGACTTACGCTCGGCTGCTTGCATCCACGTGCATGGTGCATAGGTGCGAGGAGGCCTTTGGAGATGGTGGCGATGGTAGAAGCCGGCAAGGGTGTTCTTGGGTGTCGCTAAAAGTTTAATCAAAGTCAGATTAGCCCCGGTGGGCTTGCCTCGGCGGCGCGAGGCTGAGCTTTTATTAAACGAGACTTGATTAGGGGGGACTCCGCTCTGCCGGCGGCCTTTCGCCGTTTGTTTTCGACTGCTTTCCACTGGCGAACGCCTTGCTTTCATTACGCGCCGCTCGCACTTAATTGACGCGATCGTTGCCTCCCAACATCAACCTCACACCCCTTTTCGAGAATCATCGCCAGTTCGGAGACGTTCTTTCTAGGATTATTTTTGTTTCTCAGGTTTTTATTAGACAAAATTAAATATGATTCTTGTTACCAAGATTTTTGGTAAACTTGTTGGTTCTGGAAAAAAATGTCATTTGTGAATATTGAATACGTTATATTTTCTTATTGTGGTTAAATAGTTATAATATCATTCTTGGGAATTTGAATAGATAGCGAAACTGAAATGCTTAAGTATTGAGAATTAAGTAGGAAGTATTAAGTCGAGTATCGACATTTCAAGAGGGAGAACGAGGTCTAATGAGAGTGTGATTAAAAGACTGTCCGTATCCAAACGCATTTGAACACCGAACACCTAGCAGCTGGAACGTGATTCAATCTCTCTGTAATCCCTGTAATCCCAGGGGTTACATTCTCGCGATGCCTCCCTTCGACCCAGGAAAACTCCCAAACTCCCCACGCTATAGTTTGTATCCACTCCTTGGCAGTAATTGTTTTCAATCATTGCACACTGGCATGTTAATACCGCCAGTCATTCCCGGAATCTCGAATCTCAATGTGCAGTGATTAATAAAAATTAATATAAAACCTTCTAATATTCGTAGTATAAGAAATAATTCCACCTGGTTTATTTATAACGGTACATAATTATTACAATATTTCAATGATGTATCAATAGATCGAGATGTTTATTGAGCGAATATTGATGAATAATCGGGCAAGAGAAATAAAGAAGGATTCATGAAGGATCGGGGAAAAGTATTGACGGATAGAGTCGACTGCGGGGAGGGTTGGGGGTTGGCGTAACCGCGTGCAATAACAACCCCGAACGACATGGGGGCAGAGGTCGTCGTCGTGTTTACGTGGAAGGGTCCCACCGATGACTCTAGCCTGCCATTCCCGTCTCCGGCTTAACGCTAATGAATCTGATTTGCATCTGATCCCGAACGATCTTCGATCCCGCCCTTCCGTCCACCCTCCCATCCACCCATCCTGCCAAGCAGCCAGCTCCTGCCCGTAGTCCTGCGGATTATTTAAGGAGGCTACCTTTCCTCGTACGTGCCGGTGATTAATTGCGTAATATCTGCCACGGGCCTTGGCGCCATTTATACGTCAAATATCCTCCGGCCGGAACTCGCCGGATAGATTTGACAAAAGCTCCTTTAATTAAGGAAGATTCGCTTCCACCAATCGTAACTCGGCAAGTCCTCGATCCTCGAAGGACTCTTTGTCTTCCTGACGAATGACCGAAACACAAGTGAACGTGAATGTTTATAAAGCTTCCTCCGACTGCGTCGCTTATAGAAAAAAATGTCCGAGTGATCTTTATTCGACAAGATCGGACCAATTCACAGACGGACATTATTTGACACTCTACAAATCGAGCCAATCGACACTGATCCTCTCGGCGACGTCTGATCGAGAGAGAGAGAGAGAGAGAGAATCATACGGCGCCGAAATGTACGATCAAGTCAATCCGCTTGCTCAATGTGGATTGGAGAGAAGTCGCGGTGGGTTTATTAGAAATTTAGGCAGAACGTTTGCATTAATAGTGGAGACAGTTTACCAACGTCCGGATCCGACGGAGGGTTTATAATATACAACGGGAGGTCCGATGAAAACAGGCACATCGATAAATAGCGGTCAGGTGTCTGGCTCGTTAGGCCGCTGAATTATGACAGGATAATTAGGTAAAAGTAAACCGTGGCCGGATTTATGTCGAGAAGAGGACACATCGGTGAGGAGTGGGGTGCGGGGTGGCGCGCCTAGCTGCCGGTGTATCGGAATCCGATTCCCAGGAAGATTTACGTAAAAGATTCGTGGCGATCCTGGATATTCGTTACCTCTTTCCTCAGCAGGTTTGTGTTTAATGGGCGGAGTGCCCTCCGGATACTTTCACGCTGCTCCGCCTCCGACACGATCGCATTATTGCCTCTCGCTTTCTCTCTCTCTCTCCCTCCTTCCCTCTATTTCTCTTTCTTACTCTCTCTGACATCGAGTTCTGCTTTTACCGGTCTTGCCGCTGCTTGCTCCCCTTTGCTAGGAAAACGAGGGCCGAGGAAACGGAATTGTCCGTCTCAGATCTTTATGCAGTTCTCCCAGCACCACCTATATTCACGTCGGGAGCCGCGTTGTTGCGAACAAACGGTAATTACGGGAGATGGTACACGCTCGTTGCCTGCTATCCACCGGCTTGTTTACTAGGCTGTTTATCGCGTTGCTTTGATATATGCCCCATTCTTCCCCGGTAACACGTCTGTTTTCCACCCACCGCTCTTTTTCGTCTATTCATTATCGGCTCTAATTGCTTCTCGGGATTTACGAGACGTCAACGATACTTGCCACTAGCTAGCGAAACAAGAAAACTATAAAATTCGTGTGTAGGAGCTTTTTTTTTTATTTGTCCTGTAAGAAGTGATTTGCGTAGGCTTTGATGAAATGAATGACTGAAGGGATCGTTGACTTTTTCTTATGTGGGCAGATTAGTTTTAGCTTTCTATTTCGTGGTTGAAACAACCCCATGATATGCCTGTGGGAGTTTCGTTGTCGGAGTTACCGCAGTCGATCATTTCTAATTTAATTAAAATCGTAATCGTGGTTTCGCCGAGGTTCGGCTGCCGCGTGCGTTCCACCCCGTTCTTCATTTATCCTTCACCCCTGCGCGCTATATTTTCGACATTACCGAGCTGCAGTGACAATGGGGTTCTTGCTCGCACGTGTTGATACATCATTCAGTGCCCCGTATCCATAACCTAGCGTCGAGTCAATGATTTATTCAGTTGATACACCAGTCATGGAAAGATTCTCGCGGAAAAATTACACTACCGAACATTCGAGGAGGGTAATGCGCGCACTGTTATGACTTTGAGGAGTAAACCTTATGTTACCATTGGCGCAAATGTTTGACGTCAATGCGATGACGTAGGCAGCAGACAGGACGTAAGCCGCACGTGCTGCTGAACGGCTTCTCGAATTAAAGAGCGCATCACGAGCCAACAGTTTAACCCTCGATATGTTTGCTCGCAGATCACGATTCTATTTGCTTAGGACCGAGCAGCATTTGCGTCAGTACGACTTCGCCGGTTAGCCCAAAGCCGGTATCGACAAACTCCTGGTATGCGAGAGTCATTCTTCCCGCAGGACCGAATGTTGATTTCGGTTAGCGATGTTTGGGAGGGTCGCCGGTAAGGGATTCCGATCGCACGTGGCTGCTCGAGGATGAATTAAAATTGTGGCGGGTCAGCGCCGACTATTTCCCGTTTAATCACGGCGGCTGACACGCGGGATTACATGCCGTATAATCGGATAGAGTGTGCCGTATATTAGATTTTATGGGATAAAGCTGCGAGCGGAGGCACACACCGGCACCGAAAACACCAACAGGGCGCCTCTGACGTTCGTCCTTTTAATTTGACTTTAATCTCTTGGCACCTCGCACCCTTGCCGAGTGATACACACGAGCAACACAATTTATAAGTCTTGGACTTGCTCTTTTTCATTTTGGAGATACGAAAACTTTCCCAACAACCCTTCATGAACGACGCCAGGTTTGATTGTATGTTCGAGTGGATTTCGATTGGTTCCCTTGGACGTGCGCTACGGGACTTATAAATAACCCGAAGTGTATTCGTGGCTGAGCAAACAGTATATATTTCTTGGGAAAAGGAGGAATTCAGCTCGGAGCTCGGGGAACGATCAAGTTGTCATGGGTGCGATCATTCGTTTCCAGTTCATAAAGTCTGTGAGTGCACAATGGTGGCTAACTAGGCGTGGTTCGCTTTGAAGAGGGTCACCTGGTATATTATGCGGTGCGCGCGAGTACCTATACACGCATGTATCCTCCTGGGTTTCACACCCAGCAACATCCTCTGACAGGTTGATACCCTACTACACGGATGTAACGCGTGTCAAAAGTGTCAGGCTTCCCCGTCACGACACACCGACTTGCGCATCCTCGGGAAAAGCTCGAGACGCCTCCGGTTAAAGATCAACGAGAGCCTGCGCACCCCACTAATAAGTCCAGAATCCCATCACACAAGCCTCCCCCACCCATTATTTCTAGCTATCATTTTAAAATGTAAATTTCGAACCGTCGAAAATCTAAACTAGAAATATAGAGAGAAAAAAAAGGAAAGAGGGAATAAAGGATATCCAAGAAATTCGTCCTTAATAAGAAAATGTCCCTGCGTCGAAGTCGGGTGCCATTGCGTCTGCGGGCCCTCCTACTTTCCCTGCTAGATTCTTATCCCGATGTTGATCTCGGGCATCGCTTCCTGAAGCGCGTGTATACACGCGCACACCGACAAAGTGACAAGTTTTATCTCTCCGGCAAGATCTCGATACCGAGGTGATGCATACGCGTGGGCGTGGCACCTTCCAAGGACCAAATTATAGTCCGGCGATGGTTGCGAGGATAGTAGGATGGTACCAGGTCCTTGGAAGACATGGAACACCCCTACACAACTACTCGCTCTCTTCCTCTCTTTGTCTCTCCTGTTCTCTTCCTTTCTCTCACTCACGCATCCAACGTCGTCCTTCTTATTCTTCTGCTTCTCCTCCCACTATTGTTTGCTTGATGACAGGTGAGCTTGTTCCTGGAAATAATGGGCAACGCACTTTCGCCTCCCTCCAAGTCTCAGTTTTGTGGTTTTACAGGGAAATCTCTTGCGTAAATTTACACCCTTCCACTGGAGGAGCTGGGCTCCGGCACCCTTGCGCTTCAACCTACCCTTGCGCGATCTCTGATTTACGTGGATCTGACACTTCGATCCTGGCTTCGACTACCACTCAAGTGAAAAAGCACCTAACCTTGAGACGATGTTCTTTTTTTCTCTTTATGTTTGATCCTTGTTTAATACTATTTCAAATATTTTCTTGCGAGTTGAGATACGTCAGCAGAAACTTGTTGATCTTGTTACTGTAGATGCCACTTAATGAGTTGTAACTGATTAATTTAATCGGTCAAGTAGTACATCAAAAACTGGTTCGTTCATCCACTGGAAGATTAATTGGGAGTAGGAACCTGTATCGAATTGTGCTGCGGAATTAATTAGAAGAATGAGAAGGATATTGTTGTGTGCGTCAGTGAATGGATCTGGAGTGTGTCGGGAAGGTACACAAGTAAGGAGCAGATTACTGCTGCCTGCATTTTCAAGGTGAACGGAGCCGGACTATTGTCAGTGTAAGATTTCGAAGGAACAGAGAGGGAAGAGAGAAAGAGGGAGTGATCGCCACGAGTTTGGCAAACCTTCCTAAGGAGATTATGGCCATCGCCGGCATTACCGCGACTCCGCTTCGTCTTGATTCGTTGGCGTGCAACCGATTTCGTATTATTCACTCTGGATTAGCTCGAAGGACCAGAACCCGTGAAAAGCCCCTTTCGAAGAGAGCTCGAGTAACCGATCATCCCAGTTTTCTCTTCACCGCTTCCTTTTCTCGCGTTCAGCCCTACCAAGTTTCTCTCTCCTCTCTTTCTGAATCTCTTTCGAAAGAGAGAGAGAGAGAGATTCTTGTTTGTTGCTCTTGCGGATTATCGCAACCCTACTGGATATTTCTCGAATACGTGGCACAGCGGCGACTTTGTCGCCGCTCCTCGGGACAGGATCCTTCCTGCTTTCACGCCAGGATGATCGCGATGACAGTGCGCACTCCCTCCCGCTGGAGACTCACCTTTAACAGGATTGCGACTACTCAGAAATGGAGAACTCAACTGAGAGGAACGCGCGCGTCGTTGAGCGTCGATTTCATTATGTCATGTTCAGTCTTCATTTAATCCTTGCTTGATGTTAACGCACTTGTCGTTTGGAAACTAGGTCACACGATTCATAGAGAATTTGAGCTTTCATTATTTTGGTTTGATTAATTATAAATTTTAAGAGGAAATTCTCGTAAGCAGATATTAAATGGTTATTTGAAAGTATTTGGAAGGCGAACAATTCGACTGGTATATGGGAATCTAGATTTCGTCGGGAGAATGATGTTCCTCAAGACCACCCTGGGGGTACGCGGTAGTCCAGGCGATCCCGCTTTCACTATCTTCACAGGATCTCTGTGTTTTACAAGGCAGCTGTGTATCGTCCTGCATTGTTGGTCCTTTATGTAGCCGGCGCGCACAGTTCGCTCGAGTGGTTCGGCTTGACTTCGCCGCGCTGTTTGTTCTCGGCTTCGAGAGCAGCCTCCACTGCGCCGCCGGCCGAGCGAGGATCATCCGCTGCCGCTTGTCGGCTTAGCTTTCCAGGATTACAAGGATTTCTTTATTCTCTTACCGTTCCGCAAACTGATTCCCCTTCTGACCCCGTCTTTTCCATTCCGCTCGCTTCTTGTTAGCGTGCAAAACGTATTTTTCTCAGTGAAAATTCAGCTCCGTTTATAGTCAACTATCAACTAACTTATTTTGCCAGTTTCGAAATTTCGTTCTTAATTCCTATGTTAGACAACGAAAAACTATTAATATGACTTACGGACGAACTATATAATTTAAATAGTCTTATTGAATATACAGAAATGAAAATACTGTAGAGTTGTGAAATGGACTATTTTTGCACGCGTCGAATTTAAAAAAAAAATCAACAGTCCGTTTTTAATGCGACGATGGTAGAGATGGAAGTTAATGAAGTAAAGATGAGTGTTACTTCTAGTTAGAGCGACTGCAGCTTGTACATTGAACTGGTATGAGCGTCAATGTCAATCAAGTTACCATTTATAGCCGCGAGCGAGACGAAGAGTCGAGCGGACACGGCGATGCTCCTAAAACCAGCCGGAGCAGTGTCCGGTCGAGATAAACGAGAAACGTGCAACAGGCGTGAATGAAACAATGGCGGGTCATGTGTGGACCAATCGCAGGAGAGGCAGGAATCCTACCTGACGAGTACGATCCTTGGTTAGGAGGAGCCTCACCTGGTAGATCCGCAAGGTTTCTCGATCATTTCGCCACTGCCGGAACGTTGATCCTTGCGGATCCTATCTGGTGTTGTACGCTCAAGTTAAATCGATCTTCATAGAATTTTCTAATACTTCTAAGCAAGTTTAGAATTTAATAACACTCGATATTCAAAGTGATTTCTGATGTCGAAATTTAAATGCTAGGTTTCGAGGCGAAAGACTCATAGATTAAAGTTCAATTTTAGTACAATGTATCCAAAGAGACTGTTATCGGAGAGGATCGTTATTCAGTAAGGGTTTCGATGACGGAATAGATAACAGAGAATTATCTAGTCTCCCGCATACAGAGGCTTACGGGATCTCGTGGTACACGGCGACATAATTGATCGACATCAAGGGGGTACATCACCGGCAGATGTTCGAACGCGCCCTCACCTCCATCTGTCTCTTTCACGGAGAGAGACAGAGAGAGAAAGAGAGAGTGCCACGGCACTGTTGTACGGTACAGGGCCCGCGCCAGTTGAATGTACATACCTGCACCATACATGTAGATATACTCGGTGATACCGGTGCCTGCCTTTGATAACGTACGATCGCCATTCAAAAAAGTGGTCGTAAATTCTGGAATAAATCTCTCTCGTACCAACCTAGTCATGTTGGTGGAATAGTCTGCGTAGAATCTTGGCACGACGAAGACAGGATCGCGTTAAATGCACTCTGCGTATCTCGTTAATGGAGAAGTCAGGGCGATCATCGATAAAGAGCTGAGAGGAATGCTCTTTGTGACTAGGACAATAATCGGCGGTGTCGTGGAAGGGTGGACCGGCAGGAGAGCAAATCTCACCCGTTAGATCGGCGTAAGATCGACGCAATGGCTCGTAAGCTCGCCGGACGAGTGGGTATTCCTAATAGGCACCTTTATGCAAGCGTCCCAGCCTCACGATGGGAGGCGTGCCGCGAAAATTGCGTCATTTTTCACGCTCGCCAGTGCAGGATCCGAGTGAAAAATCCGTCCAGCACCTTCCTGCGTCGCAGCAGAGCCAGCAGGAGCTGAGGCTCAGAAGGAAGGTGTTGCCATTGGTATACATATAGAGTGCGCGCACCTAGAGGAAGCGCAGAGCCAACTCTCGTATCCTCACCGCCAGGAAGGACGCGCGTCTTGCTGCGCCCGATAAGATCACGAGTTTATTAATTAAGGCCCCGCGCACTGCCGGACCAAGCCCTTTCAATTCCTTGGCAAACACGCGCTAACACTGCTCACTGTGCCATTACATGTGCCCCCAGCGACTACTAACGCTTCTCTAATTCGATGACCTCCCTGATTCAGGGATATACAGCAAAGAATCCTTACTGGACCTCTCTAATTGTTTAGTGTTAGCTCGATTCGAATAACATTTGCCAGGGTATCGTTTGTAACTCTATCAAAGATGTCCCGGGAACTCTCCATCGAGAGTTGTAAACTATCCTGCGTCTCCATGAGGGAGATAATGGGATTTCATTCTTAGAGGGGATCATCGAGCCTCGACGAGATCGACTTGCGAGCAAAGGCTCGAAATGCTTTCTTCGACGAGGGACGAGTAAAAAGAGCGTGCTCTCACCCCCGGGCCCGCCCGATCATTATGGATTTCGTGCGGTTTTCTTCGGCGTAATAAATTAGTCAAAGGCGCTCATCAATTTTATGACGCGAGTCCATGGCGCGCAGCGATGCCCGAAACATCCTTCGTCCGACACTGCCAGCGCCGGATGGCCTCGAACGTGATGGATGATTTTTCTTTCCCGCATACAACAACACATCGACCAATAAGTACACATATATACGTGTTACGTGTTCGTGTTGGTTAGTTCTCCGATGATCATCGTCGGCTCATTCGCGCGCGCGCGCGCACGCACGCACGCACGCACGCACGCACCACCCGCACACATATGCCCGACAGCAGCTTAGCTTGCACGGCTTGCAAACTCTATCTTCCTCTCACTCTTTCTGTACCACTTTAGCACGAAGTGGTTGCGATTCATGAATAATAAGTGGCGCGAGCCAACTGTTTTGATCATGGTACCTGTTACCTGGATGGTACTGTAATGAGGCCCTATCTCCCTTTTCCCTTCATTAACTCTCGCCCTCCCTCTATCTTCCTTCTGCTCGCCAGTTAATTAAGAGCTCGACACCATGAATTTCCCAGTGACACTCGCTTTTAATGATTCAGTGTCACACACTTCTCCCATCGACTTTGGCATCCTTACATTTTACATAGTTCCGACCAACCTCGAATTATCATAAGCGATCACACATATACACGCTGGCAAGTAATTGAGAAGTGTCGAGATTATTATTATACTCTTGGAAGGAAGAAGTCGTCGCGGGGCGCTGAAGGGGTGAACGGAGGGGGTTCGGTGCGTAACGATTTATTTCATCAGGATTTGCATACGTCAATCCCGAAGTCGACTGGAGGATATCCTGACGTAGGTGGCCGCTCGAACGGCGTCCAGCTCTTTTTTCGAGCACGATACAATATTCATAAGCGATCCCCTATCGTTCGCACGATCAGCGAAACGATTGTTTTCCATGAGCGCGCGTGGTGATGCGCCTTGCATGTTCGGTTCCTTTCGTCAGGCGTATTCGGTCCATGGTCTTCCATAGACAAAGCCCCCGTACACAGGGAAAGAAGAGGCCCATGAGAGAAGAAGACTCGAAGAGAGTTGGGACTCCTTCATCGAGCTTTACACACGGAGAGGAGAGGATCGATATATATCCGTATACGGGCGGAGGAATGATAAATGGCCGTGTCGAGAGATGCGCGGATAACATAATGAGACGTATTGTGCTCCGTGAAGGACCCACGAGGACCCGGCGAACTCTCCTGAGGCCCTGCGGCCCTCCGAAAATTTCGACGCTCCATGGAGAAACGCTCTTCTCTCTCTTTCTTTCTTCTTCCCCTTTTCACTCTCTCTTTCTCTGCCTTGCCAACGTCTACCTTGACTTTCCCAGAATCGCCACTTTTTAATACAAGCCCACCAGATTTCCCTCTGCCGACGTAACGCTCATTCGGCGAAGCCATTCTTTTCACTTTCCACCGACTCTTCCAAGTAGAAACCCTCCTCCAGGGACTTGGAACTTGAGCCATTTACGTCAAGTATGTAGAGAAATGCTGGTTCGTTTAAAAGCTGTATTTCATTCAATCAATTGGCATTTGGGGTCGAATACCGACCTCGATTTAATTCCTCGTGATTAAACGATTACAAGCTGGCTGCCAAAACATCCGGCAATCATTGAAGGAGGGCTAGCAGGTATTGTTCGATGGGATATCGATACTATAAAGAGAGAGAGAGAAGGAGGATGTTTGCCGGAGGTTGGCCCGTGACCAAGAAATACGACAGGTTACAAGACGAGTAGGTCTTGACAGGGTTTGGTTGGGTCTTGGAGGAGCGGAAAAGGAGAGCTGGTTCTCGCGCGCGCTCTCCGGACAAGGGACAAGGGGTGATCAGGGTGGCTCGGGGTGAGAAGTGTAGAAGTTGGAGGTTAGGCTAGGGGTTAGATAGGATAGGGTGTGTCGTCATGGCTACGCAGCAGGGGGGCGGGGCAATCGATACACCCTCGGCTCACGCACTAAGCGCACGCAATGCGTTTATAACACAATGAAACAATGACCGCCACCGCAGGAAGGGAGCGCCGCCGTTAAGGGCCACCGCCGCCGTCGCGCCTTCCACTTCCGATCTATTCCCTACTGTCGCCAATTCCACTCCCTCCCCCTTTCTTTCCGCCCACGCACCCGGAAGGGGGTGGTGTCCTTTACCGCCTCCCGATAGACCGATCGTAAATTCATTTTTCTTACTTTCACTTTCCTCTCTCTCTCTCTTCCTCCCCTTCCGAGAAGTGTCCACCTGACAGTGATCGATCTCGAATTACGACGAGAGACTCTGGCAAGGTGCCGGACACCTATCTCTAATCTCTACCGTACAAAAGTTCTCTTCTCTCACTTAAGAGAGAGAGAAAGACGTCATGGCAGTCCGTGTAAATCGTCTTACCCCTTGAAAATCGTGGTACAATTGACTAAAGAGGATTTGCCGCGACGCGTGAGACAGAGAACGTTTTGCGTCCTTGGAGAGAATGAGAGAGAGAGAGAGAGAGAGAATCTGGCTTTAGAAAGCGTGAAACTGAGAATAGTCCGGAGAGCAAATTGTTTGGCCTCGCGAAACAGGAATCCGATCGTCGGCCAGTGACCATCGACTATTCTCGCCCACGGCTCGATTCCATAAGCGTTCAGAGAGAATAGTGATCGTTTCCGAAATCGTGTAAGAAAATCGCATTGTCCCAACTAGGCTGCTTTGCCTTCCCTCGTCTTTTCTTTCTACGGACGAATCCTCTTCGTTTCATCGTTTGCGGCGCGCGCGCTACAACAATGATGCACCGCTACGCCTCGACCGACAATGGATGGGAACCACCTGAAAACTCACTCGGACAATGAGCCCACCAGTGTATCATTCGGTCGTTTATGAGTTCGCGCTCGTTTATCATTGGAGCGCCGTACATTTTTCATCGTCACTAGAAAAGCGACTTTCTTGACTCGCTTGATCTAGAATACCTCGAGCAATGTAGATAATTGTACGAATTAAGAAAAAATCGAGTTCAAGAATCCATTTATAATCATTAAGAAAACTGACTAGAACAAATTCGTTCATGAATATCCCCGATTTTTGGAAAGGGCTTCCTTCCAAGTACTATTCTAAGTGATTCAAGAGTACATGATTCATGTTGAAGGGTACCTTAGCACCGATCGCGATAATGGAAAGTTATCTGCTAGGTGAGATTGGTGGCGAGATACATCGGTAGGTGTGATAGGATCGCTCTAGGTCGGAGGACTAACAAAAGACGGGAGGTGCAAAGGTGAAGCGGTTCGCACGGTGATCCAGGTGGAGAAGCGTTTTACGCGGGTTAGCCCAGAGGAGAGCGAACGTTGACGATCTCCTCTCGTTCTCCTCGAGGAAAAAAGAAATCATTAGGCGTCTAGCACGTTGGAACTCGAGAAATGCAATAACTCAGAGGATACGCTTCTGACACCCGGAGCTCTCCGGCCGCTCGCACTCTCTTGCCCTAGGCCAGAAACCGCGCACCTGTCCAGGTAGGCGGAGTTGCTCGGACGCTCTTCCAGGAATCTGCGCTGAGGAAGGCTCCAGCCTGTCTGCTAAGATCAGGATCATCAGGATCGTCAGTTTTGTCTAGGAGCACGCGGCGCAGCTCGCCTTAATGAGTTTTTGCTCGACTCGTCCAACTAACCGTAACCCACGTGTCCTCATCGGCTTCTGAAAATCATCGGTATTCGTAACTTCGTAGATAAACACACTCGTATGTAAATTTCAATTTACTCGATGACCTTTCATATATTATTCTTCGAAATTCTTATTTACTAATTCGTGCAAGAACGGATTCCTGTTTTAGTACCTTTATTTTGCAACATCCACAGAAATGAAAGAACGATCCTTTGTAAAATGATTGGAGAACAAAAAGATGAGGTGCTCGATCAAGTATACATTTCATTCTAGTCATTTATCTTATCCCACTGACAGGAGAGCACTTCTCTGTCGAGTTCGCATCCCCGAATTCCATAATTAGCGTGCGAATTTGGATCGGCTCGCAGTTCGCTCGGCTCGTGCGTTGCGCTCGGCATAAAAGAGATATTATGAGCGATACTGGGCGCGCGGTGTGTGGCCGGATCGCGTTACGATCCGCGCTCGGGACATTCATTTAAAACGTCGTCGCTTCATAAATCATGGCATGCTAAGTGCGCGCGATCGCACGTCGCACGAGCGCATCCCTCCACTGATTATTGCACGCTCGCACCCGTACATCGATGACTGCTTACCTAGCAGCCCTATAATCTGCAAATCTACACCTTTTAAACATACCTCAATCATATGGTTATCTTTTATAATCTTTCCATTCTCAAGAAGACGTTTATATGAAGTCAAATGCAGCTTAGCTTTTAAAGAGCTTCACTTCTCTGAACTGTAGAAAATGACAAATATAGAAAAAAAAAATCCCAAAATGTTGTGCAGAATAAACATAATTTTACTAAAAGATACGAAATCAAAGACAAAGCAAGAGCCGAATAACATTTCTACGTGTTAGAAGAATAGTAAGAGGAGCGAGGGAGTGAGGTGTGGAGGGGGCGAGAGGTCTCGAAATGATACGACAGGATGGGACAGGAGTGAAGAGGCTGGAGGATCCGAGTCGAAAGGCGGCAGGCGCGGACATATGGACCGCGAGAGTGACGGATGGCCACATCGCATTTCGCGGCTCCATATCTCCCCGATTTCGCGGGTGTAATTCCCGTAAAGTCGTTTCGGGCAACCCTGTCCCACCGCCGCGCATCCTCTCCCAACTTCTTCCTTTTCTCCTTCTCTCTTTCTTTATCTCGCACTCCTGCCCGTTATCCTTCTGCTTGCCACTCGCTCGCTCTTCTCTTGCTACACACTACTACACCAAGCGTCGTCCGTCTATTTTCTTTTCCCTTGATTTCTGTCCGCCGTGCTTCCAGCTCTTTTTATTGCCCGGCGTGCATACCATTAGCCGCCGAACGTTAACGGCCCCGGCGACCTCTAGCTTCGTCGGGTAATTACCGGATCATAGCCGAAAAGCTCCGGCTCCCACGGGAGAGAAAGAATCTCTCGCAAGCGCGCAACTCTTCTGGGAGAGACTCGCGTGGGAACGAAGAGAGACATATACTCTCGTGGGAGATATGAATATTGCTTGGTTAAAGATCGATTTGAGTGGAATAAGATCGGTGATGTTTGATCATTTGGATGCTGTGAAATTGAATCCTCTTGGAGGGTATTCGAGATGCCCTATTAAGGGTGGAAATGTTTATCTTAACGGTTGCGACATCTTACACCCTCCTGGAAGGAAGTCCAAAGCCTTGTTTGTCCAGGTCGGTTCTCTTTATCTGGGAATCTCTCTGTCGCTCATTGCGCAAGAAGAACTGATTAATTACGCATCTCCGGAGCGAGCCGGTAGCAGGAGGCTCTGTCTCTCTCCTTCTCTCTCTCTTTCTCTCTGTGGAGAAGCCAGTGTACGGGCGGCGATCGTTCCGAACAACAATGTGGCCTTCTCTCCCGTGGTTGCTGGGCCACTCGTGCAACGTGCGACTACTCAGCCTCTTGCTCTCTCATCCCTCCCGCCTGCCGGCGGATCCTCTCTCTCGAGAGCGAGGAGAATCGATCCTGCCCTCAGCATTGTGTCCCTTTTTGTCGGCCCGCTGCCGCGAAATATTGCCCGCACCAACTTTTCGCCGACTCTCCCGTAACCCCGCCAACCTTTCCTCTTCTTCCCTTTCGTCGCCCTTTTTTCTCTCTTCTTCTTTGCCGCTCGAATCAATCGTAAGCGGGCGCAACGAGACTTTAATGACTTTAAAATCACATCGATGCCGATCGATCACTCAACAATGAAACAGGTGCAGTGTTTTGTGGTTCGAACGTATAGGGAAAGATCGAATCGCTGGGAGAGATGAAATGGGTAAATGAGGAGAGGAGAGAGTGAGAGTTAAGGAATAATTAATTCGCACGCAATGGGGAATGAAGATATTTCGGTCAATGAGTCAATGGGCTCCTTGGCGAGTCAGTCGGCCCGAAAGCAGCCAGCCCCCTTTGCAAACTCATAATTAGACCCCGGGGTCTGCTTCTGACACGTTCATCCCCCATCCTCCCCGCCCCATATACGCAAGGGGCTCCGATAATACTCGGGGTCGCGTGTATATCGCACAACTTGGCGCACGACTTCCCTCTCGATTGCTCGTGAAGACCTATAATCGGCACTGAGTTTCCCTCGATGAAGTCGATGTCACCAGAGTCCATTTAATCAACCCTCGCTACAATACTCTTCCTATTTTCCACTTATAATTGTATTAATAATATATTATAATATTTCTTTTACACCTATGCCTTTTCCAAATCCAGGTTAATCATATCACACTTTTTATTTAGTCGTTGTATTATGTAAGAAATATAAGAGTATGAAAAATAACAATTTGCTTGAAAGGTTGAAATAAAAAAAAAAGTAGGCTACTGTTAGCATGCTCGATAAAGTGCACACGGATCGCACTGCGGGACGCGGTGTCGGGGGTGGCAATGTTCGAGAGAGGGTGGGTCGTCATAAATAATGCAAATAATCACGGGAGCGGTCTACCCCTGTTTTCTGTGACTCGCAACGTTAGCTCGCGACGAGGCGCGAATTCATCGAGCCGAAGGACAAAGGGCATCGCGGCAACCGCAGACTAACAACGTAAATCATCCCCTCGGCTTAACACTCTATGCGCAATGTCTCACCCCCTTCTCATCCTGCGCCCTTCTACCATCCAAGCTACTATCGCTCTACTTGTCCCACTAACTCAAGTTCCAGTCTCCTCGAAAAGAATCTACGATACACCACTCACACAGTTATGAATAGAATATTAATGGGAGGGAAGGTAAGTTCGCCCCGAAGTTCTCCGATTTCGGAAATCGCCAGCATCCGGAACCGGTGGACGGGCAAGGCGGGAGGCGTGGAGAGAACCCCACGACAATGTGAGAGGACACCAACACCAGGGGGATTTATGAGCGTGATATATACGCGCAATCGGAAATCGGGAGATATTATTACGAAGCCGTGAGTGATATACGAGCACCGGAGGAAAGTTATGCTCCCCTTTTTGGCAATGACCAAACTGGCATAAGCTTCCGATCCTATCTACTTTCGGCCCGTTACAAGGAACATCCTTGAGAATCTAGTTAACTATACGCAAAAATCCAGTGTGAAACTGGGCCCGCGTGTTCCGTCATACAGTGTATACAATAATACAGTATACATATATCCGGCGGTCTGTATTTTTTAGCCTGAATCAACATCCGGAAATACGTGGGTTTGTTTTGCCAAGCGAGCCGCCGGAATTGATAGAGTTAACAGCGAGCCGAAGGCTGAAGTATGCATCTGCCTTGCGTCAATTAGCCGAAGCCGTACCGGGTGCGCCCGCGCGCGCCCGCCTGCTTCGATTTAAATAGTCCTAGTCACTTTCCCCGATTCATCGTGTGTCAGTTGGGGGCTTTGTATCTCTTGGGTGTCTAAGCGAAATTAATTAGGATCGCCAGGAGAGCTTCCTTTAAACGCGAGGCCTGGCAACCTTACCTTCACAGGCACGATAAATTATCAGGAGGCCTTTTTATCAAGACTGGTATTAACATGTGTACGTAGGGGCAGTGCGCGACTACCGGGCAGCGTTTCTTTAGGGGAAAAGGACTTTCGGTCGATACTTGTGCGGTGCTCTTTGCACGTCGCCGGCGTACACTCACCGGCGACGAGCCTGTCTACACCGGAGCCCGCATAGTCAATGCAAATGCAAGACTTTTTCCCGTGGGATTATGGTCGGCGCATTCAACAAATTGGCGATTTTTCTTGCCGAGCGGGGCCGAGCCCGCCGCCACGATCTGGGCCTCTTTGGGTCTCTGGGTCTCCGTCTGCCGGGACGCGGGGCCAAGCTTTATTGATGAGATCGTTAATACGCTCGATCGGACGAGGTTTTGCCGGGCGCGCGGACGTCTATCCATCGCGATCGGCGACCACCCGATGCGCCTCGTCTCCTCGACACCGTGCAAAAAGGACTTAACTCAACTACCGTGCGGCCACTGTCTCCTACCTGAAATTTAAACGTTACTCTCGCCAACCAGCCGCTAGTTACACCGACTGCCTCTCAATTAATTTCTTAAACCTTATCTAATAATCACTGGTACATACAAAAATATCAATTCCAAGAGAACTAAAAAAAAATCATATATCCAGTTTAACTGGAATGATTGTCGGCATGTGGGTCTGTGAACTGTGTGTCCTTGAATTGAACCAAGAGAGGAATCACTTCACCGAGAATTGCAGCTATCAATCTCTCAACTCGATGTACAAGATCAGCCGTGTAAAGGGTGGCCCCGATGTCAAAGGATATGTTCGATCAGTTCGATGTGACCGAAGCAATGTACGATAACGCAAGGAGGACGGATCGCCACCGAAGGAGGTCCCTTCTGATTATTCGTCTCGGGGAGTACATTTCGTCTCAATAAGTCCGAGGGAGTTGGGCAGCGCGCGTAAACGGTGGGTCCACGTTTTTCTGGCGGGGTTCGGCCTCGAAGAAGAGAATGAAGAACAAGAGGGGGGGAGGCGATGGAAGACTGGTGTCTGGCACGAAGAGCGAGAGGGAGAGAAATTGGGAGGCGATCACGACTTATCCGCGTATATTGGCGGGGGTACTGGCATACATATTGCATGCGACACGGACATATTTATTGGGCATCTCTATATGCCACCGCTAAAACACTGCTCGCCGCAAATGAATAAGGTATTTCGTTCCTCCTCCACCATGATTCCGGCCTCCTGGCAGTGGCTTTTTGCTGGTAGTGCGCGTGCACTCGAGCTCTACCGCTTATGCCGATTTCGTGCACTCTCGCAGGTGATCACCGGGTTCGATTTATGGTGCCACTTGTTCTCTTGGCTAAGCCTTTTGCTTTCTTGGATCAAGCGTGCCTTGGAGAAATCCTGCGGGATACTGCGGAATTCTCGTGGCAAGACTGCCGACTGCAGTGTGTGTAATGCGGCCACTGCACTGCGCGGCCCTGAGCACAAAGAGATCGTTAATCGAGTGACGGCATTACCAGCGCGGAGGACACGGCCCATTTCTCCGACTGTCCTCCGGATGCTCGACTTATTATTTATCTTCCTACCCGGCTCAAGTTACTTTCGACGATATCTCTAATGTCCCGGCCAGTGCTGCCGAGTTCCCGTATTCTATTTCACTTAGCGAGCGAGCTACACGTGTAATTCGTGAGAGGGGAAGCACCAACTACGCATTTAACAAACCAGCACGATTAATAGACTACGACTTTTTTCCCGACAATTCTCTTATGAAGAATTCCTAATGAAAACAATAAGAGCGTCTGTTATGAACATCTGAAATGATCAATTTCTGAGACGCGTGTTCGAATTTTATTGAAATCTACAAATCTACACTGTCGATATTCTATCTCTGCATTCCTAGACGAAGAGGAGTGCCAGATATTCGAGGTATCTTAAGTGAATATGGCCAAAGACAGAGATGGTAGGAGGTTATGCTATACAATGGGACAATCCCTGACTTGATTTTGTGTTAGGCGAGCGAGATTGGCAGCCGGTGGCGTGTCTCGCTCGCACCAGTTGGTAGACAGGCGGGTTCTAGGGCAGGGCCGGTGTGTAAGCGTGCTGGAGCGGGTTGGCGCGCGGGCGCGCGTCGTTATACGTGCGAGCAGATACAGTAGCAGTTCGGTGGCGATGTGATCCTGTCTCCGACAGGAGAGTGCGCCGCCGCTGCCGCCCCCGCGATTACAGAGGAGGTAGAACGACGAGGAGCGACGGGGTCGAGGACTGGGGACCATCCCCGAATGTCTCTGCCTCTGACAGCTCGACCCACCCTCCCCTACCCACTCTCGATTCACCCGCTACCCCTGTGTCTCAGTCGCCAACTACACAACGTCTCCCACTGTCTTTACCTATGGCAAGTGCACCCTGCGATACACTTGCATCCTCCACTAAATACAACACCAACCATCCTACAATCCCAAGATTGCATTCTGCAAATGATACTCTCAGCTCGTTCTCTGACTTGGATTAATTAATCGAAGATACACTGGCGAACGATGAATAAGTGAAGTAATGGATCACGAATTATTGAGAGCGGTTTAATTAGGCTTGGAGAGCTGAAAGGGCTTGCTAATAATTTTCGGGGTATATCAGGTTATACAGGAAACGGACGTCGTTCTCTTAGGGTCGCTTCTCGTGTCGTCGCGAGACGTGGCAGTATCTCTTTAAAGGTCGTCTGGACGTCTGCGTTTGGCAGGGGGTCCCCGGCCCATTCGTTCCTTCCTTCGAGAGCTAGGGACTGGCGCATTAACATTCCGGCATCGAAATTATTTATAGCTTCATCCGAGAGATCTCGAGATGTAAATCAGACATTTCTCTAATTTGGGATCTCGGCCGTCGCGCGCGCGCCCGCTCGCTCGCTTGCCTTCGGACAGTTCGGAACTATATACACGTGGGTGGAACATCTTGCGTTCACTGGACAGACTGACACTGTGTTTCCCTTTGGAAAAGATCAAGCTGGAATCGTTGCTCGTAAATTAACGAGTTTAGACGAGCCCTTTTATTTCCCGAGAGGTGAGCCTCGAGTTCGTTGAAGAAGAATATTATTGAGACTGAAGAGTGAGAGACTTGAATTTCCCTACTGACAGAAACGTTAGGTAAGAGGATTGGTAGTGAGTGGAAATTGAAGAAGGCAGTAGACTATTTCATCAAGCGTTCCTCCAGTGGTGGAGAGCTTTCATCGACGAAACCGAAGTCTGATGGAAAGGCGTCAGGCAGCGATTAGCAATCGCCGTGTGGAACTAAATGGCGAAGCGGTGAGTGTGCGGAGTGGCGATGGGAGCTTGCACAGAAGGAGGCTGCTGCTTGGAGCTCTCACAGGTGGAGAGAGGACACTGAGAGTGCCCGGCGGGAAGACAGAGGAAACTGGCCGGTGGTAATTGGCGGGCAAGACGGATGGCGGTACTTATTTGCACTCGCTCTTCGGAATTAAAAGTACCGAGAGGCGCGCTCATTAATCTCGTCGCGTCCGCTTGGAGAGAGCAAGTACTCTCGGAGAGACGTCGTGCGAGAGAAAGAGAGTGCGAGTGATGAGGACGCGCTAAGAGAGCGCGTCGGGATTGCAAGAGATCGGCGAATGAGCGAGCGAGCAAGGAAGCGAGAGAGCGTGAGTTGAACGGTGGCGAGGAGAGGGTTGCTGAGGCTACTGGCGAACGCGCACACCGCAGGATGTAATCGCCGGACAAACTGAAGGTCCGCGGACAATTTCCATCAGCAAGATTTACGCGAGTTGGACACAATCAGCTTGTTCCACGTTACTCGAGCGGCTCGGCTCATCCGTTACATCTACGCTAGGAGGACTACTCTCGCACACCACTTATATCCCATCCCCTTTCATCCAAGAATCAGGGGAAAAGTACTACTTTCCATCTGATATAATCTCGCACTGGCAGTTGCTACTTGTTTCCGGAGTCCTTGAATACGCTCGTTGATCCTAGGTGGAGTGGTCCTGGAAGGCCTGGAAGGTCTGGAATCTATACGTAGGTGAATGCAAAGGCGAACAAAGCGAGCGAACGACGAAGACAAAGGCCATTCTCGAGACTTCCACCCTGCGAAGAGCGTTCTTCCATCTTCCACCCGGGTTATGGTGGCCGAGACGAGCTGACTCGGGCGAAGCTACCATTTCTCGGCCAGTGATTGGCTCCGCGGGGGGTGGCACATGCGTACTCCCCGACTGCTCCCGCTGCCCACATTAACATTCCTAACATCACTTCTTGCTGCGCTCTTTGCGCGTGATAGATTGTGCCAGCCGCTTTTTGGATAGCGCGCTCCTGCCTTCGCAGCGCGTTGCCTTCCACAGAGAGCGAAAGAAAGAGAGTGAGAGAGAGAGAGAGAGAGAGAGAGAGAGAGAGAACCATCTTCACAGCCTCTCGGACACCCCTTCTTCTGCGTTACTGCCGCTACCTCCTTATCGCATTCGATTTCGTAAAGCCTTCACTATAAGTGGATCTGTCTTTTTCTCTCTCACTCCATTTTTCAATCGTATTTCGCATAATACTACATTTCACTCTATAATCTTATTAAACATCTAAAGAACATATTGAAAATTCCCACCTCATCTTGACAATCTTATCGAAGTATTAAAACACTCGAATCCAATCGAGTTATAAATCCAACATCCCGGAAACGATTCGATCCTTAAAAAAGCTCCCGTGAAAAAAAGAGTGTGCCCCAGGAGGAACGACTTAATTACGGCGTGCGCGAGGAGGCGCTGTACCCTGCCGATCAGCGAAACGGGACCTCTCTCGCTGCGGATCCCGCAGCATCTTTGCGGTACACCTACCTGTGTACGGAGTATAATCGCGAGACTACTCAAGAAGGCAGGCAACCGTTGATGCGAGGGGCATATTGGCTCGACGGGGGTGCGCGCCTCGAGCGAAGCTCGAAACGCGGACGTAACGCCGCAAGCCCGAGAGAACTGGGCCTGATTCTTGGGCCCACGTATTACTGTTCTCCTTCTCTCTCCTTCTCTCTCTTTCTCTCTCCTTCACTCTGGTTCTTTCACGCGGCATGCTTATTCGTACGTACACTGGTTCGCCTGGCTTCTCGATTCGCTGGCGGAGCTTCGTCGTGCGCATTGGCCTCTGGAGGTCCCGATGGCGGCCGGGTCACCCTCTTCGTCCGTGGGCCTGCTTCCTCCCGTCGTTCATCCTCCTCGCTGGTCGGGGCCTTTCTCCGCTCTTTCGTTGAGCTTTCTCCCCCGCCCGGCCCCGCGCCATCCGAACCCCCACCCTACCAACATACGAGCACGCGATCCTCGCGCGTGATTTAATGCCTTCCGAGCTGTGCTCCTTATTTATGCACCGAACAAGCGTACACGCTTAGCCAGGACGAGAGAGAAAGAGAGAGAGAGAGAGAGAGAGGGAGAGCGAAAGAGAGGAAGGGAGGAAAGAGAAGGGGAATAAGGGCTGGCGACGGTTAAGGCCGCGCTGCTATGGGATATAGCAGCCGGAGAGCGGCAAGCCCGACAAGCAACGGGCCCCCAGAGTCTCGCATATACGGACCTCGCATATTATAGAGGAGTCTCGGGGGCCCCAACGACGATATTAAAAGGAGCACCAAGAACCCCTCACCTCCCGAGCTCCAGAGGTGAAGTGCACACGCGAGAGGGCCCAAATATAGACTCGCTCGAAATTAGTAACTCCTCTTTGTCCCTGGTACTCTCGAGAACGTACACGTGTCTTCCTCTCCTCTGCAACGAGAGTCCTCGGATCTCGATGGTGCCCTGTTAGCTCCGTGGTAATCGCGTGTAATTCTGGACGCGGGAGCAATTAATATGGCGGAAAGACATTGCCGAGATCGTACAAGGATGATGCTTGTTTGCGTAAGTCGAGGAAAGTAGATTGTGTTCTTAGGGAAAGGGGAGAACGGGGGGGGCTGAAGAAGATTGTAGATTAAGAAGTCGTTCCTCAATCTGTGGTTACACGCTCGTTGCACTGGACTTACCGTGACACTTCTTACTTGATGTGATGTAAGAAGAGTGAAGAGTCTCTGAGAGAAAGAAAGAAAGGGGCAGTGGATGGTGGTTGCGACAGTGTATAAAAAAGAGCGGGGAACAATTTGTCAGGGGGAGTAAAGGGCCATCTATCTCGCGCTATGACTGAAGAATGCGAGGAACGATCGCGAGGGTATTTCATTCGTTTGTAATCGTCCGCGTATCACCACGCCGCAGTATTCCGGGAATGCGGGGCCACGGGGAAGAGAACGCACGGCAATTAGTCCCCCGGGCCATTCCCGTCGAACAGTCCCCCAAATATCAGAAAGGAATATCTACTCCGTACCATGTTCATATTAATATATTCGTTGATTAAATTATCGATGTAGAAGATCATTCACATTGTCATTCGTATCGAATACTGTCAATGTGATAATTTTTATTTAATGTATCAATTCGTCGAATAAGGTCTAATGAAATCTTTCCTGCCCGGAACTACTCGATCGAACAAGGCGATCTCGTTGAATCGCAATTGTATCGAGACACAGCTGCGCTGTTCGTAGAGAACAACTGCGAGGATGTGCGCCCGGCGGTAAGGTCAGTCTGGCAAGGATCACCTGCTCGTACTCGGCGTTACTTACCGTGCCGATTGAACGAGCGTGCGATAAAGAGTGGGGCAGAGTGTGCCGAGTGTAGCGAGTGTAGTACCGGGTGGCTTGCAAGGCACCCGAGAAAATGGGTCGAAGTTAAACGTATGTATCTCGAGGAGGCCGATTGCCCGGAGTTTGAGGGGGCGAGGGCGACGTGTCACGAATTTACGAGGGCCGCTCCGATATATCACGCGTGTATGCATCAGATAGGAGTGCTCGGCGATTTACGGCAATGATAAGCGGAGCTTTCGCTGGCTATGCAAGAGAAGGAGACTGGAACGACGGGGTTACGCGACTTCGATCATTAGGTTGGTCCGATGATGAATTATTATCTCGATTAACGGTATTGGCCTACTATCAAGCACTCTTGGAACTCCAGTTACTTCGGTGAACTGGTTCAATGAGTCGAATAATCCTTTCACGTGCTTTATGCGACGAGTCCACTAATTAACTAAAGGCACTACTCTCATTGTCGATGATAATGTCGCTACTTTACTTCTCGGGGACAGCTTATCCATAATGTCGCCTCTCGTGACTCGCTCGCTCTCCCAATCCGGTGAAATCCACTCGTTCCTCGCTCGCGCCAGTGTGTGTGTTTAACGACAGCCTGATTCACGTACGAGCGACCACGGGATGCCCGGTAATTTCCTCTCGGCGCTGATGATTTCTGATTTCGCAGTGTGCGTGCAATTCAACTCTGCGCCAGGTTAATTCCGTCCATGCGGCGAACGCCGCTTAACGTAACAACCGAGTAGTTAAGGTCGTCTTAACAAAAATAGGACAGTTTCGCCTTAATGAATTTACATTCCCAAGGCGCGCTCTTCTCCTCGAAGAGAACGTTGAAGGCGCTGCCAATAATATCCGCTGTTAATACTTGCCAAGAAGATCGATCTACTCTCGACTAATTAAAATGCGCGCGCTATTTTCCCGCGGAGCTTGTTACGCGTGCTATAAAGAGCGAAGCTTATTAACGTCATTATTAAAGTACCGGGGCCGAAGGGCATTCCAATTGTCCGGAAATCGAGAGTCGTCAGTGGGACAGTGTTCTCAGCGGTGGTGGTCGGTACGGCCTTTTTAAGAGGCGCTTGACAGTGTCGTTAGGTTAATCCGATTTATTGTGGATTTCTTTTCATTAAGCCGCACTCGTTATGGGAGGTGCGCTCGCGTTGTGCTCGTTGCTGGCGCATCTACCAGGGGATAATGTGCCCGATGGAAATGCCGACATCTCTTATAATTAGCCGTTTCCCTTGACCGGCTACTTAAGCTCCCACGTCAGTCCTCCCTTAACCCCTGAGCTACCAGGAGTTAAGGATCCTGTAAACGTCCGTAGCGGCTGGGCAATTTTAATTGTAGTTTGTGCCGAGAGACGAGTACTGCGAGTGCCTCGACTGATAGCTAAGGCTGAATGCACACTATCATTGAGAATAAATCACAGCTAGAGCTTGATATAACTCTCGCATACTTTAAATAAATAATATTACTTCGATTCCCAGATCTTATTTATACGACTTTATGGGTAACAAGCTTTTACAGGGATCTTCAAAATGAATCCAGTACACTTGGATGAATACGATATGAGAAGGTGGAGAGTAATGGTTGAGTTCGCTCGCGTTAATGAATTTTCCATGGGAATCGGGCGAGGGCACCGTTGACGTAAACTGTGAGGGGTCCCTTAAAGATTCGTGGAGCAAAGATCGTGAAAGAGGAGCTCGAGGTCGAAGAAGTGAGAAGAGAGAAAGAGAAGAGGGAGTACGGGAGAGAGGAGAGCGGGAGCAACGATGGCGGGAGGAAAAGAATTTTAATTGCCAGAGCAACCGAGAGGAGCGAGCGTCCGGCTTATGGCTATATGTATAGTAACCACCATAAGGCCGAGGTCGAGTCTGCTGTCCAGTACAGAGCTGGGAACCAAACAGCTTGGTAGCCAATGGGATCATATATCAACTACTGCTCCGGTAGGCAGCCAACAAAATGGCGGACGCGATTAGATTGTTGTTTCATCCCGAGGGTCAGCGATCTCGATTTACCCTTTTTGCGCCCACCGAGCACGAAATGCATCTTGGAGTCGGGAGCCTCGGCCCAATCGGCGCACTTCTTCAATACTGCGCCCGCCATTCCTTGAGAATCCTGGCGCCTGACTTTCGACGGCTACCGCTAATAGGCTCCGCTCGTTAAAAACGAGTCTCTTTTTCTCAAAAAAGCTTAACGCGCACCGTAAGGGTACAACCCACTGCGCGTCAAGTAGATTAAGTTCGTCTGAGATCAACCTGACGAAAATACAGTCGCCGAATAAAGAATACATGTTTATCGAGTAATATGTACCAAATTAACAAAAGCTTGTCGAGTGATTGATTTAGATACGGGTCCAGAATTTCCCTTAAGTATTGGTCAAGGTGTTCGAGCAACAGCGCACGTGTTATGGTGGGTGAGCGAGAGGAGAAGGCAGTGGCGGCTGGCGATGCGCAATTAACATCAGCCGATGCTAATTTTGACCCATATAGCACGTAAAAATGTTCGGCGAGCATGTGCAATACAATTGCTCGAACACAACGTTTACCTCGCTGACCTGTCCGTAAGAACGAGCCACCTGCTCCGAGATATCTCGCCGTTATCGCGACGATATCCGCTCCCTCGGCACAACTCCCATCCACATGAAAACAAGCCCACGAAATCCGGAAGAGTAACGTGGCGCCTTTATTGCTCAGATACATACGAAATAATATCGCGGCAATGGCGCCTCGAAATTCAGCGACGCACTTAACGCGGAAGGAAGGAAGTTGTATTTCGAGAGCTAACGAGACAGCTCGCAGCTCGAGGCAACGCGCTTCCGAATGTCAGGCCCATTGGCATCATTATCGGCCCGGCATTGAGTCACCGTTAAATTGACCGTTTTGCTTTCGCCACGAGATACGCGTATCACTTTGCCTTCGAATTGCAAGGTGTTTTTTTTTATGTACCTGTTGATTATTTACTTTGACGCATTCTTGTTGCGAGGATCGTCATTTGTTCTATTGAATTTTGTGAGTTTTACTTTTAAGTGAGTGGAATAATGTTAAAAGGAAATTTTGAAGAACGGATTAAAGTTTTTCTTATCGGATTGTAGATAATGGTAGATACGATCTTGAGGATAGGTTGTTGTTACAAGTTTAGCTGCTTGTTACCGCAGAATGCAATGGGAGTTTCGGAGGAAAGCGCGCAAGTGCACCTTGCGCAATGCAAGGCGAAAGAGGGACACGGTAGTATCCATCAAGATGTCGGGCTGGCCTAGCTCTGTGTGGGTGGTTGCACTCAAGAACGGGTACACCTGCCCAACGGAGCCTCAGTGTTCGCTCCTCTTTCTCCCTCTCTCTCGCCATCGCTTTCTCTCGTTGCGCCTTCTCCACCTTTATGCGCACTGTCCACGTCCGAGAGCTGCATTTACATACGTGCGGTTCGCGCCAACACAATGTAATTGTTACCTCATAATGCTTGTTCCACACTGCGGCACTCGGCCGAGTCGCATTTCACCTGACGACTCACTCGAACACGAGAGCGTCCAAGTACTCCACGAGAATTTGACTCTCTAATGTATGTATACTTCGCGCATATCGATTATTCGATTTTCTCAAAATAACTATCCGAAAGGTCAGAATTACTTCACCATCGAAAAAAAGGAAGAAAAAAAAAACCTACCGGATGTTCACCTCGAGTGACAGATACAATCACTTGTCCTCGTCCGATGACATCAGGGAATCATTACTTTCGGTGCGGTCATTAAGCATGGCTAATTTAATTCTCGCCGGCGGTGAATTACGTCCGGTGGCGATGGTTCGCATTCAAATTAGCCTGCGATCAGGACACCAAGCCTACCTGCGAGAGGTGCTTTAATTGCGCGCGCGTGTGTTCCCGAGCGCACGCTCGATATTCAATTACGGACTTTAAACGGGCCTGTCGCTCTTTTCCGGCTGGGCAGCGCCACGGAAACGCTGAAAGTCGCCCTTTCGGGGTTACTTTACGGTTATGAGTGGCCGTATAAAGACGACCGGCCGGCAGCCAGCCGTAAGACTGTAACAACGGGGATAAAAAACGAGTGGGCATAAAGTAGACAGTGGGAGACAGGAACGGTTTCGGTTCGGGGCCCGCGCGGCTACGTGGAAACCCAGGCGATTAAAAAAATATGACGAGCATTCATTTCCACGATCATAAAATCATTAGCATAAGAATTCCTCTACCTGCTAGGCCCCCGCTCTCGCCCTTTCTCTCGCTGTCTCTTCCGTGGCGCGGGCCCGGAGAGGAGCAGGGCCCGGAACGCGGCCCAGGTCGAGGGCGCCTCTCTGACACGACGATTTTCGTGATGCTCTTGCTCGCCTCGTCCTTCCCGGCTGATTTATAAACATATAATGTGACGAGGGTGTGGTCCCGCTACCACATAATGATAGGCCAACGTTAATTACGTTTGGTTAAGTCATTTATGAGCGCCCGCCCGCCCTCGACCGCCGTTTGACCCCCTCAAACACTAAGAACCCGGCGTGCAAAAATTTCTCTATCCTTTACACCATCGTAAATTAACTCTTAGCAACACTGTTGTCGATTTCTTTCAGTTACGTCTCAATAGATTCTACATGATTCTATGTCCAGAAATTTTTCTTACAGTAATATGATAATATTATTTTATCATATTGAAGGAATGATCGAGATGTTCAGTTGGTAAATTAGTCCTGATTTATGATATGTTTGTTCTGAGGGGAAAGGAGCTCGATGTCTATTGAGTAGCAGGGCGAGCGAGGAAAGTATTGTTCTGTGTTTGGGCCGACCAGGGAATCTCCTTGGTGGATGGCGGGCACGCACGTGGTCTTTTTGGTACGAGGAGAGAAATGATAAAATATCTTGTGGGCCCCGCGCGCCTTTCTTCCGAGGCTCGTGTCGAGATCAAACACCGTGGTGGTGGTGGCTAGAGACTCCCACAGTCCAAATGGTGAGGCGAGTTGAAATATCGCGCCGGGCCTCCCTATATGTTAATCCCCGCATTAGCATAATACCGTGATTCTTCAAGGATCATTTGGAAATGCAAATAAATAATTTATAATAATAAGAGCAGACGGCCTGTTGTGGCAGGCGCGCGGGCATTGCTGCGTCAACCTGGACCACCTTCGCTTGTGGTGTCCGTCAGTAAATCTAATCGAGATATCTCGTAGTTCGTTGTTCTTTATCATAACAATGATTCCTTAGATTCTTATCCGGGACACTCTGCTCCATTTAATCATCTTATCCAAACTACCTGCGCGTCGCCAATATTTATAGATTCGCATTAGATTCTCGCTCGGGCCGGACAATGAAAGCTCGACACTAGAAAAGAAAAATAAAGCTACGAGCAAGGAAGGGCTTCGGGTGGCAGTAAATATATAGGAAGGAGAGTGAGAGCCTGTTGAGACATAATAAACCCGGGACTTTATAATTTGCATTGAAATCGGCGTGCGGCGTAAGTGCGCGGGGAGCACGTGGCGACAAAGTAATTCCTGTAAATCCTGAGGGCCTTTTCACGAGACGGGAGAGACACGCCTACCCTAAAAAGAGAAGCTGGCGAGTGATCGGCGTAATAGTCGCGACGCGCACCCTCGTTTCCTGAGGTGGTGGCGCGGCTCGCCGGAGCTTCTTCTCCGGGCATCGGGACGCTCGGGGACTTTATGATTTTCTGTAGCAAAGCGCTGGCCGTATCAGGCATATCCAACCACTTTACGATCTCTAACCAGCTTCGAATTTACGCGGACGTTTATAACCGGGCCACGTGAACGAGGGAGGCTCGAACGGAAAGGAGAGAGGATCTTCGGTTTCCATCGGGCGGCGCTCTCGACTGGCCCGAGCCAGAGTCGAAAAGCCACTCGGCGTTTTACTGGGCATAAATAAACTATAAGCGTGTGCACGCCGGCATGGAACTGCGGCGCAGGTGTGTCCGTCTGACGTGTTTTTGATGTGTTACGTGTTAATATACCGGAATACTCCGTTCGACCGTCGTCTCCCAGCTAGTCGAGCTCGTTCCCAGCCGAGAATCCCGGGGGAATCATTCTGTAGGCCTGAATCAGCAACCTTCCGAGAAAGACCCCTTATGAAATCATTAGGATCGCCTGTCTTCGATATGCCGATTATTTGTATTCCACAACCAACACCTATACTACTTTCACAGCTAAACTTGTCTGTGTGTGTGGAAAGAGAGGAACCCTCCTGTTTCCATTGTGCAAAAATCCTGCTTCCTGTTAGAGGCGCGACTGCTTTTTTCGTACTTTATGAAGCGTAATGGAAAATCAAGTACTTCCTTGACGCGCATGCACGCGATCTCCCCGCCTTGTGTAATCGCGATGGCCTCACACACACTTTGCATAGAGAGCAATACCGTCGGCCGCTTATCATCTTATTATCTTGCACGACTCAACCGCGAGAAATCAGACGCTTGGTGTACCGACTAGAATGTTATTTAACACCTTCATTCATCGTAAAAAAATATGGTCTCCTGGTGTGTTTTTCTTTAAGTGAAAAATATGGAATACCGACAGGTGCAAAAAAAAAGAAGAGGAAAGTTGGTCGTGCGAGTGGAAGGAAGGGCGGAAGAAGGAGAAAGAGAGAGAGAAAGAGTGAGAGAGGAGGAAGAAGTGTACGAAAGCTCAGAGGGTGGTGGTGGAAAGTGGTGTAGAGAAAGAGGAGCGAAAGAACGAAGCGGAGGGAGCATACAGTGACAAATGAGTGCGACTACAAATTGCGCTTTCCGGCTCTCATTCTCATTCGACTCTCGTTTCTCGCTCGTTCTCTCCATGTACGGCAATTCTCTCTCTCTTTCTTTCTCTCGCCCCGTTGCTCTCCGGTCCCTGGCAGGATCGCGGCAGACGGGTAAATGTTCGTCTGGCCCTCTCCTCCCTTTTGCTCCTCTTCCCACCACGGCCCACCGCCATTTATCCTCCTTCGTGATAATACTTCACGCTCGAATAACGAAAACTACTCACAGCGGGTCGGTGCAATTCCGGTTATTGGTGAAGACCGTCGCAATATTTCTGAGCCGCCGGTTGATCACGCGAGTGCAACCAGGAGGAGAGGAGGAAAAAAAGGAGATGGAGACTGAGTGAGCCTGAACTCTCATTTTCGGGGTCCACGCAACCACGCAGGACATTGCTTCTTACGCGCTTCGTTTCGCCGGAATCAATCTGACCTTAAACCAGCGTCAATCATACCAAAGTGCTGTTTCTATTTTATTAGGTCAAAAACTTCGGATTGCGAATTCAAATCAAATAGAAATAGAAATATCATATCAAAAACCCTGTACAACATAATAGAAAAGAGATAAAACAGAATTGCTTATTACTCCCACAATCGTCATTTCCACATAACGAGGAGCCCTATCAAAGTAAATCATAGATCGCCCTATGATTGTGTAATTGCGTTCACCGATCAGCTACCGAGGATCCTGGTTACGCCGGCGATTTCCGGCCGTCCGTCCGAAATCCCGGAGCGCGAAGAGATTGCGAGGAGGCGAATGCTGGTAAGAATCGTGGCTGAGACGGAGGCAAAGAGTAAAGAGGATTGGGAGGGCATTCCCGGTAAGCACTCTGCCGTCGTCGTGCCTCGCTGCCGTTGTAATAACCCTCGTAGATCATACAGCATCGTGCGCGCACGAATCAACTCCTACGTCAGCGTTCACCGGCGGCCTGCACACCCTACAGCCTCGTCCACATATTTGTCACTGGCCCTCCCGAATAATATACTCGCCTACCCCCGAATCCACTAATTACTCCGTGTAATTTTGCCGGGAGTGATTAACGGCGCCGCGCTCGCCGCGCTAATGAATTTTTTCGATCGATATTTACCGCTTTGCAAGCTGCAACGAACATGATCGATTAACACTGGTTTGCTATTTTATTGCTTGATTATTAATCCATGGATGTTATTACTTTTTTTAGTGGTTTCGAATAAATAAGTGTTGGGGAAGGTGTAGGGGTGGATTAAGCTTGCGGTGGACATAGAAGAGTTCAATTGTGCGCTCTCGCACATCTTAGAATTATTCAGTGAATGGTGCGGAGCGATCGGTCTGACAACGCAAGTACAGTTTCTACTGGCAGTGGATAGGTCGTAACCCCCGCAACACTGAACGAGTCGATCGAGAATGTCTTTGGTATACGTTGTTCGTGATGGCTTGGAATAGATTCGAAAGTTTGAAAATAATCATTGTACAATATAGTATTGTATACAATACGTTAGTAAAACTGGCGATCAGACTTGACAAGTTCGCGTTAGCCAGTTTGATTGTAGATGATCGAAAAATCAAAATAAACAACAGCGAATTAGTTTAGTCGAGAGGAAATATCTATTAGGTTGTTAAAGCGAGCGGCGAACAATAAATACGACAAAGTGGCAGGAGGAAGGCAGCAGAGCGAGGGATAGCGAGGGATTAAAAGGAAGGCAAAAAAGGTACAGCAGAAGTTCACTTCGGCTGGTTGTAGCTCGTATAACTCGTGCTCCGGGCAGATTTATAAGGCACTCGCTCGAACACGACGCTCGGTGAGAACTGTCTTGAGAGTTCGATCCTCGCCTGAACCCGAGACACATCGCTGCCCCTTCATTGGCATAATCGAGCCGAGAAAAATCTCTGTATCAGTCGAAGCATTGACCCCCGCATACTCGCAAGACCATCGAATACCTGCGCGTCTTTCCGCGGCACCTCCGACTGACTAATTGATGCCTTAAACTTTATTTAACCAATCGCACTCTGGCAGATTTATTGGAGATTAGTAAAAATGATTTTCATTAACACTCCGCCATCCAATGCACTCTGGCTGCGTTCTCGCAGCGATTCTTTCGAAATTCGTCGATAGAGTAATTTATAGCAGCACCGTGCAAAGTCCGACAGCAACGTCTCAAAGATTTATCGGCGAGTATCCGAAAAATCCCACGGGCCTTTTTAATATCTGGAGTTAAGTTCCCTCGCACCGTGCGAAGGGTGAATCGTGCGAGAGGCTACAATGAGCAGCGGTGATTTATTAATTCTTCGGAGGCGAATTACTAGTCGCTAGCACTCGAAAACCGGTAACGGGCGATCGATATTAAAAAAGCCGCACTCGAAGGATTTCGCAAATGATAAACCGATCCTTTGCCAACTCGCTGCTTGAGAATCGAGCGAGTATCTTCGCGAGGAGTCAATTAATATTCGACTGCTTAACCTCGTAAATTTTTCCGACTCCCTCGCTACCAGCTTTCCCGTTAAGATCCGGTTTCCACTGTAAAAGGAAGGAGAGTGTTGTGTTGTTAGCAAGCGTTTTCGTGAGCGCGAGGACCAACAACGGGTTCATCGTTAACCGCAAGACGTTGCGGCCCTGTGATTTATCAATAGCTTTATGCCGGATTTACAGCCTCTGGAACCTCGGTAATGGAAGCCAATCGGCCAGGAGTTTTAATCCTCTTATACCGTTTTACGTCGCTGCTGCGGAAGTAGTAGTCAGTGTAGTATCATGCTCCTGCGAATTATGGACTGCTGCACCCACCTCTCCATTTCATATAACTTTTCCTCTCACTTGCTTCGTAAACAAACTGGCATTTCAAAATATGAACTATTCAATCATACAAACATATATTTCTATTTAAGTGAAGAGTCTCAAAGACCAAAGTTCATTCGAAAGGGTTAAAGTACCAAAATTTCAACTGTACATACATATACATATATGATAATCGAAGAGAAGGTGGTCCGGGTGACCATATCTAATAAGGGTCGGCGCGGCGCCTGCTTTGTCGGTCGAATAGAAACCGCGATAAAGCATGCGAGTGTGGCAGTAATTAGCCGGCTAATTGACTTTCCGTGAGTCGTATGCTCGCTGGCTGGCTTGCTCACGCGCACGTGGACTTAGCCGGGCCTCGTCGCCGTACACATTCCGGCACGCGACACACGTGTAAGGCAACGGGTGCCCGAGTGCTTTACGAGTCTTGGAGAGGACGAGCGCGCTCGCGCGTTCTCCTGCGTTTCTTTCCACATAATGCGAGAGAGTGGCGCGGCCATCACGAGCGCTTCGTGACCAGTGGGCATTAATTATGTGTCCTGCCTTTTAATACGAATCTCAGCTGGGCGAAGAGCGCGCAGCACAAGGCAGCAAAAGGGGAAGGGGAAAGAGGACGTACGAAGACAAAAGGACCTCTTCCTGGCAGAGGAATGATTTTTTCGCGTCGGGACCACCGGACGTTGGAATCCCCGTGTAGAGTCCGGGCGTCTTCATTTCTCATATTTCTATTTCGCTGGCCCATATTTATTCGGCCCTCTCTGACAAGGGTCCCGACAAAACCAGCTGTTTCGCTCATCAGGATACACGCTGTTCCTGCGAAGAAGCGCGGACTCCGATTGCCAACGCGGCTCTCCTCAGCCTGACGTTTCGACAAGCTACTCTGACTGGAGATCCTCTCGATTCGGAGCCTCCAGCAGTCCGCTTGCATCTCTCAGACTTCACCAGACTTTCATTCGCGATCCACTCAAGTTCTACCTCGATTCGAAGCTAACAATGATACTCGACTGTCCGCGGTTCAATGGGATAAAATCTAATCGAGATTACATGCTACGCTTCCTACCCTTTTACTCATCTGCTCTCTTTCTAGAGAGTTGAAGTTGTGAATGAAAGTGTGTAAGCGTCCCACGCGAGGTCCCCGTCTTAATGGCAGCCAATGTCTCATCTTACGCACTTGGACGTGGAATCCATTAGAAGGGTCGCCTTGGAAAAAATGGTCCATCTTGATCCAGATGAAGGAAGAGAGAAAGAGAGAAAGAGAGAAAGAGCGCGCGCGCGCGCGCCTAGTAGAGAACGGAGATCTCGACGCGCGGGTGCCGTGTCATCTCAATCGGCGGTGGCTCGCTGTTGCTGGCGGCAGCCCTATGGAATCCGGACGGTTCGGCTAATAAAATCATCTGCATCGGGCCCAGAAATTATCTGACGAATTCATCTGCTTATCGGGCAATAAAATGTCCCGGCATCCAGTGGATATCCCGATGCTATCTCACCTGTACACCTTTCCTTCTTCGCTCGCCCCACTCTTTCTCTCTTTCCCACTGTCCGCACGCTGGTGTGCCCGGCTAGACTCTGGCATGCTGGCGCCATGCCAGCCGAACCTACTGCCTTCTTGTTATGTATGTAATTCTACCTGGTGTATAGGTGTGTACCCGCCAGTTTCTTGCTCGATTTTTCCTCTCCGCCCTTTCCTCCTCAATACGCCACTACTATTGATTTCTTACGATTCGAAGATCGAAAGGGAAGCCACACTAATAAGGATATCTCATATTTATAATATCTAAGTGAAATTGTTTTGATAATCTGACTTAAGAATCTTTGAATGCGAATACACCCTTCCAAATTTCCAATCACTATAAAAAATGTCTCTCTCTCCCGCCTGCCATTCGGATTTACGACGCGCGTGTCTAGTCTTGAATGGGATTTTTTTCTTGGTTTCCATGGTCATTGGACGCCCCGCAGCGCGTCATTGGAATATCGAAGCGGGCAATAAGGGAAACGTTAATTTTCCTATGTTCGAGTTATTATTTATCGGCACGGCGCACGTAATCTTCGTGCTGAGATCGTGGTGGATGTTAGCCCCGACCGATCCTCAGCCGGCTTTGCCACGAAGATGCAGCAGCAACAGCAGCCGAGAGTACCTCGTCGCATTTTATTACAGCGATCGTTCATAAATTCCGATACAATGCAAGTATAAAGTATCCGCCGCCTCCGCGGCCCGAAAAAGCTTGTCCGGGGGCCAATGTCTTTTCGGTTACACTGGATCGTCATCGTTCTTGATGGCGATTCTGAATCATCAGCGATTTCTCGATCTTGTAATTCCCTTGGGGACTTGTTGAATGAAGAAAGATATTCCTGGAACAGTGGATGTTGGATTTTGGTGGTGGTAAAATGAATGAGTCCGCCGGTTAATATGTCGCTTCGTCAATATATTTCAGATCTTTGCAAAACAAATATTATAATATCGTACAGGTTTGCTCTCCGAGGCACGAGAGTCCCCTCTTTCCTCCGTTCTTCCTGCTTACTTTCTGCTCGCCGGCTTAAGCGCATATACACAACGGAAATAATAATTATTATAATAATATTATATATAATCGACTCGCCGCTCGATGTCTAGCTCGTAGCTAACTCTGTATTTACAGGAATATCACACATAAGAAAAAGTCGCGTCGCACAATATCTTACACTGAACATCTACGTCAACCGTAGCACCCGCTATTTCGTCGTGGTGTAACTAATTATTAATATTTACAGGCGCACTCCGCCCGCTCGCCGGAGTGTGCTGGTGCGGGACAACTATCGACTGCCTTCAGTCTTCTCATTTGTATTTATGAGAAGCACTGCAGTCACTCGTGCCCGAAGAAAAAGTCGCAATCGAGACATTCGTATTGTTTAACGAAGGAAAGTAAATTTGTATACTTTATATCGATCTACTCTTACTTCCCTTCTTCTCTCTCCGCACCCTAAGGTCGAAGTGAGAAACAAATAGGCGCAATAAAAGCGTGGCGGAATGCCACTCGATCAACTAAAAGTCACAGTCCTCGATGACTTATTAAATAATTCGCCCTAACAAGAACCTGATTTAATCATAACTTTGGTCGCGAATATATTACTTTAGCTAGAGAGACGTTTTTGAAACTAATCCTTCCAAGGGTGTCCTGTGCTCCCCGCCAGATCGAGCCTGATTCGCGGAGGCTTCGCAATTCCGTCCTATCGTGTTCCTGGCTTATTTCGGATGATTCGATTACCGAGAACCAGATCGCATACCAAGCGCGCGCGTCCGGTCGCCTTCTCCTAAAATGGAGATCGAAGAGAGAAGCGTCGACGAGCACCTGCCAAGATTCTCGAGGCTGCGCTTGTTGCGACTGTTCCCGGGCGCACTCCCACAATGGATCCCACAAGGATCAATCACTCGCCACTGTCTACCGTCTTCCCGGCAAAAAGTTCACTCCCCCGGGAAGAGAGTACACCGAACTAGATTGTCCTCGCTCGTATTTGAATCTTCACTCTTCGTATCTCTCCATGTGGGACTTGGAAGGTGACCTTGACGAGTTTGAAACATTCCTATCTTGCCGAATAGTCGCAAGGACGATTCGTGAAGGAGATTCCTGATTTTCCGTGACTCCAACGAGGAACTAATAAGCTGTAGCTTGATGATGCATGAGAGGGTTGAAGTGATGCGGGCCGAGATGATGGGGAGGCGGAGGTCCCGGGAGAGGACTATGCTGTGGACCGACCGTCGGCGGCTGACAGACGTACCATTCCGTCAACTCCGGAGCTCGGCTACTCGGATGACTCGATGGCGGGTTCGACGTGGTCGTTGTTGGGACAACCGGTGGTGGCTGCGGTGATTCGTTGTGCCCGGTCACTGACAAACTGCCGCCGCTGCTGCTGCTCTCCTCGCCCTCGCTCTCATAGCCACCCCCAATCTTACCCTCGCCGAGAGTCATGCCGTGCACCTGGAACACAAAGAGGCGGAGCTTGATGTTAGATAGACGACAAGAAATCCAGAAAGCTACGAGCAACCACTTCCAAACTACACAACTCATTACCAGCTAGAGAAATACCTGAACCAATACTAAGATCTTTGATACTGATCGAAATAAATCATGGTCAAGGTAGAAGAAGAAAAAAAAGAGGTCAGAAAGATGCGCTTCCCTCTTGGCTGCTGATATAATGCGGAATCGCGTTGAGCTATTTGACGGCGGCGAGTTATCGATTCCGGGGATCAAGGGAATCTCGGGCAAAAGGAGTTGGGCGAGAGCATCGTATCGAGGAAGAGCTGTAGGATCGGGAGGATCCGTTTCCATCTCTCTTGGATCTCGCTCCTTCATAATTCAGTGAGCAAATCTCAACGACTGCCTTCCGCGAATCACAGATCCGCCCTGGCGAAGGTGTCGGTGGATATATTTGTATGTGTATGTGTTATATCCCTATCCGAGGAAGCTATCGCGCGGCTATCTCCGGTGCGCCAGTCCGATTTCGGTCAGCAGCAGCGGTTCCCTTGAACCGCTTCTGTTCCCTTTTAGTCTTTCTCCGCGCTACGGATAATTTCCTATTAAGATTCCGTGATCGTTCGTGCATGGAGTTTACGCGAGGGATTCCACGGGATCCTCTAGCTTCCCACAGGGGAGGAGAGAGCGGTCTCCAAGATCTTTTTTTCCTCCCCGGCGGCTGGTTGCCTCCTCCTTGTCTAGCGGCGTCTCTTCTAGCGTGAAACCAAGTGGCAAAACACGAGAAGGTCACCGACGCGTGTATTTGGATATCGTTGCGGAACACTAGCCGGATACATCAATGCTCGGCCTGCTATAATCCCCAAAAAAGCTAGACTCCCGCACGCGGCCGCTCCCTCTTTCTTACTTTTTCTCTCTTTCTCTCTCATTTCCGAAGAGGATCTTGCGCGGAGATACGAATCCGCTACTACTGGACAGCAGTAGTTTCTTCCCGGTTCGGCTTCTCGGACTTCTTTCGGCCGGAAGCCTGAGAATGGACCGCGCGCCACTGAGATCCTAGATTAATTGGGTAGACGTGAAAGAGAGTGGGTTGCTGGTCGAGACACGTACCTTCATATGTTTGCGCAGCGAGCTCGGATGCGTGTAGGACTTGTCGCAGCCGGACACCCGGCAATTGTACGGCTTGTCCGACGTGTGGACGTGGCTGTGCTTCTTGCGGTCGCTGCTGTTGGCGAATCGCCTCTCGCAGCCTGAATATTCGCATTTGAATGGCTTCTCACCTGGAACAACATGAAGAGAGTAGTAATTAGTATTTTATCATCGATAATTCTCATTGGCAACTCAATCAGTTTTGAATGCCACTCGATAATGTATCATGTAGAATTTCTTAGGCTTAAGAGAATATGATTGGAATGATTTCAAAGCTAGGAAGAGTGAGAATTGAGCTTGGCTGTGATTTTGAGATATCTTGATGAGGGTTCTGGAGGAGGATCTTTCTCCTTCCGAAGCTTGGCGGCGGTTGGCTTCTCCTGGGGGCGAGAGGAGAGATATCGAGAGATAAGGTCCCCCGCACAGGAATGGCCGCCGCGTCGTCGGGGCGCAACGAGGCCGTGTGGCGTGACTCTTATTTATTTCCACCGGAAGTTGACTGGAATATATTTCACCCCGCGCGCGCTCTCCCTCGCTCGCTCGCTCGCACCCCCGCCTGCCGGAACTTCCTTCTGGCACTGCTCTCTCGAGAAGAAGAGGAGTGCGGAGACGCGCTAGGCCGGAAGCGCAAACGTGGCGGATTTTTTATGGGGAAAATGGTGGCCAAGTTCGCGCCCTCGCTTCGTATCTACCGAAAGGAATGAGGGTGAGCGAAGGGAGAAGATGCTGGGGATCCAAAAACGAGGGAACACGCGCGGGCGCGTTCTTCTCGCACGGATTCGAGAGATCTACGCTTGCGAGTTGGCAAAAACCGACGGAATGAGAAACGTATGCTACGGCAAAGCGCTACTCGCGCGGTTCTCGCGGAGAACGAGCAGCTGCAGCCACTTTTTACCGATTGCAGCAGTATTTTATCTCGAAACGAGTACGTAACCCGTACTTGTACATCTTCCCCGCCGGCCGAGATTTATGTCGGCCGGAGAGTGGTCTCCTCACCATTTTGATACGATCGGCTGAGATCCGACGATAAAACGGGACGAGAAAGATAAAACAAGACCGTGGCTGATTTTAATAAGGTCTCTCGCATTTCGTCATTACCCGGTGCTCCCTTCAAGTAGCGGAATGTTTTCCATTCTCCCATTGATTTCAACGTTTAACCATGATGTTATGGAGCGTCATACTCTCGACAATGCATAATAGAGCAATTAATATAATCGCGCGCCGGTGTGTTTCGCGCGGGAAACGATACCGCCAACACTAACAAAGGAGCCTGTTAACTTTTCACGCCACCAGCCCGGCGGCCCGTTATTCATTTCACGTGCGAAAAGCGCGATAAGATTAGTCGCTTACAGTCCAGCGTATCAGCGCCACTGAGATTGCATTTAAATCGCTGGAAAGAGCGAGTACTCGGTGACCGGGCGTCTTAAATATTTATGAAGTCACAAAGATAAAGCTCACGGTCGCTCGGCATCGCGTACCCCCCATAAAACACTTTCATTTCACTGGATGCCGAGTTCCCAAGTTGTTCATCCAATCTCGGCGACCTCAACCATTAGCGGAAACTTGAGAAAGAGAGAGAGACCGGTGGAAACTTTCGATTTTTGGAAAGTCAGCGAAATTCATGTATAAAATCATCAAAACTACCTTGAAAGTATTTGCCAATCTTTATTCCTTTCCGGGATATCTTAATGAGGAATCTCCAATGGAACAAGTGTTATAACGTGTGGTGCGAGGGCCGAGCTCGTATTTCTAGGATTGGGCCGCGGTAATAACTTGGCGCATAATGGGATTTCGAGCGTGCGAGCTTATGGAAATCTGTTGGCCATATCTCGTGCGATTCATTGGCGAGGAGCTCTCCGCCAAGAGATTCGCACCTCCTGTAGGTGTGGAACCCTTTGTCGCCGAGTGCTACACTCCCGTTCGCTCTTTTTCACTCTCTTCTGGCGAGGGGGTTATAGGAGTAGAGAGTTGCTGGGGGAACCTGGCGACGAGGACGACGTCCGGTTGTCCCATACGCACAAAAGGAGGCCTCCTTCCGAAATCGGGGACGATTAATAACTTTTCAAATCTGTCCCCGGCAGGCCTGCTGGTGAGCCCTCGCTCCGGTAGCGACGCGCTCACGTTGCCAAATAAATAGCGGATAAATAAAAGCTCACATTCTCGTCTCTCCTACGTCCTCCTGCATTCTCTTCCTCTCTTTCTCTCTCTCTCTCTCTCCCTTCGCATCGGACGCGCGCGAGCGCCGTCGAGTCGGGGTTGCGTGTGCAGATGGCAACAATATGCTGTGAAATATTGCCCCCGTCGCTCGTGTGTGCCTACCATTTCGACGTCTGGAATACACTACCAGTCGATCTGCACACACGCACCACTCTCACTCGCATGGATCAGCAAACGTTGCGACCATTTCTTACCAGTGTGTTCATTGAAAGCGTTCTGTATGCGAGAATGTCGGCTTTGAACAATACGTGCAATTAGCCAGTTGAATGAGTCGATATAAAAGATATGCAATGTTAGATCGAAGGGTGCAAAGGAGACAGGAAGAAAGAGGTATTCCTTAGTTCGAGGAACTTAGAGTTAATTGATTCGAGATAACGCCGATGGGAGCGGGAGCATATGGCAGAGCCGATATACATATATATATACATATATATGTTCATCCCTGAAGGGGTAGAAAGAGAAAGAGCATTGGATGGAACGAGGCGTACATATACACAGGCGTACACAAAATTCGAGATTCATGGTGCACCAGGTTACACCGTGGCGTGGCAGCCAGGCGAAAGGGAGACCCTCTCTCGAGGAACAGTTCCCGAAGGGCAGTGTAGGCACCGTGTTATGACTTTCAGAATGGGGAGGCACAATGGCCCAGATCTGCGCCGGATAAAATAGTTATTATAATCGTTTTGGCTACGGGGCTGGGAGATCGAAGAGAGTCAGAGAGAGCGAAAGGGAGAGAGGGCACATACGCGTGCACGATCGCATGAATCTCCGTCTGTGAGTCGTACACCAGAGAGACCGACTCTGCTTGCCAGTCAGTGCATAGTGCACGCACAGTTCTCTCTCTCTCTTTCTCTCTTTCTCTCTTTGCCGCCTTCACCGCCCCGAAATCCACCTCTGATGACCAAATAGAAGAAGTTAATGGACAAATGGACGGGATTAGAAAAATGCCGATTCTAATCAAGCCGCCCTCGCCACAAAAGCACAGCACCAGAGGCTTTCGTGGCTGGCGAATGAGCGAGCTTTATGGGCCCACAAAGCCGACCCTGGCACAAGCAATTCCATGCTCCAACTTACTCCTAAAAAGTGCCGGCAAGATCGATGAGTGCCACCCCGATAACCGAGGATTAACGAGGCCGAATTTGTTAGTCGTTATTGCAAAATACAAGCGTCGACCTCGCCATACTACCGAACTCCTCTTCGTGTGTTTTCTCTGGATTCTCAGCCGCCTGGAGCTGCGCGAGGCGTCGCGCGCTGAGATTTATTACCGGCGTACTTCCGTCTTCGCAGGCTTTTCAGCACAGGGATGAGGAGAATCCGATGAGAAAAATGAAGGTTGCTTGCTTGCACGTCGAGAGAAAAAGAGAAAGAGAGAGAAAGGAAGTGGTGCACACGGCAGTGGAAGACGACGCGCGCACAAAGGCAATCCAGAGTGGGATCCGTTCCTTGAATGCACCTTAGTCGAGGACTCATTGAACGGCAGTTTTCGGAAAATCTTCCGAGTGATATATGGGCGTACGCCATTGTATCGAGCCCGAGCTGTTCTCCTTCTCTGTCTCTCACTCGGAGTTGGGATAATGGATGATTTTTCGCGAGCATTATGCCCGAAAGGGACACCAGTGGTTGGGGCCACTGGACATTGTTGCGAAGCGCACCAGAAAACCGAGCCCTCCACTCTCAGCCCCGACCTCCAAGACCCTTCGAAAAACTGCACCCCTCTGCTGGCCCGTCCCACTCCATTATCGTGAGGCCCTCGTGTGGATAATTTTCTTGTTATACGTTCGACATTAGCCGAAAGCAGGAAAACTTAACTGGCCTTTCGAAGGTGACTCCGATCGAGCTGGAAAGACTCGTAGATATCTCGTGTCGATCTTCGCGCGGATTAGAACAGCTAGATATTGGATCTAGATAAGACAAGTGCTTTATGTTTTTCAAATCGATCGTAGCCAGCCCCTCGTCTCGCCTTTTCGTAGCTCTCGCATTTCTTTTTCACTCTGCCTCGATGAGAAAGAGAGACACGCCGACCAACCAAGAGAACCTCTCTCTACCTTCCACTTCCATCGGCAATTTTTGTCCTCGTGGCAAAAGTCGAGATCGGAGTAAGATAGGACGGCAGACCGTCCAATCGTACGCCATGAGTTATGATAGATGGCTTTCTACGAGTGGTGTTGGGCCTCTTGGAAACCTCGAGACTATTGCAGTCTCCGAGAGAAAAAAATTGACTCTAAGACAGTCGAGATGTAGACTCGAGAGGATAGAATAGATACAAGTTCTACTCGTACTACGTGTGCCAAAGAAACGTCGATCCACATCTAAATTCGATTCATGAACTCTCTCCTTACATACAATTCTTCAAAGGGACAGTAGGGGTGAGTCTCGGCGAATTGGCGAGAGTTTTCAGTAAAAGAGAGAAAGAGAGAAAGAGAGCGCGGGAAGTTGGGGAAAAAGTCGAGAGGGCCAAGCATGTGGAGGGCACGAGCGGTAGAAAGGAACCGCAAATCCGTGGGTAAGCGTAACTACCGGTTGATGCGCCGATCATTCCGCCATGTTGCTTCTGAAAGGGAGAGCGCCATCGGCAGATGTTTCTTTCTCGAGGTAATTCGAGTGTTTGTCTGCTGCTGCTCTTGGATCCTCTCAGCGCAGGGCACAACAGACACACACGCGTGCGCGCTATCGACAGGCGCAGGACGCCCCACGAGCAGGATAATATACCCACCTCGCGATCTCCATTGGAAAGCACGTTAGACCACCACCTACAGATCGCCAGAAGATAAGGTAAAAGGATGACCCCAATAGAGAAGGCTCCATCGAACCAGGCGAATCCTGCCTACTAGCGAACCCGATCGATCTAGCTTGAATGCCACCCGCAAAATAGCTTGACTTATTACCGCCCCGTTTTCTATTTTAAATTAAGTCTGCCCTTTTTAATAGATTTTTAATCTCCTCAGTTCCGGAGTGACTGGCATACATTGGATGATATATTTCATTTCAAATAGACTTTCGACACTATCGTTTTTCTCTACAGTATAGAAAGTGACAGAATAATTTAAAGAATTTATAAACATACTAGGATTGAAAGGGTTAATAAACATGTTTAATTTGTAAGATTAGCCACACTCAAGTCATGCCAACGGTGACATTTTTAAGGTTCTTAAGTGAAGGAGACTAATTTCTCGAATTCCTCGAGCGTCAGCCCTTTAATCCGGTTTGGCACGATTCCGAAAAATCCCCGGGGCATCTTGGCATCTCGAAAATTCGGTAGCCCGGTCTCCTGCACGTAGGTGCAGTTTAGAGTCGTATATCCCCGTCGGTTATCTGAGTCGTGATGCTACCGTTGCGAGAGGACGACTTGCCCTGTCCGCTTGGGCAAGTCGCCTCAGCGCACACACAACACGGGAGACGCGTCGGCCTAGCAGCAGCTTCTCTCTGTCTCGCGCCGGTTTACACGACGTTTATACGTGTTTATGTAAAGTCCGAGCATCCAGGCGCACGTGTTGTGTGTGCCGCTGCTGCTGGCTTCGCTGATGTTGGCAACCAATCTGTGCCCCCTCGGAGACTGGCTCCTCTCTCTCCAGTTATTCGTCTCCGTTTCCTCCCGTGCCACCGACTTTCCGACTCCTTTCTGTCCCTTGAATTCGGCCTCTTGGCCATTCTCTCTCTCTTACTATCTTTCTCACTCTCGCTCCTTTCCTCGCGCGCGAGCGCACGCGGAGACAGAGATCAGACTGCAAGATTTTCAGAAACTGCCGGCATAAAAGATAGGGGCGCCATGGACGCGGTATGCCGCTGCCCGTCTAGAGTTACCAGGGTCGGGCGTTGTGGTCCACTGTTCTCATGGGACTCCTGATCACCTGGTCGACACGTATCCGAGTCCATTTCAGTTCTTCTAATCTTTAATATTTATTCTTTCCAATTTAACATTTCAAACTGTGGTAGAAATGAAAGTTATGCTCGAGAAGTTATGCTAGAAGTTCTTGTAAACAAGAGATTTGAATGGAATTGTTCGTTATAAGTTTAATACGGCCCTGGTTGTAGATGTTCGCATGTAAAACGCGCGCTATTTATTCGGGGAAGGTGGTATCTTGTTGGACAGTGAGCCGTGTATACAGTTGTCACGGGTCCACTTATCGTCCCACCGATCTGCCATAATTGAATATCTTGGCTACGGTCTGCCCACGAGCGTCTGGATCTACTGGACGCATCCCCTTTTATCGAACACTTGAACTATCACGAATTTAATTGTCCTCATAAATTTCCGGGGTCGTTTGAAACTCTTTCTCTGCTGCTCACTGAAGGAACTCTTGGAAATGGGTCAATTTTAGTGAAGCAGGGTTAAAACCGTGGCAGGCTCACAGAAAGAGCACTTGGAGTTCTCGAGTGGCTCTCAAGTAGCCTGAACTGGAGGAGGGCATTCAAGGCTGGATGGAAGGTGTGTGCGCGAAGCTCAAGGGGCCACTGAGAGTCTCGTCAACTTTTGCACGGTGCACAGAAGAAAACGGCAAACAGATCGGACAAGCAAAGGGGCTCCACGCTCCGGCCCCCTTCGAGAGGGACGAAAGAGGGCTGAGCTGCTTTTGCACGTCGCTGCTGCCGTTGCCGGCGCTTTGTTGCATCTTTGTGCACCGGTGCTAAACGGCAGCGCAAAAGGGACCAGCACGCCCGGGGCACACCATATTCAACGCAAAGAGAGCCGAATGCTTGTTAGGGCAGCTATTGTGTATCGACGACCACGAACTTTTCCTTCTCGATTCCGCAGCCGAAAACTCGCGATCGGTCAGCTTTTCACACCGCCCGGAACCCGAGAGAGAGATCAGTAGTTCTGGACCGAATGACCGATCGCTGGAATAAGGAGTAATCGGTCAGAGGAGAGCGCTTCGACCCTCTGGATTAGCATTTCGGGTTTTGAGAACCGGAACCAATTGTGTTTCGAGTGTCGGCGCGTTCGCGTATATACGGCTACTTAAGCCATGCTGTTCTCGTCTCCGGTGTGTCACTGTGTGCACCGGAGCTGTCCACTGGCCTCCGTTTATCCGGCTTTTTCTCTCCGACCCGAGTACACCGGACCCATTCAATCTCGCATATCTTGCTTTCCTGCTTTCGAGTGCTTTTCACGTGGTTGACACGAATTTTCCATGGCCGATGACGGGTCTGATACACTTGTGGAGTACCCTACTTCCATTAAGTCGAGTCCATCACTTGTTATTGAATTCCACTCCTCTCACTGATCCCTTTCTCGTTTAATGATGCTGTAAGTAGTACTGACCCATTCTACCCGCTCCAATTTACAGGAATCGCTTGTACTCTTTCGAGAAAGTTTCCAGGAAACGTTCCTTTTTGGATTAACGGATACAAGCTGGTTCCTCATGAATGAAACCTCCACGAGAAAAATATAATAACCGAGTGGCAAAGCTTGAGTGGTGGAACTTAATTACCGGACAAAACGATTGGAATGCGCGGATCAATCGGCACTCTGAGCAAGGCCAAGACAAATTGAGAGCTGATGCCGCAGGCAAAATTCGATGTTCCGAAAGGAGAGCGCGAACAGTCAGCCTCGGGGCAATAATGTTAGCAGTGCGCGATCTGAGGGAACGGCGAATTAAACGCGTTTTAGTCACGGTTAATTTGGTTAGCCGACGTTTAGTCATTAATAGATGCTGGCGCAAGATCGATCGGTATTTATTGACTTTCGATGATTCGACGCTTTCTCGCGCCAACCATGGAGTATACATCATCGATGGAACTCTCGTCCCTCCCCCCCCTTTTCGTCCGGTTCAGGGAGGAGAGCATTGGCTCTATCCCGAGCGACGACGAGCCTCTCGGGCTCCTGCGGGACCTCACCGAGGTCCCCGCAGGTTGACGTGGCACTACGCTATCGTGTGTGGGCCAGTTTTCGGCCTTATTGATGAACAAACCCTGGCCCCCTCGAACGATTAGACATAGGGCGTGGCGGGAAGATTGCTAAATCAGATCGCATACTCGGACGCGGCCCCCAGCCATATTACGATCCAAACGTATCAAGCTATGACCAACTGATTCACCATCTTCCGAGTACGTGACTCCAAAGAGGAGTTGAAAATAACAGCGATAAATTAAGATAAAAAATGAGAGCAACTTAATGTGCATGGTCGCCAAACAGTAAAGGGTTGCGGCGCTCCCCAAGGGTGGAGGAGTTGGCTCCAAGAGAGGGAAGCTGGCCGATGTTTCCCACAGCGCGGGAGTTGTATATTTTACGATATGGCCAGCAATTTGACATCTCTCGCGAGGCATAATTCACGCCTGCGGCTTGGCCCTCTCTCATCCCACAGAGCTCAACCAGAGCCGGAGGATCCTCCTTGGAGGACGATTTTAACCAAGTTCGCACGCGTTCGCCGCAGGCTAAGTTTCAACTAACTTTGGTTATCTCAATTCTAGAATACTTATTTGACACTTTGAGTATCCCTCCCTCCTTTTCCGCCCCTCCCCTTTCTTTCTGTCGACGAATACCAGCACGTTGCATTGGGTTCAATTATCCAGGTGGCTTGTACCTGCGCTCAGGAGCCGTCAGAGTCTCGTCAAGATAAAATTATAACGTGCCACCCAATAATTTCTCTGTCGAGGGGTACACGGGGCTCTGGTTACGAAATTAAATTACAATACGGAACGAACGTTCGTTCGGTTATCTCGACGCGGAGAGGTCTTATGACACGTATGTCTGTAGGACTTCTTGACACGATCCCGTCCCGGCCGTCCTGTCGTGTCCCTGGCGTCCTGTCCGTTCAGGGAACCCACGGGATCAACCGTGGGACAGGGAGGAGTGACTCCAACTGACTGTTCTCATTTTCGAGTTGAGCTAGACACACTCGCAACCCCGAGGCCTTCATTCTCCTTCCCAGAAGTGTCAGGAGACGTTCAGTTTCTTTTCCCGAATCAGCCAAGACTTTCGCTCTTGTCTGTCATTATATGACTTCGGCCCAAAGAAGGAATCCAAATGGTTAAAACTCGATGATATTCTGAGGCCATTTGTAAAGAGGTTTGCGTTACGACAAATCGTATTAATTAGGTCCGAGGCACTCGTAATTCCGGGGATGCGAACAGCGACAAATTACCCTTGGATTCGACCACTTACATAACCAATGGGACACAGGTTAATTTATTCGGCCCTGCCGCCATTTGGGAGGCTCGTTTCTTTTGCGGCTTGGATTGATAGCATTCCAGGAGTTTCGTGGTATTCCGCCCTGAGGCACTCTTACTGTGAGATCAGATCGATTTAACGAAGCATTCTTCCTCTAAATCCAATTCCCGGCCTCGAATCTTTCACTTAGCCTTTTTGAAAGGTCAACGATTGAATCAGTGGTGGCAACAATTATTACAATTTATTAATAACGTTGCCAGAACCAAGACTTTCTCCGATACATCCATTATCGGTGGAGCGTGGCAGGGACGGTCACGCGCGAAGCCAGGGTATAAAGAATCGAGAGCGATATAGTCGGACAAATTTGGGTGACAATGGCGATCACGAAGGTCAGGCGGGGTAAAGACAGAGGGGCCGAAAGGGGAGGGTAGGGCTCGGAGAGGGTATTTGCGAGTGTGCAAATTCGGGATCTCACGATCGGAGGCCCAGCAACGAGTGCAAAGAGAGGTGGCGTGTGTACGTGAAAGCGGCTCGTCCCTACATATGCCGGGACTAACGACCTATGTAAATGTTCTATCTGTTATCCTTGTCCCTTATCATTTCATCCTGCTCGAGGAGTGCGACGAAAAAGAGGGAAAGAGAGGCTCCCGAAGTGGCGTGGTGGTGGCTGTGTTGGGAGGAGAGCTTGGAAAGAGGAGAGGAGAGAGGGTCCAGCATTCCAGAGCCCGGTCTCGACCCGCGACCCTCGCCCCCTAAATCATCCACCGCAGCTAGGCCGCAATTCCGTTTTGTTTTCTCCGCTCTCTCTCTCCTCCGCCGTCCCGTCCTTTTTATCCGTCTCCCTCGCTTCTCCTCCACCGTCCTCGCCCTGCCCTCTCCCACCCGCCACGCGGTGCGTCTCTCGAGCTTTTTTTATTTATTCCTTCACCTTTTTTCGACCTTTCCTACCAGGCCGCGGAGACAACCACCGGACCCTTCTTCTTCTTCGTCTTCTTCTTCTTCTTCTCTCTCTTCTGCCTTGTTCTTCTTCTTCTTCTTCTTATCCTCCTTTTGCTACTCCTCCTTGCTTCTTCCCTCCGCTCTCGCGCGTACTTTCGTATCCTCCGTCGCTCTCCCACTGACGTGCCAGAACTGTGGGAAAACGCGTGGATCCACGCATGATGCGCTCGACTCCATTTCGAGTGACACGCGACGATAAGGAAACACCACCAATTCGACCTCCCCGAGAATATCAGTTTCACGAATTTATCAACAGATTACTGACTCAGATTCCACCAGGTTTTCACTCTCCGGAAATTAACTTCGGAATGACAGGAGAATTGTTCCCGCTTGTGCTCCCGTCGACTCCGAGTTTTAGCATACTAAATGACACCGATCACTGTTCGTTAGTCAACACCTCGGCACAAAAATCAGCCTAATCTCTTTCACATGTAAATCACTGCATTCGTTATCGATACCTATCGAAAACACTCCTCCCACCTTCTCCATACTACTTCTTAATGCAAAGTGGCAACAAAACATCTCCGATTTCACTAAGAAACCTGGAAAATCTGAAGCAGCTTGCAAACAACCACAGACAGATTGGCTAGTTTCCGGCATCGGTAAACGATACACCTATTCTTCGCATCCAAAAAGCCAGCGGGAAGAAGAAGTATTCCCAGCGTAGGAACGATGATCCAGATATCCAATGTCGGGTCGCAGAAAAAAGTGCGAAAGTCCTAGGAGACCCAGGTTAGCCCGGTGGCCGATGAGCAAGTGGATTCCGTCGGTGTTGCGGACACAGAGATCAAAAACACCATGTCGATGGCCCCAATGGATTGCGGCAGCCGATGCTAGGCAGCACCCATTTAAACGGCACAAGAGTATAGTGTTACGGACACTCGATATTTTCCCGATGATCGCCATTGTGCTGCGATTCCTCTTTAACGCATTATACTCGCCGCAGGGCATTCGGTACCACTGCTACCGAAAAGAGAGAGAGAGAGAGAAAGAGGGAGGGATCGTCTTTGGTTACCTGCTCCTCTTATTGTCGTCGCACTTGTGAGTAAGAAGGGTTTCAATGTAACCCTGCTATTTTCTGTTGAAGAGTTCCTCCACCTTTCGATAACAAACTCATTCAAACCTCGACGTTTGAATAGGGAAAATTTGGTATACAAAAACCACAGGAAGAATTTGTGATCTTAAATGGAAAATGTTAACTGGTCTATGAATTATTGTAAATATGTTGGAAAAGCCTGTATTTAGATTCGCTCGACTTTTATTGGTAGAGAAAGAGAGAGAGAGAGAGAGAACTGTGGGCAAACAGAGCAGCCCTGGTTCTCTCTGTCGGAGAAAATATCGGGTGCTAACGGAAACAGCCCTTTGATTACCAAGGAACCCGCGGCGAGGCAGTGCTTTTTCGAGAATGGCAGCGGCATTACCACGCGAACACGCTTCCCTCACAAACAAAATAATATACAGTCACTTAGCAACGCTTAATGCCCCGGTACTATTTTACAGCATGTCCCGCGCGCATATTCTTCGACTCACTCCTACGTAGAAGGTCCGAGAGAGTATTGGAGAGAGTGAGCGAACACTGAAGGAGTCTGCCCTGTGCGCGGGAGAAGTGGATAAAGGAAGAGGAGAGAAAAAAGTTCATTTCGAGCGGAGAAGTTATTTTCCTGCCGAACGGCCCATCCCGCGGAGGATAACCAGAAATGTTTGATTTCGTTCTCCCTTCTCCATGCGGCCCGTTTACTCCAGCACGAGTTCGCTCGCCTCCTCCTCCTCCTTCTCTTCTTCCTCCTCGCACACCTACGCATTTGCGTCAGCCTCACGAAAATCCCTGTAAGCACACGCTTCCTACCCTCGATTGCTTCCAACGACCGCCGCTCAATTCCATTCTCGGCCTTCAGACACTTCACCATTGAGGCTGCCATTACAATTCCAATGCCAAATCCGAGTCTCATTGTTCACCCTCGATCAACAACTAGTACTCGATTAATTGAGAAAGAGCTTTAGTTAATACTCGATCATTTAACGATATTTGATTTATTAAATGACTAACCAGGAAATTCATTGGACTTTTTAACGAGTCTTCGCTTATGAATAATTGTTTCGTATAAACCTCTGCTGCTACCATGAGAATTGAGTCGGACGCTCACTGCTAATGAGTGTTAGCGTGGAGGACAATATAAGCAAGGCGCAATAAGTTCCCGGCCGATTAAGTACTGCTCGGGCCGAATAATAAAATGAGCATAAAACCGAGCGCTCGCGCGCGCGCGCACCCCGTTTTTCCACTGAATTACCCTGGAGCGGCGCGCATCTCACGTGGAATCCCGATTCTGGTAGCCGCGTGTCGCGCTCGCTCACAATTAACGTCGGGCTTTCGTGGAGTTCTCGTCAAACCGCAACACTAATGAGAAACCTGTTTGTCACGAGCTTGCGCCTTCCCCGCGCACTCGCGCGCCCACTGGGAAACACACCCTCCTGCCCTCTCTCGCTCTCTCTCTCTCTCTCTCTCTCTTTCTTCCTCGCTGAGTGCCGTCGGCTTTTATCTTCGCTCGAACGGTCAAAAGGTGCAGCGCGGCCTCCTGACAGCACGAACTTGACATTGAAAACCGAGCCTCGCGCAACATGAATACATTTCACAAAAACATACGTTTCCACTGCTTGCCAACCGAATTATGATTCAGGTTTAATTTAACAACGTCCAAAGAAATATAAAGAGATTTAAGGATCTTGGAAGTAAAGAATGTTAATTTTGAGTGGAGAATATGAAATACGATGAAATTGTATTATTTATTTTGGCTACGAATTAGGAATAATTCAAAGGAGATATTTTTAAAGCAATCACAGAAGCATGAAACGTTAAAGATAGGCTCGTCGTCTCACGTGCACTAATCAGTCGCGCTAGGATCGGAAGCGCGTGTCCTCGTTATTTTTCCAGCTGACTGGCCGAGTGCCCGGAGGAGTTGAGATCCTGCGAGGGAGGAGCATGCTCGCAGCGTTGAACCGTCGACGACGCAATAATTAACCGGTTCTGTTTTTGTAGAAGCCAATCATGCGCGGCTCGGTATCTATTATCGGGTTGCATCGGATCGCAGCTTTCGCATCGAGGAGACGATCCACACACATGTACACACTATCTTGTCTTGTCAGCTCGTTCGTCTCGAGCAGCATTGCTTGTCCATCAAGCACGACGCGTGCCATTAACTGTATCAACACTGGTTTCCGGCGTACTCGAGTCAGTCACGTTGCTCGACATGAGTTCCCTTTCATTACTCGATTAACACGTATCTTAATTACAGAAGATTTCTTGCCTCGCGAGTTTGCCCGCTACAATTTATTGGCTGACAGTCCGCACTAGATTTCCACGAGACTTGTACTAGAAACTAAACCAGATTCCTAAAGAATAGAGAGTTCGATCAACGGTAGGAAACATTTTCATTGGGAAATGCTAGCGCGGCAGAAACCAGGTGGTATTATACAGAAGGAGGGCATCGATCAGACGAGTATTCCTTGCGGTGGCTGGGATCTATTATCTTTCTGATAGAACTCGCTTATATCTTGGCGATGTTCTATATGCGTGTTCTTTCGTTCTCTAGATTTTCGTTCTGTCAAATATGAGGAAGTACAATGTACAGGATCGATGGAGGTACAGGCGGTCAAGTAAGAAAGGCTTGGTACAAACAGGAACGCAGACTCCGCTCTTTTTCTATTGGCGGTTGGTTGAGAGATGCAGGCGTGAAGGAAAAGAGCGTGTCTCGCTCCTATCGACCCGTAGCAGAGCTTATCCCTGAGCTTTCCTCGCGCGGCGTTTCCTAGGGCGACAATTCATACGTTACTCCGCTCCCTTCTTCCAAGGGACAGCGCCATAAAAAGGGAAGCAACGTGGGTAGCACTTCTGCGGAATTGTCGGTAGAAGCGTTCCTGAGTTTTGAAGCTCGATTCCCCACCAGACTAGCAATGATAATGTGAAACCACTGTCGACAGTGGCCGTGGAAAGGGAGTGACGAAAAAGTGGGTGTAACGTTAAGGTTCGATTGTAGCCGCAAGGATGAAAGTGATACCGGCGCTCGTACTCCTCCCGTTATTCATCGGCATAACTCGATGACAGACCACTTCGTTCCCACCCGGCTTGCGTAATCAATTTCACCATCGAATTAATCATTTTGCACAGCAGTTGCGACGCTGCCGGTCGAAAAAGGCACCGGTGAATTGACACCTCAGGAAAGCGGCAACCCGATATCCGCTCTGTTGATCTACCTGCGATAACAACCACGATTTCGGCGATTCGCAACTTATCACTGACCTCGACATCCTATATATATATATATTCAAACTTTTTCTTGGCGCTTGCTTTTTTTTCCCTCGCGCTCCAGGAGAGATAGGTATGGAGAGCAAAGCGATTGGCATGCGAGGAAGTCGTAGAAACGCGGACAATCGATCTTCGTACAAGAGGAGGTTGGTGGAGTAAAGTCTCGCATATATGTCGGTTGATGGGCCTGAACGAGGTATCAGAGGCCCCCTCGCGAGCTGGTTTTTATCTCGAAATCGGACCCCACGATCGAATTGTACCTCGCTGCGTGCGAGGCCCACTCCCCCGATCGATCTTCCGGCCAGAAAGATTTCGATAAGTCGTCGGCACTCTCGGTAATCTCGCGGGCACCTAGCATCATCTTACTCTTTCTCTCCAAGGACGCGCGCTCGCGCGCCCCTCCAACACATCCAATCATCCTGTGCCTTGTCATCGTCCTAAGACCATCACCGACCGACTCAACGAAAGCAACCCAAGTGTGCTAGTCTCGATCGCGAGCGTTCGAAAAATTAGCATATGCCCGTTGGTAATAGATCATTCGAAGCTCCACCGCCGCGCCGCGCCGCGCCGTGGGAAAAGATTGGAGCACTGAGAATTGGAGCTCGTCGCACTCTCCATACAAACCACTAACACACTATTCTACTCGATTCTAAATTCCACCGAGAATCCTCCACCTCTGAAACACGTCCGATACTGCTCCTGTTATTAATGTCACAAGGGAAAGTTCTCTTTTCCTCTTTTTCCCCGAGTCAGCCATAGAAGAAGCGGGCGGTTGCGAGCGAGTAGCGCGTGTAAATCATCGGACGAGAAGCGTTGGCGAAACAACGCGGCACAATGTTCCGATAGCTTTCGCCCGCAATCACGGTAGCTTCTCGGGTTTCCACGCTTGGTGTCGCATAAATCCAATCGGGCGTACCGATTCCGATCTCGCGGAACTCGGCCATTAGTTACCGGGGCGGTTTGCGAGAGGGTTGGGAGATCGGAAGTTATACGGTATTGTCGATGGTCGTCATCGATTTCGCTCGGTGCGGAGCAGCGGTGGCTCTCGCCGAGCAAATATCGACTGCGCTGCCCGCCGCTATTGCTCTCTGTTATTCTTCCTCATGGTCTTGCGGATATGTCTGCCCGTAATTTCCGATCTCTCTTCTTCTCTCTTTCTCTGCCATATCTCTTTTTCCCTCCCCCTCTCTTTTATGTTCTTCCATCCTCCTCCTCCGTGTTGCCATCGGCGCTCTTCGCAAGATCGTGCCACTTTTTCATCCCCCTGCTCTCTATTTCTCAGCTTGTAGCATCTGCCTCCGTTCTCGCCTACCAACACGATCCTTCTTCCTTCACTGGTGGACTCTTGGATTCCAAGAGTTCTTTCTTACAGAAGCACACGTCCTATACATAGATACTAGCCTTAGGCGACGCCCCGCAAAGTCAGTGCTATCAGAAAGGCTACTGCTGCTGTTTCGCCTTGTAGGGCTGCCCGGGCAAAGAAAAAGCCTTGCTGGAGGAGTCAGCCTCCGTAGAGGAGAGTAATTGCCCGTTGGGCTCGTCGATAGCTCGCAGAAACGGTAATCGCGTTCCGGCGAAACCGTGCACCGCTTCCGGCAGGGGTAGTAACGAGCGATCCTGCTCGCGCTGGATAGTGTTCTCCTCGTAAATCGTTGAAGATAGTGCGCACATAGTAGTCGCCCGTACATATACTATATATATATATATATGTAACGAAATAGAGCGTTGGAATCGTTTGTCCATTTGAGATACGGAAGCAAACATCAGCAATGGCAAGTTAAGTTTCTCTATGTCTACGAACTGGCTACTTGAAACATTCGATAGCTTGACACACTTGAAAATTGACGGTTTTGAAAAGGTTTGTCTGAAGTAGGATGAGTAAGTCGCAAAATACTGTTTTCTCGGTTAATCGTGACTGGGAAGGAAGGAGGCCATTTACTATGCCAGCAGCAGCAGCAGCCGCCGTAGCTCAACCCCTGGAGCATCCCTTGCTCTGCTTCGCCCTTCCTATCTCTCCCTTCTCAGAGCGACACGTTCGCCCCTACTTAACGCTTATTCCAGAACAGTCCCCGACGACTCATCCCGTATCATCCCCTTATTCTGCACGCCTAACCCTCCGAAAATCCTGACCAATGGTGCCTCAAAGCCCGGTTACGCTCATTGTCGATCCAACCAATCCTCGTGCCGCGCGTGCAGCACGCATATGCACGCGAGATCGGCGTCGCGCGTTATAACACTATTCTTCCGCTTTTTACCCTGCGTGTCTCTCTCTCTCTCGCTCGCTCTTTGTTTTTCTCATCCTCTGCTCCATTGAAATGGGGAGGGCCGCTTTATAATGCATATCAATTTGACCTAATGGCCGACACCGTTACGTCCACCGAGCATCTGGGTATTAATGACAATCTCCTGCTTCGAAACTATTGTTATTCATTTTGAATAATACATATTTTACTTTGGTTTTTAATTGAAATGATGAAGTAAAGGAAATTGAGAAGTTTCGTACTATCAAGATGTTCTCGATAGTGTAAATCGTAGTGTTAAATTAAACGAAATTGGCTTTGACTGGGAGTGTCGTATGGCAATGGCGTTCATTCATTGATTTCAATGGGCCTGATCTAAATATTTACCTGACTGTCCTCAACTGGGAAACAAAGAAGTGCTTGCGAATCGATCTTACTATGCGAGGGCGATCACAGAGAACTGAGAGAAGGGCAGTAATAAAAGGGCCCCGTGAGCGCAACGTATACACGCGTGAGCGGCTCACGCCGGGAAACAATGCGTGAAGCGGTGCATGGGAGCGAGAAGAAGAGCGTTTTCGAAAATGCCAATTTATTTCGAGGGGGATCGCAAGAGCTCTCCTCGTTCACCGACACGTACTTTAATTGATTTCTCGTCTAATGAAGCAGGCGCACGCGGCCACCCTGTATGTTCCTTTATAAACCATAACATTCCCAAATTGAGCATTATTCGTTAATAACTACTAAAATCTAGGACACTATAAATTTTAAATATCCACCCTATTTTTTCTACTGACTAAAAATCAATAAAATGAATGTATACTTATGATTTACTCCGCCGCCATTGATAATATTTAGCAGGCAACTTATGGCGTACGTGGGGGTTGACTGAAGTACCGAAACAAGTCCGGAAACGTTACTATTGCCTGGTAAAATTGAATACAGGGTAGAAGGCGACGCGAATCTGGGCAAGTTTCAAACTGTCAACAGACGCAGGGGGAAACCAAGCCAGTGGGCAGGGGTGCAATCGACCAACAATGGTGTCGGAAGGGTGGCCCATGGTTATAAATGAAAATGAAATTTAATCACACGTGATGTACTGTCCCTCTGGACCCGATGATCCTCTCGCATCCCGACTGGTGCGAGACTTCCAACACGTACACCTTGCAAGGGGTGGAACAACCCAAACGACTGATTCTATAAAGAAACAATTGCACCAACTGTACAACCCGGTGTACTTATCGAAAGAATGCATGACACGTAAGCGCGTCAGTGAGACAGCACTTGAAAAAAAAAAAAAATGCAAATGCTCCATGCACCAAGTTTTCTTGTTGCGCCAGTAAGACACGTATCCAATATCTCTTATCTCGCGACGACAATCGCTGAGGCGGGAACCACCGGGTTAGCGTTCGTACAATCAATATAACAGGCAGTTGGAGATAAGGCTGGGGCCAAATTATCGTGTAAAACCTATACTCCAGCCAGCAGGAATGCACCCAGCGAGACAATAAAACTACACGCTGAAATTAGTAGCGGTCGCCGGGGAAGGAATCCCATAACGGCAGCCGGTTCCGGAGTGCTGACCGAATGCTGCTGCTCGAGCTCGCGCTGGATCCGTCGGCTCCCAAGCCAATCGGACTGCCAGTCTCCACCGTTCAAGAATGTAAATACAATGTCCACCGGCTTCATAGGCATAAAATGCCGCGATATATGGCCTCGGTAATTTCTTAATTGCGCCCCGACAGAATTCCTGTCGTCATAAAGAGCCGCTTGATTATATGGAACAGACTGAAGGCGCCGGGGGTGGCTTCGTCGCCACGCGATTCCCACCAGCCATAGAAATGCCATAGCAAATAATGAATTATTATTTATGTCCCTCCGGAAAAGATCAAGGCGATTTCTTCGCCAACTTTCTTCCCCTACAACTCTAAATTATTTTCGTCCAAATGGCGCGTAGATATCACGAGAAACTTGTGGATTCTGACCAAGTTTTATGCGTGCCGAACCACGTTGTTTCGATCTAAGGAATGCATTCTTTTGAAATCTTTCGACATTAAGGTCTATTCTTTCGTGGAAGACGGGTCTGAAACTGATTCAGATCAAGGGTAACACGAACTTTCGTGCTGCCGGGCGTCAGCGCCACGGAATCTCAAGAATCCCTCAAGGTGGTCGAGGATCTATGAAGATATCCGTGGCACTTGTTTCTGACTTATTATAACTCGCGGTTTACTATTTCAACGTTTTCATACCTGAACTTCTTCGAGTTCGAGGACAAATATTGCTACCAACAAGAAGCAATGAAAGAGCAAGGATATAACTTATCTATATCAGGGTAGAAATCAATTCGAATCTGTGGACTCACCGGTATGCGTTCTCTTGTGGATCTTGAGGTTCTCCGATCTCGCGAAGACCTTACCGCAGCCAGGGAAGGGGCATGGGAAAGGTTTCTCTCCAGTATGCACCCTTATATGATTGACGAGCTTGTACTTGGCCTTGAATGCCCTGCCGTTTCGCGAGCAACCCTGCCAGAAGCACGCGTGCGTCGTGCACTCTGGTCCGCCCACGTGTTCCACCGTCAGATGCGTCACGATGTCATGGAGGGAGTTGAAAAGCTTGCCGCAGAGCTTGCGCCCGGGTCCCGGTGCATCCTGGTCCACCCACATGCAGGACATCTCCTGGCGTTGGCCGGAGCCGACACCATTGCCGAGGGCACCGGCGGCAGCGGCGCCGCCGCCGCCGGCACCGTTGCTCCTCATGTACCTGAGGAAGGCGCCGTGCGGATGATGACTTGGATGGCTCACTGCCGGATGCTGCTGATGGTGGATAGTGGCAGGGGTGAGGTGCGGTGCGCCCAGGTACTGATGATGGGGTGGTAGCCTTGAATCCTGGGGGTAGTGGCCAGGGTAGTGGCTGGCCGCGAGGGGATGTTGGCTGGGATGATGAGGGAATTGTTGCATCGTCGCCGCTGTTCCATCATGGTGAAGCGGTGTAAAGAGGCCCAAGCCACTTTCGGGGGTGGTTGGGTTCGCCGTCGCATTGAACTCGTGCTCACGACGCAACAGGAAGTCCCGAGCGGCGTAGCCCGGATGATGGCTCATGTGGTGGCCCATGTGCGGCGCCATGTGGGAGGTCGGGTGAGGATGGTGCGGTGGGTAACCTTGGGGGTGGAAGTGATGGTGTTGCTGGGATGGTGCCTCGCCGGGTGCCGGCTGCACCCCCGCGCCACCCTCCGCCGAGCCGGCCGTTGCCCCACCGCCCCCAGGTGATAGCTTGATGCCGAGACTGGCCAGGTGGTGCGGGTGCGAGGACACACCATCCAAGAATGCGTTCATCATCGTGCCCGGCGTCGTCGTCCTCGGCTTCCTCGAGCTTTTATCAGCAGGATGTCCTCGCGTTCAACGCGATTCTCATGTCTCATGAAAACTACCCGAGGAAGTCGTCGTTAGACTCTTCTACGGGGAAATTGAGAGAGAAAGAGGTAGAGCGATCACTTCGAGTCTGTCGAGGGATTGAATTCACGCACACAATCTACCACGGTTGATAGATACACTGTCTCTGCACACCATACTTTGCATTCACTGATCGTCTCCTGCGATACTGATTCTACACTGTCCTTTGCTCAGGAAGATCCGATGGTTTAGTATTTCCCTCGCAAAACCACCCTCAATTACTACTCCTTCACTGTCGGCAATTGAGCGTCGACTTGCAGGCTTCTTCCGCTCGATCAAACTTCACAAACCAGTCGTTGAAATCAATCTCGACACTGTTTCTGCTCCGGGGTACTGTGGGGAAAAAGTAACGCGTGGCGCACATGCAGTTCGAGGCGACGTGTGCTCGACTGGCGGACCGTGGCTCCGGAGTTTGTAGTTCCACCCTTTCGTGAAGGAGAGAAACGCGACGAGAGAGTAGCGCGCGACACGTCGACGACGGTGACGACGAAGGGTGAGAGAAAGAGAGAGACTACGTCAACGTCTTCGATATACAGGGATAGCAAAACATCCGTGGTGTTCCTTGCTGTGTTCACAGCGGGACTGAGAGTAAGGACTGGGCTCCTGCCGAGGAGCAACTCGGCCGATTTCGGAGTTTACGGCTTTCCCTTGCTCCGCACCCTGCCTCGCCCATCCCTAGGCCGTACGCCACCCTCCTTCCCTTTCACTCGCACCAATTGAAATCCCCTCTCCCCACCATCACCGACCCGACCTTCTCTCTCGCTCTCCCACCCAATTGACCTCGTGCTTCCACCGTCCCTCCAATCCGGACCGGTTCTCTATCCCCGCCATCCAACTCACCAGATCGTAAAGATAAGAGAGTCTACCTCGCCAATAGCAGCTACTTCCTGTCGGGTACCAGCGAACCATTGGTTCTCCCGCCACCAGTAGCTATTGGAGACCAACTGCAACCCCAATCTCTAACCAATTCCACGTGCCCACATAGGCGGAGTCTGCACTAGAGCGCATGTCGTGACACCGCCTACTTTTGGAGGACGGACTATGATCGACATGTGTTTCGAGCACTGTTTTACTAACCCTCTGTTAGGGGTGATATTTTGGTAGGGGTTGTATCCTGCTTATTTTTCTTACTGATTTAAGCCTGGCTAAATAAAAATTTTTAATTCTATTTTTTTTTTGTTACCTCTGATATACCTGATGTAGAACAATAGATTTAATGACTTACGAAAGTTCTTGGAAGCAGTGTAAGTTATTATTATACGGAAAGCGTGGGTCCGGATTAGACGGTTGACTTATCACTTGGGCAATGAAGCGTGTGGTTTTACGAATTTACCTGACCCTCTTAATCCAGGGTTGACTCTTCTTGGAAGTGGATTCTCGGAGGCCCCCGGTAAATCCGAATAATCAACCTCGTTTGAAATAAGTTAATATCAATATCGCATTACACGGAGAAGATGAGCCGTTAGATTAAAATGCACTTATGTATCTTACAAGTGCATTTAACGCATTGTTCCAATGGGATAATGCCTGCGTGTCAAAATATTGTGTTTATCTAGGAGATACGTCAGAACGGTCAGAGTGCAATGACTTATCTACCAGGAAGAAAATTTTCTTGTGCCAGAATCGTGCTATAATCAACTCCAAGTCACACTGGCTTCGTGATTCAGTGTACGATTAACCGAGAAGTATTAACGCGGCCAGCAATGCAGGAAGTCACGCGAGCCAACCACACACCGTTCATAAATTACATCCAAGAATATGAGGAAAATTGCCATACCACGAAACGAACGCATACAATTAAAATGGTACTCGGTGCAAGTTTAACCGTCCAATTAGGCGAGTTTGCCGAGCGCCGCTATCGGCTGCCGGACTAATTGCGAGGGAAATCGTAGAGAAGGCGAAATAAGATAGCAGGTATTTGTGGGTCAATCCAAAGAGCGAGCCTATGTGTCTCCACATTTAACGACACCAAAGTACAATAAAATCTTGTATTGAGTATCCCAAGGATTTCGAATGTCCCAAGTGTCCACTGCGATGTTACAGGACTTTCGAAAAATGACACTTCCAGGTGGAATATTGAAATCCTGTATAAACGATTAGGTATAAATCTGCCGGGAGTGTTTGAACAAGGGTACATCGGCAAATACAAACATGCACCTGCGGGTCGAAACTTTGAATTGCTATAGCTGTCTATAACGGGTCTAGTTTCTGGCGATGTGAACAGGTAGGTAAAGACAGAGGTAGGGAAAGAGCGCGAGACGCAGAAGAGTGGCCCTGTTTCGGAGGCCGATTAGTGGCTTCTCGCGAATAACGAAAATTAATGGTCCTAATCCCGAGCGGCCGGCGGTCATACCAACCCCATTGTCGGCCAATAAACAAATGACCTTAAGGTCTGCACGAGTGCCGCATCTCTACGATCGTAGAACCCTTTTGGGGAAAGCTGGTTTTTCCCGGTCTCGGTTTCATCGAATCACTTCGACAAATGGCTCGCACTGCGGGGGACACACCGACCGCGTGCGCTCTCTTCGCCCAAGAGACAATGCCGAAATGGGAACGAAGTGGCGAAGAACAACCGCCGCCAGTGCAATTTCTTGCGATTAGTCATTCGACCACACCAATTTACCAGTGGCATTTTTCTCGCGCGGTATTATGGCTCCATTGTAAGGCTAATTCGTCGATTACTCTGCGGCCATTGCCATCAGTGTCCTACTATAAAACCTGTTGTGAGGATTACACTGCTTATTTAGAACTTTTCTATATCTCCAATAGCTAATAATCATTGATCCTTCGTCAGGATATATCTATGATATTTCTTAATCTCTGATCATTATTCGTTTACCATCCTGATGAGGATAACAAGAAAGACCCGCGATTATTCCTCCAATGTCAATTGCCAGATTGGATTCTGTAAAGTGATCCGCTGAGGCTAATCTGCTTCGCCCGCCCCGATTCTCCTAAGATTATCCACGGAAAGCGGATAAGATCAGGAGTTACCTGTCGAGAATCCTCTGAGCCGCGTGCTCCTGTTCGTACAGGTGCTTCTTTGAGACAAGAGCTTCCAAGAAACACAGTGGAAAAGGGAGAATACTGCTTTGAATGGTCAATGCAAACTTGAGTGTCAAATCTCAGCTAAGTCGAATGAAACCTAGCAGGCTGGAAGGTGAGAAGTACAATAAGGAAGCGGTTGTTGAGTGAATTAGGTGGGAAAGCTGCTGTTAATCGTGATCAGAGCCGCACAAATCATATTATTGTCCCGGCGCCGAACTAGCCTGGAAGAATACTGTTTTACAGGGCTGTCGACGAACGAATACGATCCGGATTATTTTTGCCACCGATCCTCCGTCCGTTTACCTGCCGACGCCGATTGTTCTTCGCCTCGTACCTGACTGGGCAGGTCATCCAATGTAGACACTCGATGACAGTCACGCTTCGAACACTCTAGTGCGGCAACTAGATTACCAATAAGTATCATGTCAGGGATTACTAGGAAACTTGGGATCAGTTACAACGAACTTATTCAAGTCTTGGTTACCCTTGAAGAGGTGCTACGAAACCTCCTGAAGCCACCTTAACGCTCTCCTTTTGTTTAGAATAGCTTGTCTCGTCTTTGTACTATTGGTATATTGGTAGTCAGGCAATGTTGGATGTATATTAGCTAAACTTAATCATCGCGATGACTAATGGCGAAGTGTCAAATGTTTAACGGTATGGTGCATTGTCGCTTGAAAAAATGGCGTCGCATTATGCCAGTAATGTGGCACGGTGGCTGACTATTTGATATTAATAACTAGCCATAAAGGATGGTCTCGTGGTTCCTCGATGCACTTGGGAGCCACCTCTGAATGATGTCTTCCATCCACCTTATGTCGCTTACTAACAGCGAGGTGCATTCGGCAAATACAAATCTGCCTGAAGATGTATTAGAACGAAGCTTTGTCCGTGTAAGCACGTGTGCCAACAAGGACATAAGAGAAAGATCTTACAGTATACAGTAAAATTAATTTAAACATTATTATATTAAAGAACCTTGGCATAAAATAGAACTTGATTTATCTGATGGGCAAACTTCTCGTGATATAATTGCATTACAGCGTTACTTTGCATGGAACAAAGTGAAGGGAAAAAAGTGTCGGTCTCTTCTCCAGGTGGTATGGAAAATGATTGCGGAGTGGTGACTGTGAAGGGTATGCGGAGGCACACGAGCACATTTGTTCTGGTGTTCGAGGCACAAGAGGGCACATTGTCTCGGGCGCTCTCGTCGCTCGTAGCCGTTGTAGTCATTATATTTAATTAATCATTAAGTGTACCGTCATGGCTGAACGCCTGGATTTATTGCATTCTCATGACGAGTACCATTGGAACGCACGAGAAACCGGCCTCTCCATTTCACTGCTCGACCACCTCATTTCTTCCCTCTCGCAGTGCCCTCTTGCCGAGAACCACTTCCTGAAATGCCTGCGCCAAACTCGTAAATTTCCAATGACAAGTCATCGCCGAGGTTCCGCCGTAGCTGAGCTAGGTGTAAGTAGTCGGAAACATGGATAGTGAAATGGCGAAACCCGTGCGCGAAAATGCGCGCGTAATTGGAAACGTTGCGGGAGATTTATAAGGCTGTAAAGCTCAGTTACGATTCATTAAAAGCGGCTAGCATTTCGGAAAAGGAGTGCCGAGGGCATCGAAAGCCAGCAAAGGGCGCCGTCTCGACACGCAAAAGTTTGTAGATTTTAGGTGAAGATAGAAGCCGTCGAGGAATGTCAACGTAGGTGTAAGAGTAGGATAGCATCGCCGAGGACGATCCGAACCGCAGATCTTGTCTCTCAGAGTCATTAGAGAAATGACGATTTCTGTCGGCATCTTTCAAGAGTACAGAAAAAGAGAAAAAGGTTTGCTATGTTTGACATAACCATACCATCACCAAAAAACACTGATTTCAATTTCTAACGTGCGATTTGACAATTCCATTAACTTTCGAATGCTAGAAGGTGTGCAGGACATCGTAACGTGGATCGGGTACTGTAGATTTCATTAGGCTGCACCTCGCTGCGCAAGGAGCTAGTAAAACTTTATTAGTCATCCATTGGAAAAGCAACGAGCCCGGTTTCATCATAAGTTTCCGTCCTTTTACCCGGCGTCGCCCGTAAGGAACCGACGGCGGGAAAATATGTGTGACAGTGATAAATTCGTGATTCCAAGAGTGGTTGGTCGTAAGGCCGCAGGAGAACAGGATCAAAGCAGAATCCGGCAGCGAAATGACAGAGTAGTAGGCGGCTCGAGGTGCCTGCCAGATAAGATTTCTACCAGCGATGCAAACCGAGATAACTGTCGATAGATATCTTTAAGAAATATCGCCGACTAAAATATTGGATAATGTTCTTCATCCCCCGAGTGGTCCTCCCTTCTCTTTGCCCTTCTCTGATCTCCCTTTCACGTGCCAGTCTTCTACTCGACCCTTCTGTTTATGAGACGTTCTCCCACTGTGAGGACACAACACAAGACCCAATAAAAATTTCGTCTCAACTGAGATTAAATTCACTCGCTCGAGATTCCCCTTTACAAAGAAGCTCGTGTCTCAACATTGTTGACTTTAACCTTTACATCACTTTATTCGATTATAGTTAAATTTTCCAATTAGAAATGAGACATAATCGGAGGACTTTGATTTTAGTATCATTTATTCTCCGATGAACGATGACATTCTCTTTCAAATTTCGACCCTTGAAACATTCAGGAAGACCGAAAAAAGTGAGATAAACCGCCTAAATCAGACGGGGTCAGTTATTCAGGAAGGCCTTTCCTCGTGTTTTCGATACAATTCCAGCATTTCTGCCATTAGTTTCATGTTTTTTATCCGTTTTGATACTCAAACAATCGATTTATGCACCGTTCGTCAAAGTCCGAGAACCTTCGAAAAATCGAAAATTTTTGAAGGGGTATGCCTTAAAAAATTTGCGAAAAAATGAATTTTGAGCCAGGGCTCTGGAATTTATATCACTTCTTCCTTGATGCAAAAAAACATTCCCCACCAAATTTCAGCCCCGGAGAATGTCGGGAACTATGGAAAACATGGGGAAAACCATCAGAATCAAACAAAGCTGATTTTTCAAGGTCGGTTTCCCATATGTTTTGGGTACAATTCCGGCACTTTGGCCACTGGTTTCATGTTTTCTATCCGTTTTGATACATAAACAATCGATTTATCAAGCGTTCGTCAAAGTCCGAGAACCTTCGAAAAATCGAAAATTTTTGAAGGGGTATGCCTTAAAAAATTTGCGAAAAAATGAATTTTGAGCCAGGGCTCTGGAATTTATATCACTTCTTCCTTGATGCAAAAAAACATTCCCCACCAAATTTCAGCCCCGGAGAATGTCGGGAACTATGGAAAACATGGGGAAAACCATCGGAATCAGACAAAGCTGATTTTTCAAGATCGGTTTCCCATATGTTTTGGGTACAATTCCGGCACTTTGGCCACTGGATTCATCTTTTCTATCCGTTTTGATACTCAAACAATCGATTTATCAAGCGTTCATCAAAGTCCGAGAACCTTCGAAAAATCGAAAATTTTTGAAGGGGTATGCCTTAAAAAATTTGCGAAAAAATGAATTTTGAGCCAGGGCTCTGGAATTTATATCACTTCTTCCTTGATGCAAGAAAACATTTCCCACCAAATTTCAGCCCCTGAAAAGGTCAAGAAGATTGAAAAACATAAAAGATACCGTCTAAATTAGACGAGATCAATTATTCCAGATGGCCTTTTCGTGTGTTTTCAGTACAATTCCAGCACTTTGGCTACTAATTCTTCATTTTCTATCCGTTTTGATACTCAAACAATTGATTTATGAACCTTTCTGAAAATTTCTAAAACCTTCGAAAAATCGAAGCTAACTAATAATGAGTCCTCCAGTTTTTCGTAATAAGGGAGAAGAAACTCGCCATTGCCGAGAAGCATGGTCTTTTATCCAAGAGACGTAGAAGGGGAGGGGTGAAAGGGGTTCTGGCATCTAAAACAAACTCTTACCCCCAGCTGCCTTTATCCGCCGTATTTTTCGCTGACAACCTCCTTCTGCCGGCTTGATTTACGACTCGCGTTCTCGAGGAAAGGAAGAGCTGAAGTAGGAGGAGGCCGAGCGAAAAAAGAGGAGCCCGACCAAAGAGAAAAACCATTTTTGGGAAGCATTAATATTTATAGTTTTGCACGCGTACGTGCGCGCGAGGCATAATTTTACGAGAGGATTTACTACCTGCAGCCTATTGTCACTACCGGCGCTTTCACGAATATTTGGGTGAAATCGGAATTCTGGCAGTAGTGCTCGTTCTACTTCTAACTTTAATCTTTCAAGAACTGTCTAGAAAGAGTCATCGATTCTTTTTTTAAAGCTGTACATACGTGACTATGATGAGTAATATGTATGAATGAGTGACAGAAGTATATAATGTCGTCGTTGCATTGTACCTCCTAGTTTTCTACATCCATGTTTGTCTGTTCTTCGGACAAAAACGATTCGTTAGCAAGCTCACCCTCGTGATCGTGGTCTCACCCCTAAAAAATGATCGCTCGCCCCCCGGTGAGTAGCAGATGCAACCTCCCCAGTGTACTTCTGCGTCCGATCGTGAAACACGTAGGTGTAGATAGATCTACTGTTTTCCTCTGGGCACTCAGTTCTTTATTCTGATATATCGTATCATTAGACGTCGCCCGAAGATCTTTTGTCTCGATATATCCCGTATCGAGAGATATATTTCGTATATCCACCAAAGTGCTTCCCTAACACAAACTTTCATAACCTAACTTATCTTCCTGCGAAATCAAATATATATATTATAAAAATTTCTTTCGCTTGGAAATGTCTGCGTTTCTTAGTCCACGGCAAGGTAGAATTTCTGAAGAGTCGAAGTCTTCGTTCGCCAGTCGGAGGACCCTATTAATTATTAATCCAATCCAAGTGTTTCGGGAGAAGGTGGCTCGCAGGTAAAGCTCCCCCGGAGCTTTCGTGAATTCTTTCGCGTTCCAAGCAGGTCCCGCCACTGAGGTTTGGCGGCGATCGGGCGGGTGGGAGGGGGAGAAAAGAAGTCAGGAAAATTATCATAATTACCGGTGAGCAGTGTTGGGGCCAAGTTAAGACAAAGGGTGGCTCGTAAGTCATCGTGCACTCCGCCACGCCCCGGGCCTCACTTTCGACATCTTGGTCACGTAAAGGCAGTTAGTGTACGCCCCTGTCGTCGGCTGGATTCGTCTTCGAGATCTCTTTCGGAGACAAGAGAACTGATCTTGTAACCGAAGGCTCATTACGCTCGAAGATGCAAGATAGCATTTCTCTCTGGGCGCCGCCGCCGCCGTCGCCGTTTGGTCCACCACGAAATAAGTGGCCGCTCCTCCGGCGTAATTAACTTAATTATGCAAATATACCCGTATCGGAAGCAGAGTTCTTACGAATCTCCGTCGAATCGGCTAGCCGGCAAGTGCGCGAGGAACTTTTTAATCTGGCCAAGCAAATTGGACGATTATCTCGGCTGCCTTTGTGCCCGATCGCGAATTGAGACCGAAATGGTACTGGGTCGATTAGCGGGAACAAAGGAGAGTGCACTCGATCAACTTGGATAATATTGAGCCACGTCCTACTTCGGAGAGAGGACACTTCAGAGCAGGAATAAGCTCAATCAGTTGTGTGGGCACCCTCAACTTGTCACGTAATAGGTCTTGCGACTCCGATCTGACTCGACTATCCAATCAAATTAAATATTCACTACCCCTCAAACCTCTCCCATACACAACTGAATGTCATCTTAGACAAAATTGGTTTACATTTACTAGATCAGTTGAATCAACCCCTATTTGAAAGATCCGTGAATGGTTATCTGGAACAGTCATGGCCAAGCAAGGTAATCGGATTTTTATGATGGACTTACCAGGCGGAAGCACTCGCTAATTTTCTTAGGAAGAATCCCATCGGGCCTCGGAGTATCTCGGGGCCACCGGAAAGGCTGCTAATGAGAGAACAGAGGAGGAAGGGTGGACGACGGATCGGAGATGAAAATGAATTGAGTGAATAGACTTGAAGTGCTCTGGAGTGGCGGGAAGTGAGCAACTCCGACGAGAGGAGGCGAGAGAGACCCTCGCTTGTCGCTCGTTCCGGAATATCCGAGGTAATCTGGACGGCTAACTAGCCTCTCGTTTCGAGTCGATTCCTCCTCGCAAAATGCGTCACTGCATTCCGCCGGCTCTAATGCTCTCCTCGCGCGCTTATTTCACCCGGTGAATACCGGCCAATTTGTCTTCTCCAATCAGAGCGTAGGAGACTCTAATTCTCATGTTGCTACATCCAGTCGACTGGGAAACTTAATGGATAGATATGTACCAGAACTCGAAGAGAGGAAGTTCGGTTTGTTTAAGCAAGGAAAAAGTCTATGGGATACTTGGCACAGTTGTATCACTGATTCTATTCATCACTCTCGTGACAATGTATCATTTGTAACCGTCCGCGTACAGGTTTACGTGATTGTATACGAAATCATTTGTCGAACCCCGAATTAATTAGTCCCGTGTGCGACAGCCTTGAAGTTTGATTGATTATGCTGTATATGAGTGGATGATTTTCATAATTCAGTCATGTGGAGTGTTGAAATAGTTTTCATTTTATTATACGGGACATTGAACTATTATTATGAGATGTGCAAAAGTATATAGTATTCGAAACAGAGGAGTTCGAATGTCAGAGATTAACATTCCAATCATCATAGAGGAAGAGTCAAACTCGCTCGAATACAATGGGAATAATCGAAGCGACCTGTCTGCGGCATCAGAGCTCCAGCAAGGAGGCTGGAAAGCGAGGGAAAGAGGGAAAGAAGAGTCAGTGCTGATATCGTGTGGGTGATGACTAATAGATTTCATGGCCCGACCCATCCATCTAGCCTTCTCGAACTGCCTCGATACGAATCGATCTTACCGCTCGAAGAGCCCACGTATTGGCTATCGATAGAACCTGCGGCTCGTCCTGCTTTTTTCCACGATGCATTTATAACATTGGCCACGCAGCTCAACTCCTTCCTTCGTGTTCCATGCTCGTTGAGACTGCGGTGGTTTGTCATTAGTAGATCTACGCGCTGACACTCGCATTGAAAATAGAACGACTTGTACTTCTAGTAATTACAAATACTAAAATTAGATACAATCTTGTATTTTTATAATAACATCGTCATCATTACAACAGACTTTCTAAAAATCCATTATAATAACATTGTTCGCTCAATCCAGAATCTGCGAGAGCTTTGAAGATGCTCTCAGAGGATCTTGTCGAATTCGACGGGAGTCCAAAGTTGGTGGCTGGGACCGGGGAATAAATTGGGGAGTTGAGCGTGTCTGGTAAGCGGACGTCGCGCGATCGACAGGCGGTTCGCTACTCGAGCGTACACGCGCGCGCGCGCGCGTCAGAAAAAGCCAGAAAGGGGAAAGGGCCCGGTGCGGCTGAGATGGGGCGCCCGATTAAGGCGCCCGATAAAAACGCCGAAGCAATTTACGGGCGGTCCGCAGCCTCGCGGAATAATTGTCATCGACGATGTCCCGTGGCACCGTGGCGCCACTCGGGGCCAATTAGCCGCGGCAATTAAAGAATTACGTGGAGCCGCGGCAAACGGCTCAGCCGCATCTTCTTCCTCTAATCCTAAATTCCGCGGCATGATCGCTCCAACCTCGAAGCGGGACGTGCCTCTGTGCTAACTGCACGACGACAGCCGGCTTCCAACCAGCATCCCCATTCGATATCCCGCTATATGGAAAGGAGTTCGGACCCTTCGGCTTTTCTGTCCTCGTAAAATCAACCCTTTACGGCTACGATTTCTCACTAATGTCCTAGATGTCTCCATAATGCTGCGCTATTCGCAACTACGGCTCTGCGTTCCTCTCTCTTCTTATATTCTAAAGAAAATTCTTTATAAATCCACTAAAGGGTAATTAATGTATAATATTAAATGTTGTTTTAAATTTGAATGTAATTTGAAGGAAAAAATTCTGAAATCTGAATTGAAATCTGTGTGATGTAAATGATATACTGTACAGGTTGGTTTTCAATTGTTCCCTGTCATCAGGGTAAAGAAGACCCTTTGTTGAAGGTTACCTTACGGGAATCGGAACTGCCACCGTCTTCGGGAGCACTCGGCACTTGCACTGCCGAGAAAGATTTACGTACTCGAGTCTCACGGATACCAATAAATAGCCGATTTGGCATACGGCGAACAATGTGCTGGGACGCTCTTCTCGCAGAAATTGTTAGCTGGTCGAGACCGGCCAGTGGCGAGGATGAAGGGTGGTAGTGGTGGTGGTGCTTGAAATATGGCGCATCGTAAATATTTGCCGATGGAAATATTTTGTCACCTTTAGTGCCGTGGACTTTTTGTTTGATCGTAAATTCGGTGGCGATGGTGCTCGGTGCGCGCTTCCTAAGAGCACACAGGTACCACACTCTCACACTTCGAGCAGTTATATTGGTAAATACGTCGAGAGCGATTAAAGGTCATTGCTGCTAAACACCGATAATTCCAAAGCCCGTGCGCGATTGTGTTGACAGTGACTTCTATAGGAATGAGAATGTCAGCCGGATCTCGATCTCATTATCATACCTGGCTAATTATAAGTCGGTAATGTCTGCGATGACATCTGACAACCTGCTGCAAGGCAAGTTAACGCCGAACGAATTTGTGACGCGATCAAACTCGTTAATCGTCCGGCATGATTATTTCGCTGGCAATTTATAGTTAATATAATAACGCTCGCGAGAGCAAATACTAAAAATGCCGGAGGACGAGCCCGTCGTAAATACTGTATTCTTAAAGGCAACGAACCCGAGGACGAACATCAATTTCGACAGCGTTTACGAGGGGGATCGTAAGCTAAATGGCCGAAAGTGAATTCCAGGTGTATACTTTCCAAAACTTTATGACGCGGACAAAAGAAAGTCAGAATGCCTAAGTGTCTCCTCGGTCCTACGGGACCCTGACTTCTGCCTGGAAGTTAATTGGCCATGATCAATATTTTATATGCACTTTAAATTATGGTCTATGACCGAGACGATCGTGTGTACGGACGTTTAGGACGATCATTTCTTCCATGTTATGTACGTCTATGATTATGTCCTTCTAATACACCTTCATCTAGCGAATCAAACTGCGACCGATTAAAAATTTCGCGCTTCCTCTTCCGTGTACGATTGACGAAGTTATTTTTAATCCGTATAAAAGTCGTAAGCATAAAAAATAATGGCCACTGGCTTGTGGACGTTTCGCGTGCAGTTCCGTTGTCCGGCGGAGCACGCAGGATCGAGTGACGCAGAGGGGTTGCGGCCAGGATATAGAGTCGAAAGGAAGGAAAAGCTGGACTCATGCCGAGTGGGAGTGGCGTGGGTGTGTCCAACACACTGGCTCACACGAGCTCATGTAAACGACACAAACCCGATGTAAAGACTGCCGCTCTTGTGTTTTACAGGGTGAGTTTAAATGGGACACTCCACGTATCATGATACGTTCTTATCATATTTAACTTATACCAAGACTCAAAATAAAATACTTTGTACCAAATATTTATAAATTTATCGATCATTAATTGGTAAAACTAAAGTTGTAATAAGGAAGTTGTCATTGAAACGAAACAGGTACTTACATTCGTTTCGTATTTCGGGATGTTTACCCTGGCAACATAGTGGGTTTCGTTGCGGAAAGCGGAAGAGCCGGCCGAGAAATTCGATCTTGCGCAATGAGCCCCTCGGCTGTCACCCTGGTCCGAATGGTTTTGTCCTCGAAACGTCGGCATAAATCTTGTTCCGAGGTATAGCTGCCGGGCTAAAAGGCACAAATAGCTTCCTGAAAGTGGCCGTTTGCGGAGAGTGCACGGAACACGCTGCAGCCACAAACTTCACGACGTCTGTTTACGTTTCTTGTGAAAAATCGCTTTCCTATTTCTTCCGAGTCGCGCGTGTGTGTGTGTGTGCGCGCGTGACTGGCGTGTATGTATGCGAGACACATGGCGGAAATGAGACACAATGGCCGCGAAACTTCGACGGAGGTCCTGACTGCTACATAACTATACTGTAGCAGTCCTGGACTCCCTTTCCCTTTACCCAAATACCTCTGCAACGACAGATAGCTAGTATTCGGTCGTAAAGAGGTTCGGTAACTCAATCGGTAACTACGGGGCCGCTCGTGACACGTTGAAATATTTGTGGCGAAGAAAAACTCGTCAAAAGAAATACCGGAACACGTGTTCCTCGAGTTTTACTATTCCAGCCAAGATTTCTGGCTGGCGTGCTCTGCGTAAAAAGAGGAAACCTCTAAAGTGAAAAATGTCGATCCAAAAGCTAAAAATGTCAGTTAGAAAAGGTTGAAAGGGGTACTGGTTGAAGGAGAACAAGGAGCTATATTCTTGGGGAATTACCCTTTGGATGGGATGTTCCGATAGGTATTCTCTGTTCCGCGAACGAAAAAATAAAAGTCGCGGTAAAGAAGCCGGAGGTCCAATATAGGTTTGAGCATTAGAGTGGAAAAAAGGAGGGAGGACCAGAAGAAAGAAGTCCGGAATTCTGAAAAGCGTGTTTTACTACGGATACGTTCGCCCTCGAAGGAATAGTTCCGTTTACGATGCCGTTGACTCGTAAAAAATCCTTTGCGCAACGAAAAAGGCAGTCGAAGATGTTACGGGAGCAGATCAATCAATAATAAACTATCGTTGCCAAATATTTATTACAATTAAAATAAAAGTTTCATTATACGTCAGTGATACATACAAACACTTACAACTTATTCAAACTAGCTTCAAAATCCCCAAATCCCTGGGACCACTTTCACCCACGACAGACATTCTAAGATACCTTGAAACTTCGTTGTTCATCCAAGGCAGAAGTCTCGAGGGATGAAAATATTTGGCCGGTTGAAACCTCGAGTTTTTCCCGTACCGACAATGCAGCCTCATCTAATTTATAACTCTTCCATCAAGCGAGCCTTTCGTGCCGGCAAGCATCTGCCGAGCGAACGAGCGAGCGAGTCCGGCAAGGCGTCCAGGCAGAATCGGTCGCAGATTTCGGAGTAGAATGGACGCCGTCGTCGAGGGTTGCCGAGGGCGCAGCAGCCTCGAAGCGCGTAGGCTATCCCGGAACGAGAGGCCGTGTCGAAAAAGCGTAGCGAATTCCTGTCGACCTAAACGAATCCGTCAAAAGCTACAGGGGGGTCCAAAGGCTACGGACGACGTCAGTGCCAGGCGCACTGAATAAATGCGACCCAACAATTCTGAAAATCCTGAAAACGACTGGTGCGGACCGTTTCGAACACAAGCACTACGTTATATCGACTGTGTGAGCACCTCTATACGTGCAGAGAGCCATAGAGCGAGCACCTTTTCGACGTTATCGAGGCCGAAGACGAGGGAGGTCCGAGCGGCGCGCGCCTTGGGTTCCGCTCTAAATGGACGTAAATGGCAAACAAATACCAACGTGGGTTCCGCTTCGATGAAAGTTGAGACGTCACGCGCGAGACTTCCTCGAGGACCTTCGGGAATCACGGTTTCTCGCTTTAACCCCCTTCAAACATTCTCTCTTCTAATAATGGCCAAATCAACCCAGAACCACGTGAATCATTGTGCTCAGCGCGAGTGCGCCGGAAGTGAGCGGAAAACTTGAAAGATAAGTTTATTAGCGGTCTTGGCTTGTATCTCTTTCTGTTGGTAAACTTAAGGAGCCAGTTCTTGCGTAGATTATTCGTCGTGCGTCGCTGGGATTCGCACGAACGATGCGGGTACGTATACACTGCAAAGAGTATCAGGTGCTCGTCGTAAAGTGGTCAATTACATGTCCCTTGCTTGGCAATTAATCAGAATTAATAGACACACTGTGAGAGAGTGGACTGGAAAGAAGACGAGATTTATTAACCGAGTGTTCTGAATTACTAGCTGTAAATCAATGCTCCAGTCTCCGATTGTCTTTTTGCAGACGAACATCTCCCCTGTCTGTTTATTTATAATATTACAAGTGCAGGACATCGGATTTTAAAACGAGCCTTTTCTGATATTAATTAAATACTTTTCTCAATCGACTTGACAACTGCTAATTCAATAAGTCATTGCTCGACGCTACGAATGATTTCTTGAATAAGTTAAATGCATTTGTTCAGTGGCATCTGGTTACTTATCGTGCGAGATAAATCATTACGCCTTCACAATTGCACAGCAATCCATGGAAGAATCGTGGTATTGGTCAGCGATGATAAGTGCAGAGTTATAAAATGAGTGCCATTACGATCGATATCGGCGACAGGGCTGCTCTAAGGGGAAAACAAGTGAATGGCATTAGTTCCACCTTATCGATATAGCGAGCCATAGAAAATCACTTTTGCCAGCTAGAGCGAGTGACCCCCGCTGAAGCGACACAGGAAATATTTTAGTGGTCCATGTCGATCCTACTCCTGTTATACACCACGTCCAAGCGTGAATCAGTGGCTCCGAATGATTATCACTTTAGCCCGAATAACCACACTTGCCCGGACACTCTGTGAGAACAATACTCTTCGCTCAACCATGAAACTAAATTGATCAGCGATTGTTTACAATATCAAACATAAATACCATCTGCGAGAATTGTGTTATCCTCCGGATCTTTCCATTTTCTTGAGATGACTCACGTACGGATCGGTGGAAAGGGATTAAGTTGAGAATAGGAGTTGGTTGATGATGATCTACGATCTATTTGTATTTCTCATGCTCGGAGCAACGAGAGAGGCAGGTGGGTCGGTAGGATATCCCCATAATGAAATCCTTACGCGTTATTTTCCATCGGGGTTAACAGATTATGAAGATGTCCACGGGATAAATCTATCGAGGGCACCTGTATGCGAACCGCTCTCCCATTCGACCTGGACTGCACACCTCTTTCCAGGGCGTGACTCTGAAAACCACCGGGATACAAACAGTCCCATTGCCCCTTGCGAGGGAGAGAGAGTCAGGCCAAGGATGAAGAAGAGGATGAAGAAGAGGAAGAATCAGCAGCAGCAACAGCAGCAGTACAAGGGAATAGAGAGAGCGAGTCCTTCTCCCTTTAGAATGGTATAGTCTCCGTGCGGAGACCGAGTCTACCTGACTTATGGGACCCAAGACTCGTTGTTATTTATGGCCGAGAAGGCCCGAATACCCCCCAAAAGAAGAAGCCTCTCTCGCTTCACTCGAACCCTCTTTTTCCAATTCCTTCTCTCCTCTCTCTGCTCTTTCTCTCGCGAAATGACGATTGGCACGCCGTTTTGTCGGAATACGGAACCCGGGCCCACCGTGTCGAATCTCTCAATACTCTCTCTCTTTCGAAGCTCCATCGTCCCAGCACTCACTCCCAGCATCTCTTTAGAGTCGAGTGCGTCTCCTTCGTGTTTGATGACTCAGTACCAACAGCCTTTATGCCTGATTGTCAAGCATTCGCAATGATATTTTTCCATAGTTAAACCTGAAACCTTCGTATTACAAATTAGTCTGTTGACACATTGTCCGACTAGATTTTATTAAAATAATAGTTACAATAGTTTATAACGTGAAAACGAATTTAACAACTCTAAGTTTAAATAGGATTTCGTTCGAGGAATTCCTACTGCGTATAAGTTGCGTGTAATGAAGGAACGAGCCTGATCCTCATCTCGGATCATCCCCTCTGGAAGTGGAAGCGCGCGTAACTCGGGCGGCATTCCCGGCGGGCAATGAAGGATCGTGGTGAGGGTTGGCGTAAATTTTTTCACACGGCCGAGCGCCGGGGCTCGTTAACATTGTTGACGCCAAGAGGAGCGCGAGAAAACGCTCGGCGGGTGGCGTCGCTCGGCGTGTCACCACTCGGCGTGCGCAGCCCGGTTGTCCCGATCGCGCGATAAACCGGCCCACCTTTATCAAGAGGAAGCAAGCAGTGAGCGAGCGAGATACGCGCAGCTCGAGCATTGTACCACCAGCAATTATTGTCTGCTCGATCGATCGATTCTGCCACGCGCGAACCCTCGTAATCAATTGTCATCGACGAGATCCATCGCACCACCTCCGGTAGTATGGAATGCACACGCGACACTCGTTCCACGGGAGATCCAATCGCCAGACGGAGCAGGAACGAGCGCAAGGATGCTGCGCGTAAGACGAGTCGGTGGTTCTCTCCACGTACCGCAGATTAAATCGAGCGGAGCGCGAAAGTAATTACGAGAATTTGTGGCCGCGCCGTGGCGGCGGCGGTGGCGGCGGGCGTCGTATCGCTGCGCCACGCTATAATTGAAATCTGAAGACGCCGAGAGGCGCGTGGGACACCTCTTGTCGTGCAACAGGTAAGGCAAGCGTGATAAATGGAAAGCAGATGTGCCAGCCTGATTGCAATAACGCAGAATGCACCGGAAACGTTCTACCTTACCTTAGAGTTAATGGGAAAACCGCAATCAGTGAACGTGGGTTATCGAGAAATCGAAATTCATCTTGGAATTTATATCTTAAATATCTAGAATATAGAAAAGAGTTGAGAAACATCATTACATAATTTATTATTATACTACCAACGCTACTTATTCAAATTGACCCAATACATTGTCATCTTCATGAAAATTAAACTAGCAAGAAATAAAATCTAGTTTCATCGATCGTAGGATTCCCATCGGTAGAATTGGACTCTCGGAGAGTTAATCATGGAAACATTCCAAGCGAGCTGTGTTCACGGTGTTGTCGGTGGTGGCGGATGCTTGGGAGCACGGAATCCGAAAAACGAGCGCTTCCGAACGAGGAGCCAGAATCTTTTGGGTCAGGTAGGTACATAACGATCTGAGGGCCTCATCCCGGCTAGGAATATAAACTGTTTCGGGGAACGAAGGGTCGTATATCTTAGCGAACGACAATGCCAAACTCAGTCACCCACTCACCCAGTTGGGACCCACCTCGATATAGACGCTCGACGGACGAAATCGCTTGGCAAGGAAGAGCTTGCTGGATTGACGTTCGACTCTTCCCAGACGACTTTCCGATTTCTTATACGCGAACGCCAGCCTCCTCCTTCCTTTTCTACTATGTATAACCGGTTGCGTGAGGCTAATTATACCGCAGGTTAAATGCCCTCCCTTTGCTAAACGAAGGACAACTCATATGGAAGACATCTGCAGTCTGGCATAACAGTGAGGTGTCGAAGGGTGACAGTAAAATACACTTTCAAATATCTCTCTTTCTCTCTTATAATCTTTAATTATATACACCACAAATCACAAGTCGTGTAGAACACCTACTTTTCTATTAAAGTAAAATTATAAAAAATAATAATATTATATAATACTTTACAATTCATGAAGAGTAGAATTCGTGGAAAGGGAAGTGCATATTGTAACCATGAATTAAAGCGAGGAAGGACGAGGCTTCGCGGTAAGGTGTGAAAGAACAGTAGGGTGGATGTTGTCGCGACCGATCGGGGATGACTGGTCGAACATCCCGGCATTTTATCTGGTAGTAAGTATCTTGTCGTTTGGCATTAGTATACCAGCCAGTCACCCGGTGACAGATTCTTATCTCGCATGGAGGAGACACGCCGTCTCACCCGTGCCCGCTTCTTGGTCACACCTTTCTCACCAGAAGGATCTTGCTTCTCGGATCGAATTACCCTCCAGGATTCGCCTCGATTCTAGTCCTCTTCTTTTGTGCTCCCCTTTCCTTGTAACTAATACGGACCACGCAGGACGACAATCCTGCGCGGCAGCCAGGTAGCCCACGCTTAACCAGAGATTTATGTGCCGCTTGGCTCGACGAGGTTTTATGCGCCAATGATTAGCAAGAGTTCATTACCCATGCGGATGTACAGGTATAGAGAGGGAATTCGACATTTTCGAACATCGCTAATCATTACCATCATTATACCGCGGTAATAAAGTAAGATTCTTCAAGGCACACGACAATGTGTATAACTATACTTCGGCTTCCTATTTTAGACTTAGTAAATGTGTTTTACGATGTGGTTGTTATCGACTTAATCGATGAACTTTATTTCATATGATATAAGTGGGTTTCCGAGACTGAAAAGGTTAATTAGTAGATAGATAATACTGTTCGCCAATCGATGAAAGTAGTTGCCAGCACATTTATCATGTATGGTAACTATTCGTGAAAGTGATATAGAGCATCGAGGTTGTCGATAGTATTAGATGAAATTACGGTAATAAGCCTGAGCGAGAGTGATTACATTACAATTAAGGCATAGAGAACAGCGGTGAGCGGTGGTTGCCGTGAAAGCAGCGAGAATGATTCGAATGAATCGAGTGAGCGAGCGGGTGAATGACGGAGGGAGAGAGGGAGAGCGAGATCAAGAATACGATCGGCGAGATCTTAATGACCGGCGAGGCAATCGTGTCTCTCGTGGAAAGAGAAAGAGAGAGATGGTTTGAGAGAGCAAGCGGATCACCGTTTGAATGGAATAATTAGATGATTATCTTTTATTTATCCGCGGCTTTGATCAGCCGCCCCTGTTGTATAAAGGGGAGACGCCATTTGCAATTATCCCGATGAAGGAGAGAAGAGGAAGCGTAGCGTAGCGCTCATCGGAATGATACCTCTATTATAATCAAGCCACCCATTGCGCCAGCCAGCTCCTTTCGCTCTGCGAGCCGTCTGCTCCTTCTGTCAGAATCGAAATACCATGTTTGTGAAATCGATGCCGCGTCCTCTCCCCTTTGACGCGTCAAGTCAGCCTGCCGCAGATGGGAGTTCGATTCACCGAGCGTCAAAGATTGCGAACTGAATCCTCCATCACTCCCAGCCATAACAGTTGGTTATTACGATCATCAATTACTATAATTGCTAGCTCAGCGAGCGTATTAGATACTCATAAGTGTCGGACTTCTTCGATTAGTTGTCTGCTAGATAAGATTGAAATTCCATGTTTGGTTCTCCACCCATTAACAAGTTCACAGGTCTTGACACTAATATAACATTTCACAGTTCGATCCAGAGAATATATATCCAACACAAAGCAACTATCTTTTGTCATTGGATTCATTTGTAAGGCAGTATCCGGTATGATCCTTTATCACGAGGGGCAAATATTTGCCGCTCGCTCTCGTCCTAGTGAACGGCGTGCGTCCATTATGCGGCTGTTAGTACCGGGAATAGAGTGGTTCCTCGCGTCAATTTTCCGGAACCTCAGTGTGGTCCCAACAGGGTGCAAGGTGGTGGGTCGAGGAGTAGTGCGATCCCCATGCAAGCACAATCATTGGGGAAGAGGGAAATCGTAGGGCAAGATGGAAGAACGAAGGAAGACTAGGAAGATGAGGAAGAAGAGGTCGAGGCAGGCGGACAAGGGGTGGCGAATAGAATGGAAGTAGAGAAAAGGTGGCTGGCTGCCCGGAGCCAAAACACGGCGTCATGTGTCCTTGGTGAAAAGAGGTGCGGAGATTTCGCCGGGGTAACAATTGGTCCAGGCGATCGGTAGAAAAAGGCGCGGAGGGATCATTGTCGGAGGTAGACAGTACGGGTGAAAACTTGGTCCAGCCCTCTGGCATCGAAAGGAAACGATGCCACCCAGGACGAAGCCAGCCAACAATGATCGTCCATGGAGTCATCGCGAGCTCTGCCATGGAATGACCGTTAATGGCCCGTGCAAAGGAGGACCATCCTTTTGTGGTCTTATTGCGAGAGGTGGTACGTTTCTTCTCCCTCGGCGAGAAGTCACTCCCTGGAGACACACGCGTGAGACCTGCTCGACGCTTGTTCTGGTTTCTCGCTGCACCGATTCCCCCCGCTGCTCTGACTCCCTCCTAGCAAGAATTGTACCTTCCGCTTGGGATTGGGGGAATTTTTGCGTTGACGTCTGTGTCCGAGGGCCCGCGGGACACCTCACTACAGGCCCCGGAATTGCGACCTCGATTTACACAAGAATGCGGCAAAGATTTGTCGACTGCTGTGCCATTGCAACTTGATGCCTCAATAACTGGGAATTCGAATGAATGATGATTTGCAAGGAAGGTTATAACAGAGATACAATCTTTTGAAGATTAGAATCCTATGTGTGGGGAAAGTTTTCATCCTCAATTTGAATTTTTTTTAATACCTTATATAACTAATATATCGCAGTACATGACTGATAGATGAAAGCGCGCCAAGAAAGCTGTCGCGGAAAGCGGAGAAACTCAAGGAAGCATGAAAGTAAATTTAGAATTCGGGTTCGAGGTCGAAATGCTAAAAGTCAGAGATTTCATGGAGTTAAGACGCCAGCGACGGTCAGGTTCTAGTTTGACGGAGAGAAACTATGCGGTAAGTGGACGTCGTCTTTGGTCTTTGGTGTTTCGGTGGTGGAGAGGCAAAAAAGCTGGTTGGGAAGGACAGAGAGTTTAGCGGACGAAATTTTCGTGACCGTGATGGAGGACGAGGTGAGACGCGCGAGACCATAAATCATTGGAAGGGAAATCCAGCGAAACCACTACTGGCAATAAAAGTTTATGGTGTTTGGCCGTTGCAGCCGCCAACGGAGGGCTGCGAGGCACGCAGGCCAAGGCAGAGAGTGCGCGCACCGTATATCTTTAACGGAAGTGAAACTCGGTGTGCCGTGCCCTTTTGCGGACAGGAGACGAAGGGAGGTCAACGAGGGGACTGCTGGGAGAGGGCTTGCAAAAGGGGGCAGAGCATCGGGCCCTCGATCAGTGTTTCAACAATATTGGTCGTCCGCATTGTCCAGCTATGGAAACGCTCTCGACCTCGATGGAAAATGGGAAAAGGCCCTGGTATGATATACGACTTATTACGAGGCCGAGATTTACTGCCACCAGAAGTTGAGGAGTCAAGATCGAAATCTATGTCACGTGGTCTGCCACCTTCGCATAATTTTTTTTCTTCACCCGCCATACGTCCGGGAACATATTTCCAACATATTTCGAGGATTGCGGAACATGCTTTGAGAGTTGCTTGCAATAAAAGGCAGTGAATACAATTTCGATCGATGCCACCGCCTGCAAAGATCGTAGTCGTGGACTATGAAAAATGAAGGAAATGTTCGGACAAATGGAGGAGCGCAGAGACGACGCCATTTCTTTCATGCGAGGCTTGGCGTAAATTACTCTCGATAAGGGCGAGATTTACGTGCTCGAAGGGAAAAAAGGGAACTCGCCCCGTGTTGGCTGACGATTTACGACGAGAGCGGTGAGCGCGTGAAGAATTTACGTCGAAGCCGCATGCCCGGCGTACCTCTGCGTGTACAATTATTTTTATCGTGATACATTGACGCCAGTCACGTAGACTCGAACTCGGTGTTCCGGGTACTCGTCCATATTTCCCTTTCGTTCTCGTCCTGTACTTTCATGCTTCACTCCACTCCGTCAAACAGAGAGTATTAATGAAGATGATGTCGAACAGCCTTCGAGGAAAATAGCGAAAATTGCAATTTCATGGAAGACACCTCACTGGATTGATTTCGCTGGTCATTCTGGAATCGTTACCACCTTCCCCAAATCGAATTCTACCCAATGGCTTTTGTACGTTCTCGGGTGAAACGACCGACCACTCTCTCTTTCTCTCTCTCTCTCTCTCTCTGTAGATTCACGCCCCAATACATAGGATTCTAAAGCTTTCTCTATTACGAGTTTGTCATTGTCGCCCCTTCGAAAAATCGAACCTATCATTCCGTGGTCCAAGATACCTATTCTTGTGGTCCAAACACCTTGCACCTTCGAACTATTCATTCACTCTTCAACAATTCATATTATAGGATCTTTTCTTTTCTCGCTGTCTTTGAAATAAAAAGATCATTAAGGGAAGAATGTTTAATTAGAAGTGCATCTCTCCCTTTTCTCTCTGTAGTCAACGGCGGGTGGCATTTAATATAGCTCGGTAGTGAATACAGCAGAGTCGTGCGCGCATATAATATTAGATATTTATGCGAACTGCCGGCTCACCCACATGCGTGCGCTCGCTCCATTGTCTTGAGGATATTGCAAGATTACTCAAGTTCAACAGCTCGGTGCGTCCACCAGGAGAATATGCCAGTGAGTATATCGATACAAGTTCGCCAACAAGCGCAACGGCCGCTCGCGTACATGCGCTCGATTCGATCATAAAGCACGTGGACGTTCCGCAGGGGGTGATTGGTGACCTTGTTACTTCGGGACACGATGATATCGTGTTCACGGTTTCGAGGATAATCCAAGGTTCGCCGACCGATCAGGAAAAACAGGGCCTGCGAACACGATATCCGCCGAAGGCGTGTCCGTCGAGATACTCTCGTTAATCGATCACGCGAGTTGTAATTAACGCTGGTAACGAGGACTGATCCACCGCTCAAATAAATCTCGACTCGCTCCTACGGATGTACTCCTTCATCTATGGAATTTCTACCATTCCAGATAAGGGAATCATAAATCAAACCGTCCGAGAACTTCTCATCTCGAATGCGAGTATGTCGATGTCATATATCGACATGGATGTCGATGTTCCATGAAGTATTACAAATCGAGGTGGCTCGTGAAATTTGAGAATGATGTGTTTTCTAAAGATGGACTTGGACAATTTGGACTTTTGCCCTTCGGGAAAGGTTTTAACGTTGAAATCGGGTTGAGGATTGAAGGGAGAGCTGGTTATGCGGTGGTGGTGGTGGTACCGGTGTCCTGGCAGCACGGCGCATCGTTGCACCGGCTAAATCATTAGACGCTCGAAAGCACGAGCCCCCCGCGGTTTCAAGCATTAGTTCATCTGTCTCTGGCTCGCCTCGCAGCCGTCTCCTTTTCCAATGTTGCTTCTCTCTTAGATACACGCACTCCAATGCTCGCTCTCTCTTTCTTCCTTTCGATAGCGTATCCTTGCCCAGGCCCTCCCTCTTCGTCCCTCGAATTCGTCCTCCCGATTCTTCTTATCCTTCGCTTCAGATCGCCGGGTTTCGGCCGGTGCCTCGTGCTTAATAATACCAGTCCCACGCATCGGGGCCCCGCACAGGCTCTGCGGGCTACGGCAAATGACATGTGTTCTTCTCCGCCAGGGTTCCGCTCGCTCCTCGACTTGTACCTTCCTCTTCTCCACCTTGCACCCGTTCGCTCTCGCGATAGGCATTAGGTATTCTCTTACCGGTGAGATATGGGGTCAGTGAATCATAACACTTAGGGCCCGGAACAGTGAAAAATTGGAGTGCGCTCCTTGTTATTTTCTCCTGGTTGAAAATCGTTTTAAAAATAACTTTGGAAATGTTTAGTGTTGTCTTAGTGTGTTTTGTTTAATTTCCTTATGGAAGCAAGGATATTGCTATGCTAATTAGACTTGGTAGTGAAAGAGCATATGTTAATAGTTAGAATTACACGTGGCTTTGATAATTGCATCTGAGAATTTCATCTTGAGACGTCATATTGGTAGACGAAGAGTGCGGGCGTTGAAGTGAACATGTGAAATTTCCGGGGACAGGCCGCGACCTTCAGACACCTGGAGAAAGTGGAAATGAAAGGAACATTTGGCCGGCACGAGTTCGCAGCGGCCCCTTTCGTTCCGCCTGTCGGAAAACAAACGGAACAACGGCAACAATAGCGCCGAGCACGTGGGAAGAGGAGGAAAATTCAATTCGACTCATTTGTCTTAGGTGCGCGCGGCCCATCGTAAAAATGACTGTGTCCCGGGCGAACAATGCCGCCGCATTGTACTCGCCGGGCTAAACAAATCATCCCCGCTGTCAGGATATAATATTCCGAGTAGCCTTGCTCTTTGGAGAAAGCTGTCCCAACTTGGTATTGATCATCGAACGCTTTCCAATAAACGAAACCATGGATCATCGAATATAGTCGAAACCGAATTCGAAAGAATATGAAATCACTCTTACGATTCCATGAAACTTAATCCTTCGGTTGTATGACTAAGAATTTGATGCATAGTGAAATATTCATCACACTGAAGTACACGGCCTGTGAAACATTTAATCCCATTCCACGCCCGATTAAGTAAACATCGGTGTCGGCCAGAAAAGATTCAAAGACGCGGGCACGTGGAATCAGTGGCAGACAAGCTAGTTCGGTGACAAATGCGAGGTGATAGAAAATAATAAGCCTATTAGTCACAGGGTCAAAGAATTCTATAGCTGTGCGCTGCTAGCCCGCGTAAGCACATTATGCACGCATGTTCCTACCATACCTTTTGCTTTGCATTTCTCATCGGTCGTAATTAATAATACGAAGCGCACCGAGCGTGCAGTTGTTTAATTGGTAAACAGGAAAGAGTGCTTGTTAATGTCACGCGCGAGCGGAGACCGTTGCGCGCGAGTACTCCACTTTTCATTAGAATCAATTCTTGCGATGAACGAGCTAGTAATTTGTAAGGGTTCGATATGTATGATCGAGCAGTTTGTCTTTCGATTATGCGCTCGTCGCTCGTTCCGTCAGGATTTAATCCCGAAACATTAATAAACGCCGTTGGTCTCACCTTCTGCCCCGCGTCCTCCCTTTTTCCCCCGTTGCCTTCGCCCTCGCCAGGGTTCGTTCGTTCGTTCCCTCCACGCATGAGAGAGGCGTACGTGGCTCCAGCAGTATTCACGCGCGGGATTTATGACGGGTCCACTCATTCATAAAAATATTATTCAAATTTAGAATGTCTAGACGACCGCGCGGAGACTCGGCCCGCGCGGGGGGAAACGGCCGGTGCTTGGATTCTCGGTCCAGCCAGTGTCCTCCTCATCGACGATGCTTATCTCGTTCATTGATAACTACGGATACCCGCACCCTCATCCGGTCAGGTTTTATTCCTCGTCGCTCCGGTGCAACGGCATTCCTCGGGAGATTGCTGCACCGACCAATGAACGATACCGACGCCATCATAGCCCGTTTTCCTTCTTACTTTTTCATGTGTGACTTTAAGATTACCGTAGCTTTGGTCAGGTGCAATTCAAGTTTCTTAAATTCTAGTATAATTTTTAAATGATTTTTCTTTTACATAAGATTTCTCAGATTTCAAAGTAAAGATACGTCATCGGCGCGTTAAGATCGAAGGGATCGAGCCGATATCCTAGGCGTCGCGGCGCCCGACGTATCATAATTCAAGGAATGGACAATTTATGCATCGGCGAGATGCGCGCGATTATTTGGCAAGATAAGGGCGTGGGACGTGAAAATTATGAACTGCGCCGGAGGCGCCGGCAGAACGGCATGTCGTGCGATCTGTCCTCGAGTGCCGCGGCGGCCAAGGAACGAGCGTGTTCTCCGTGACAACGGATTGCCAGGAGGATGCAGAACTTATCCGAGACATCTCTTCGGAACACTCCACTCGATCCTATCACGAAAGCATTGCCGGTACTGCTTGAAGAAGGTGAGAGAGAGTATCCAGGAAAATTTCGTGTAACTCGAAGTCAGCCTGGCCAGAGAATCATGGCGGAATGGGACCAGTTCTGTTAAACGGATTGTATGCGAAGTGTTATATTGTCCGGTGTTCGGAGAATCTGGCGAGCGGCCGCGCTGAAATATCGTTGCAGTTATGAGCATTTATGGCGTCACCCTTTCAGTGGCTTCAGCAATCGCATAAAAAGTCCGGCCACTCTCTCGCACGCACTTTTGCCCGTTGCGCCGTCGAGACATTTCTCGCCTCCTTTCGAGGTATCGCAGTCCTCTCGTAGCATCGCCCACGCTTACATCTTGATTCCCCAGCTTCCTCTCCCTGTAAATAATAACCCGACCGCTCTCCTTTTTTTTTCTTCCTTGGCCTCCGTCGTTTTATGAGCGCGAACTATGCGTCGCTCCTGAGAATTTATCGTGATAATGTTTCTGTCGCGCGCGCGTTGAAACCCGGTGAGATTCGATGAGAGTGAATTTTATTGGGATTGAAAGTGGTTTTGTTAATGTCCATGTGATTTCCATGGACTTTGAAGCATCGGTAAGAGCTAGGGGGTCGATCGAGATGTCGTGGGTGTAAGGGAGAGCCAAGGGAGAACGCTAGAGGACGCATGGTGAGCGGGCGTGTGCGATCTCTCCTGTAAAACCCCACGGGTCACTAACTAAACCAATGAGAACGTGCTGAGATTAAATAATTCATGCTGCGAGTGTAATCCGCAAATTTGTTTGGGATTACGAGTGAGCCCGCGCTAGCACCGCGTGCGGTCAAACAATGGCTATCTTTTAGAACCCCCCGCACTACCAACCCTTTCTCGTTTTAATCTCTCAATTTTAAAATGCCGGCCCCGCATATTTCCTCGTTTCGCCGCTCCACTCCTCTTTTCTGCCAACGCTCACGCCGTCTTCATATTTATTCACTCAGTTATTCTTTCGGACTGCCAAATAATGGCTTCCAAGTTTCGCCGGTACTTCAGTCCCCTTCTACTGACGGAATGAGGAAAGTTCTCGCTTCAACTTTTAGCTTACTCGATTTGCGACTGTAAGACAACTGCACATTTAAGGAAAGTTATTGGACACTCGGCAGTATTATCGGACCATTTTTAGTCCCCATAATCATAAGACTTCGAACGAAGGAGAAAAGGACTCGATGGAGAGTTAATAAAAAATGGAATCAGCGACATAATCGGAGCAGGCGGTGAAGTAGAGTTGGAGCCGGTTATCGGAGGACGTCGAATTCGGTGTGGAAATGGCCAGGATCAGGAGCAGAGGACGGATAGGGAGTGAGCTACGGAATCGAGCACGTGGGGGGTATACCGGACGACATACGGAGAGAACACCGTGTCCCATATAGGTACTGTCTCGCTCGCACCGAGCCATCGAATACCCATTGCACATTGCTCGAGCTGCACCGGGTGCCCCTATTGGTTCCCCATGGTGGATAAAGGCGAGATGGGGGGTCTGTTAGCTCCCTTACTTTATCCCAGCCGCGCCAGGGGACGGCAAAGCCCCAGACGGAAACACGAGTGCTAAATGCGTAATGATCGCTAAACGAAACCTCCCCGACCTCGCGAGCCTCGATACCCAGAGTCAGACTCGCGTCTCTTGGCCTTCGATTAATGTCCATCGACCTCTTACATCGAGCGTGTATGAGAGTACTACTCATCGAATAATATCTCTAAACACTCTTCTTATAGATGTGCATTCTACCATTGATTTAAAGAGCATTCTAGAGCCAATATTCATTCTACACTTTTTAAAAAATTTTAAATATACGATAGGAAGCCTATAAACGAAGGACTCCTCGCGACAGTTGTTCTCTGCGTGACTTTAGCCCTAAAACCAGATCTCCGGCAGTTACTTACAATTAGGTTTGTCCGCATAGTGCGAGCAGCATCAGTCGATGAGCAACGCGAAGGAGAGGACGAAGAGATTTTCCGTCCGATCAACTTAGAACAACCAGGTGGCCCGATCGCGGCAGTTGTTTGCGAGCAACAACGTCGAGCGCGCGCCGCCCGGCGTGGCCAGTCAGAAAAAAGGAGTGCGCGGCAAAATCATCGAGTCGCTGCTAAAATTATAGAGCAAAAACGGGCGTCGCGATGCCTCCCAGGGCGCGGGACCCATTCATTCGCGGCGAACCCCCGCGAGCAACCGCGACAATGGCACGAACTGCCACGGACCCCCCCGTTCTCCGCCGTCGGCCCTCTCCTGCACCTCGCTCGAGCGGGGGGTCCCGCCGCTCTGAGCGCTACTGGTCATTTCATCGACCAAAGAGACCATTTGCCCCCCAATTCTTGATCCAGCAATCCTGAAATTGACAATCTAGACAATGACAAATCATTTGCAAACCACTTACACCACTTCCTTCAAATATATACCTTGAAATTAATCTCAGTTTGGGACTTAATTAATACTTTAAATTTTACGAATGAAAATAAGCTGATAAAATTGTACGAACTTGAATGAATGATGAAGCACTTCCAAGGCTTTTATAATAACGTGCTCCTTTTATATCGTGGATATTTAGAATCTCAACAATTTCCCGTGCCACCCTTGCTAGGATTGCCGGCAAAATTACAAGCGTAGAAGAGCGCAGAGAGAGAGAGAAAGAGGATGACGACGACGACAAGGCGTATTCAGCGCGAGGAACCCCCGCGAGCAACCGCGACAATGAAGGCTCGTTCGCGGGGGGTCTCTCTTTCTACGCTACCGGGACTCACTTGGTACGAGCACACACGCGTCCTACGTGCGAATTCGACGTGGTGCGCCTACCCGACGCGCGTGCCACCCCGAAAAACGACGTATGCGGTCACATACCGCACACCAGTCCTCCCAACGAATTGAACCGAGAGAGTCAAAACGATATAAGAACCTAGAAACACCCCTTAGGATATCAATCGTTAGGAAATAAAGAAATTGGAAGGATCGATATAAAATTTGCTCTGCTTAAATTTAATTCCATTCTGATTGGTTCGGTAGACAATTTATTAAATGTGAAAGAGAAATATTTATAAATATTAAATATAAACTGAGAGATTCGAAATTGTTTCATTTTCAGATTCCAAAGTCTGGAGAACGAATGAAACGGCTCACTCTGCATTTTCTCTTGACAGCAGAGTCATCGACATCAATCGAACTGGAATAAATATCGACGACAGTGGCGAGGAAGACAGGCGCGGCATTGAAGGCGGTATGTACCACACTTCCATCGTCAGTCTAGTGCGAAAACTTAAAAGCGCGGAAACGAGCCTTTATTCCTCGGGCTCGCGTCGAGTACCACTTGAACCTGAAGAGTTCCACTCGACTCTCAAGCTCGAGCGCGATGCCAGATGTTTTCGAGGACTTGTAGAAAGTGCGTGAGCGAGCGAGCGAACGAGCGCGCGCGTATAGCACGCGCTACTTTGCGCGTGCGAGCTCTATAAAAAGAATCGGTAAACTTGGCACAACATTCGGCACACGAAATTTAATCGTCCACAGTTCTAGATAGTAATACTATGTGAATTTTATTAGAAATTATTAAGTGATGAAGAAGGAATGAAATGAATATGAACTCTGCAGTTTCATCCCTTCTGTCATGGAAGAGTTTTACCGTATTTCTCTTATTCCCATTAAATCGATTTCGGTCCGGCTGAACGAAGACCGAAAGGGCTTTCCATTAGATGTACAGGGTCTTTCAGAATTCTCTGCACAGAAAAGGGTGGAGGACTCAACTATTGTATAGTAAAGAGAGATAGTGAGAATGAAGCTGAGGGAGCCTGTATATGTGGGATGCACTTAAACTGATCAGCTCGATCTATTTCGTCGATGAATCGGACCCAGAGCCGGTCGAGCCACAATGACTGAAAGTATCTTCGAGCGAAACTCATCTGCTCCTCTATTCGACAACAATGTACCGGGACAATGACGTACGAATACGTTCCATCCGCCCGCGACTACTTTTTCTTCCTCCTCGGAACGATCGAGCCTCCCTCGCCGATCGTTTCTACTAATGAGCAGCACAAACGCGCCGCCATCCGCATGAACATATTGGATCTCCTTTACCATCTCACTTTTCTATCCGAACAATACTTAACACTCGCTCTTCTTTATATTTACACTATCTAGAATCTACAATAAAAATCAATTTAAAGAGTCTCTTAACTCGTTGCGATATTCTGCTAGAATTAAAAACGATCTTAGAGAATTTCTCGCTGCTTCGATGATAATTTACAATTTGCCTTGGCCCACCTACGTATTTCTCAGCGAGGAAGGACGCAACAGTGTGTGTATCGGGCGCAATAAAGGCGGCCGTAAATTCGCCGCGTTACTTTTTTGCGGATGCGCCGCAAAAAGATCGGCCGCGTGTAAATCAAGAGGAGACAAACCCGGCGGACAAGTCGGCCCATTACTTTCCACGGGATCGCCCATTTTCGATGGCTAGCCATTTGCAAAATAAACCTCGGCTTGTATCATCAATATTAATAAAGCGACCGGAGCGCGAGTAGGTTGCTCGATTCGAGAGCTGTCGTGGTTCTGTTTCAAGATGCGAAGAGGCTATCACGGAGACGCGTGACCCCCAACGACGACAGATTCAATCAAGACGTGTCGATTCAATCACGACGTCGAATTCGCCGGATCCCTGCTTCATCTTCTTCCTTTTGCATTCCCGGTAGCCGGCTCTGCGTCGACCTATCGGAGCCAGTGACCTATTACACAAGTTTTTGTCACGGCATCGTCGGCATTTCGGAGCGTGTCGATCGTTTCTCGCACTTCGCTGGCGTCCGCTTTCGAAGCTGTCGGCGAGTTCGTCTTGAAAAAAGGCACTGGTCCTTACGCGATGCTACGTCACGCCTCCCGCGGCGCTTGTTGTCATTGTCGGTACCCGCAATCACGGGATGATCATGCACACACGCGAGGAACCGATCGTACAGGTACCGGGAACACCGACGAACCGATCCCTCGCCGCGTGTCCGCCCAGCAGAATGTATCAAAGGTGCCGAAAGTCGATCGCTCGAAAGTCAATGACGAGGTCGCAATGACGTTAACATCTCGTCTCTTACATTCGTTTCGCTTGCGTGTGCGATTGAGAATACACGTAGGCGAGTATTAGATACTGAAAATGATCTTCTCTAAATCTAAGGTGAAATTACTTGGACTTTTGACTTCTAAGCGATTTTCTACTTTAATGTTATTGTTCATGTAAATAGATATTAATTGGATTTAGTTGATGAAATACGATTTTAGTTGAGTTTAGTCTGATTGCAATAGAAGTGGCAGGTGTACCAAGTATGGCACGTATCTCTCGACTCACGCGAGTGTCCGATGCCGGCATCAAGGTTGCTCGTCCTCACGGTGATCCTCTGGACGCGGGTGAAAGAGCAAGCGACTGTAAAAGTCGATTCTCGGGTTCCCGCCCAGCGGCTGCTCGTCCAATCGAGAGCCCAGCTACTCCCAGCCGATTCCCTTTTCGCTTTTTAACGCTCGTTACACCAAGTAGCTTTCTTGTCTCAACGCCATCTTTAGCCGATCGGACATCATCGTCCGACTTCATTGATGATATTCGTCCGCCCTGGAGTCCCGTCTACTTAAGGCGGAACATACGGTATACAAAATTATGTTTAATAAAACGTTCTCTGATCGAATGTCATCAGTGTAAAAAGACCAGCGAATGATTCTCACGCTTTAGTTCGTCATTTCGAAAGATGGTGACGATTCAGAGTGCGACGAACGTTAGTCAACGAGAAACCCGCTTCGATGGAAGTCAACCGTCCGCTCATTAACGATCGCCGAGAATCGTTATTCCGGCGGAGCTGTCTTCATTGAATCCAGCATCTCCACTGGAAATCGCGTGGACGTGCCAACATAGCTGCCCCGTGGCGCACGGGGTCGTGAGAAAAGTCTCTTGCGGAGATCGCGGGCCCTATAATTTGCACTTCCGTTCTCATAGCCGGACACAATGGGCCCGCGGAAGAGTGAGGGCCGGGGGTAGTGCGGAGTGCTCGCCCCCAGCGAACATTTCTTCTTTCAGGTGTCCATAGTCGACTTTCGTTAGTGCTCGCCCTTCAAAGGGGAGTAATTCGATGCCTCGGTGCAGGTGCCACTCCGATTGTTCCAGTTCGGGACAATTGCCCGAAAGAGCCTTTAAAAGTCGCGGAATGGGGCCGCAAGCGACTTCACGAAATCACCGCTGGTACATTCTATTGGCAAGGATGAGGGGAGCGTGCCTGGTGCACTAAGCGAACAGGGCTTCTGTTAACTCTGTTTTTCGACTTTTTCTCCTTAGCCTCCCTTTTCAGGGAGAGAGCAAGCAAAGAGAGAGAGAAAGACAGAGGCCGACTTCTTGCACCTCGTGTCGAGAGCAGATCTCAACGACTGTTTTCGCCTCTCCAACGTACTTCGCCGCACGTGCTCGCCCTTTATGAGCTCTGCTAGATTCCTTTATGCCAGACTCCTCATTGCGAATCGCAGCCTTTTCTCTTGCTTCCACCATACACGGCCCCAATGACTTCAACCACTCAATGGTAACTTCCTTTCGCGGCCATCGCCAGCAGGGAGATTTTATAACGGCTACGAACGGAGACGCACCACTTCTTTTCTGGGACACGCTACACTTGCTGAATTTACAAATTGCTGTCGTTTATTAGAGCGCGTGACTTTCTTGCCAGGCTTTTTTGAGAGTACGATTCCAAGGTGGTCGGATTGCAAGGAATGTGTAATAAAGGGAGTCGTCGTCGTCGGAGAGGAAAGATAATATTGTCCTACGTGAACAAAGAGACACCACCGACGAGAAGAGAATTCATTTCTGGCTTTTGTCAGGATGTTGGAAGCGCGTTTTCCTCCAGCAATTCCTCGTTGCGCCCGGGGCGCTCCTTTTAGGCGAGAGAGGTGGGTATATTAAATTCCACGATATACTTGTCAAGGCGTGGTGTGCTCTTTGGCCCACCGTGCTGAAAACCCTTCGGGGACACCGCTGGCATACACCGTAGGACACCATCGTGTCCTACCCCCTTCTTCTCCCGTCTTCTCTTTTCGTAGCATGTTGCCCTCGCTTTCTCAGTTCCTTCCTCCCTATTGCCTCACTCACTCCCTCTTTTTCTCTGTACTTGCTCTTGGCTTTTAGGGCGCAAACCAGCCAGCTATGACACGCAGCCCCTAATAACTACCTTTTTATCTTTTGTCGGCGCCCAAGTCAAAAGAGTACCGGCGTAACGGACCGTCGCTGAACACTTTTTCCACTCGACGATACTACCGTGTCAATACATCGTTGATCAAAGCCCTCCTTTTTGATACAGGTCGATAGAGTAATGAGAGCGAGACGAATAGCGAAGGTCGAACTTTTTACTGGTTATTCGCTCCGCTATGTTTGAGGAACCGATCGCTTCGATCTTTCACTATAAGTGAGAGAAGTTGGGCTTTTCAATCGAAAGGAGTCACTCGGGTTCCGCAAAGTCTCCCTGAGGACTTGCTTTGTGCAGCAGCGTTTCTCCACCCAGTGCGAGATACTCACAATTAAATGCTGACTTAACAACTCTACGGGGTTGGGCCGGTCAATTAAATGGAGCCACGATGACAGAATCAATTCTTGATTTATTACCGGTGATAATGAGTGGAGGCGACGAAGAAGGCGGGCTTTGAGAGAGTGGCGGAGGCGGGCGGACTTTCTTCCGGTACTCTTGAGACTTGTGAAATTCGTAGGTTTCACCACTCGGGCGTGGTTCCCACTGACAATTCAACACTCTGCTTCAGAGGACAATGAAATTTACCAGCATTTACTATGAGCATCGTGCGACAACGTACAAATTGCGTCCAATTGTTCGAGCTTGGAAAAATTTGTCATCAGGTGCACAGTGCGAGGAGAGGCGTGGCTTTTTCTCCAGTTTCCTTGCCACCCCTTCGCACAGCGAGATCTTTTTCACTTTGCATACGATGAAAAATAGAAGACTCTCGACGACTTGCCATTCCGTGGGGATTCAGCAACAGGTAGCTCACTGTCGATGTTACTTCGCCCCGTGGTCCTCGAGTGATTTATGTATCAGAGCAATGCAAAATCAACCGTCCTCCCTTGAATCTCACTTCCACGAATCACACTATACACGACAGGCTACCATAGATTCTCCTATCCAATTTCCTGCTGAATTCTTTCGACTACGGAAGATAGGAGAAAGATCTCTTGGGAATATTACCGGATGCAGTTGTGAGAAGGATACTTGAATCAGGCTTGTTACCTGATATTCATATGCAAACTTAATTTAAAGCAGAAAAATAGAAGGAATAATAAAAAATAAATGAAATTCCTTAAGTAAAGTTCACGTTGCATGCTACAATTTGTGCGAAGGAATGATAGCAAAATGTGTAAGATATGCGAGTAATAAGCAAGGACAATAGAAAGGAAAATTAATATTAAGGTGAAAAGGGGTGTTCCATTGCAAAGGGCGTCTCCACATTGCTTATCCCGAGCTGTTCGGGTTATGGATGAAGTATAAGCGCTCCCTCTTCTCTCAGTTTCGGGACAGTAATTTATCAAGCGCAGATAGGAATCTCCGGGGTCGCGTGTTCGAAAGAGGCAAAGTATCGTCGTTCGATCGATCGAGATCGGCCGTGCGCTCTCCGTCGCCGCGATCTGGAGCGGAACTCTATTGACTGGCTCGCCAGGACGCAGGGCGTCCTTTCTCGTACGGGCAAAGTGCCGCAGTCCAGGAACATAGAGACGTGCGTGCTCGTCGTGTGGGCCAGCGCGTGTCCGACACGGAACACGCACGGCTGGGACAACTGTTTCGCCGCGGTCGAGCCTGGGCCAGCCAGCCAAAAATGCCAGACATACCAGCGGGCGCGCGCCCAGACGCCGCCGGTGCGCCGCCGAGAAAAATAATGAGCGACGCCGGCGAAAAAAGGAATCGCCGCTCTCTTCGGAAGGGTTGAAACTCAATGAACGCACGAAGAAACTCCAGGAAGTATAGGATGACGTGGCAAGATCGATGACAAATGTTCGATTTCTTGCGATTCCTAATAATCGCTTGTACACAGCATGTGTAAGCGTACGGTTAACGAAGCGTTCGACTACAATTACATCAGAACCGATCTTACACTGCACTCGTCATTGTCATTGATTCCAAGCGAACAACTTAATTATTTCTCGAGTTGGTAAAATTACTCAGGTATAATACACGCGGTCTACAAGAGCAAGCTTGTTTCATGAATGAGAATTAATATGACCGTCGTAATAACTCCGAGATTCATGCTCGCCCACGCAATCCGGGAGTCCGTGGGCAATAAAAAATCGACAAATCGTTAAACCAACAAATTACAGGCGTCAAGAGAAAAAGGGGTGAGGAGAGGGAGAAATTGGTAGATGGTGTAGAGGAGTATGGAGAAAATGTGTGCGGAGGTGGGTGAATGCCGGGCTCCAAAATAAGTCTGAGCCCCGGCGTCGGTGGAAGCAGTCAGTTCGATCGTATAAATCTCATGTATTCGGCGGCGTGGCGCGTCGTGACGGCTTCTAACGATATATTCTGATATAATTAAAACAATAAATAAGATGGCGTCCTACCGCGAGCGACGGGGGTCGAACTCTAGCGTTCGTCTCCGCGTCCCGCCACCGCAAGCAGCTGTATTTCTCCCTATACGTCCGTTCTCTCTTTCTCGCCCTCCCCCCCCCCTTCCCAACTCTCCTCACGTGGGCCTCCTTTTATCTTTCGTGCTTTCCTGAAATTACTTTTCCCTCTCATTCTGATAACCACCGCCCCCTCAATTCCTCCCCAATATGTCCACGTCACCTTTTGCGATTCCATAAAAAAAAAAAAAAGAACAGGACGGATACTCGATTAGCTGTACGAGTAAACGGACATCTGAACATAATCGTATTATGCTTTCCAAGTGAGTGATTTGCGAAGCGATAGATTTGGACTTGTCGAATCAGATTGGTTACGGGCGACTCGCTCTTTCGCTTTCCTGATAATTTACGGGTTGAAACTAGCCATGGTGGCAGCGAGGAGTTCGCGAGCGAGTGGAAGCGTGACCGAGGGCGTGGTGGAACTTAATTGCTGCTTAAACGGGAGTCCTCTCCGCCTACTAAAGTATAACCCATCATAATCCTCGGGGGCTTCCTCGCTCTCGACCCATTGCCCCACGAAGGCATTATAGTTGCGGAGGTTGGCCTCCCGGCGACGGCCAGGATCGCCACTGGTAAATTACACGTTTGTTTTAAGGCTGACCCCCGGCCTGCACCCGCGCGCGCCCCTTCCCGCCCCCCTTATACCCTCTTAATTCACCATGCCCCCTTGCCGGGAGTTTACACCGAGAAGACCATAATAATGATTGAGCCGGGAAGCGTGAAGCACCCGTAACATTATTCTTCCTCTCCAACTGTGATTATTTTAGATAGAACGTAAGTTGGAAATTGGCCCTTAGCAATAACGTACTGTACTCAATATACGCCAAGTTAGAGTCAGGGAACATCCGCATCCCACTATTCAAACGGGCGCCTAGACTCCATCGAATTCGCCTCACAGTTCATTAATCATCGCGCGGAATCACTGCAAGAAGTCGACGTGAAATTGTCGGGTAATCCCATTCCGGGAAAGTCTCGCGTTCGATGGGGAATTATCAGGCAGGTGCGCTTTAGATCGGTAGGCTATTGGAGGCCTCAATTTGTGAGGAGGCGGTGCAAGAAGCGCAGGAACGAGCGAGCAAGCGCGCGCTCTTCTCGGCAGCGATTTCTTCGTCGGAGAACAGCGGGAGCGTAACGAGGCCGCAAGGTTGTTAGCGGGTTATATTTCTCAGGCTAGTTAAGGAGTCCTCCTCTGCCATGCCATGCCGTTTCCACCGTGACATTATCATATTTTCCTTGGCAGAGGTAATTTTCTGCCGCTGAGTAACATTTCGCCTGGTCAGCCGCCGGAGGCTGAAGAGGCGCCCGGAGAGGTGGACGAGAGAAGACCTCGTTTCGCCTCGTTTGCTACTATTGTTTTTCCCTGACTCACCTCTCTTCGTTCGACCCGATGCTTTTCGTAGGAATCAGCAAACGAACCAACTTACAGAAACCCACAAATGACCAACTGATTCGTTACGCAGTTTTAACGATCCTTATCCCCCTGTTTCTCTCAACCGCACTACTTTCAGACGCTTTTCTTTTTTTACACTTGTGCACTTGAAGGGTGTTTCTAGGACACTTTTAAAATATAAAATACAATAAAACACTGCATAATTCATCACCAGCAGATCCATCCAGTCGATGAAAGTGGCAGATCGGATAATTCTGTTTCCAAAACAGGCTTTCCTCGGGCGACGTACTTTCATCTGGGGATGCGGGCGTCATAGTATATCCCCTTCTGCGCGTATGGAATCACCCCTGCATCCGATGATGTCTGCCGATGAGTAGATACAGGGCCGAATAAAGTGATCGCGCCAATTGAGTGGTAATCGAGTATACCCCGGGCAAACTTGATCAGCCAGGATAACCGTCTTATCTAGATGTCCGGAATTAGGTGTATTGTGTGGATCTCGTTAGCTCGACCATTAAGATCGAGACAATTAGTGACGACCTTTTCACGAAGAAACGCGTATTGAAGTACAACATAATTATGATCCCCAATTGAAGTCACTGTGACATTACTCACTTTTGTCAGCGATACAATTCGATTAGGCTTAAGATCGATTGACATATAAAAGAGAACTAATATAGAAAAAATGGTGTCGCTAGCAATACTGAACGAAACCCTTAAATTACTCGTCGACCGTGGTGCAATAATTGAATGTAATATTTCATCCACTCTATCTTTCCTTTTACCGTTTTCTATTTCTATTATTTAATTCACACGTAAAGTGGTAATAAAGGATCGATAAATCAGTGATCGCAACTAGCTGAATCTCGCGATTGAGATTCACATTGTTATGTTCTCGTGAAAAAATAAGCGGAGTTCGAAGGATGCTGCACGTGGATGCGACCAAGTGCACGGACGCCCTTGGAGTTTAATCCGGGATTAGACGGATCACGCAGCGGGTGCCTAAACGTCGATATAATCGTGGTAGCGTTCTTAGGCCCAGTAGCAACCATCCCATGATATCTGGATCGCATTCTCGGCCCATTAGACCCTATAAATATATTCTAATTCGGCGGGGGTGATCCAAGCGGCTTAGGTGTCACTTCGCTCTGTCGCAGAGGAGAGTCGATTCAACAGAATCTATTGTACGTGTCACACCCATCGATCGTGATTCTTCCAATGATTAAGACATCCTTCGAGCAATCATTAATAATACGATTTTGAACCATCAAGTGTTATACAGTGACTTTAAGACGATCGGATGCAAAACGATCCTACCTGAATAAAATAGACTACTCGTAAATATTGTGCATTTTGCCCTGATTCACCATATTTCGTTAATATTATTGCACCTAATTTCTTAATAGATAAGAACGAAATATCGCAGTACATATCAGCCATATTTACGGTGCGAACCAGCAATTAGAGCGAGCTACTATTTTTCGATATTTCTGAGTAAAATGAGGAAGCTGTCATCGGAGAAGTCGTTAGTACGTGGAGAAAATGAAGGCCGGTGCGCTATAACTTCGTTAACAGAGGGTGGCCGGAGGCGCAAGACGTATACCAGGGGCGCGATTATAAATTCAAGTTGAAACTTATAATCGTGTTTGTTTTAATTAGAACCGCAGCGTGCGGCTGGCCTCATTTAAGGAGAGCTTCGAGCTCTCCGTCCCCGGCCGCTCTCTTTTCACCTCTTGTTTTACTCACCGCCCCGTGGGAAGCCCGCGCACGTGCGACTCCTGTTAATTTCACTTGAGGCATTAGTGCGTTAATAAACTGTTATTTATTGGCACGCCCTCTTAAGAACCTTTATTTCCGTGCGGTTGCACTAGCGCGTCGCTTTTCAAGACTTTTCCACCCGGCGGGACTTTCTAATTAACGCGCAACTACTAATCTATGTTCTCTCCTGGGGAAAGAAACTTTGCTCGACTTGTCGTAACTTCCCTCGAGTAGAGTTTTCCTGTCACGCGACCTTTTTTTTCTTTTATACTCTACGACTTTCCTGTCCAAGAGACTTGGCAAGAAATTTCTGAAGTATGTAATCCTTGCTTATACGGATTTCTGTAATCGTGCGTTGGATGCTTTACAGGAGAATGATCGTCGAATACGTTTCAAATCCGATCTCGCTCGCTCCGTGTACTCCTGCTATTATTCTGACCCACCATGGAACAGGCGACTGACCCCTCTGAATGGAACCCCTTCGTACTCCGTAGCGCCGGATACTCCCTCTTCCTCGGCAAACGAGCCACCAACACGAAATTCTACGTAATCGTCGTAGGATTATACTGATACTGTTTTATATGTTTGATATTCACCCTTTGTCAAGCTAGCTTTCTTACGACTTTCTAGCTTTCGGATTTTAGTACATTTTTAATAAACATACTAAGGCTTCTCGAATTTAAGTTGTTAAAAATGTATGTTTCGAAAGTAAATAATGCAAATAGTCTTCAAGAAAAGGATTTCAAGATTTATTTATACAACAGAGTCGAAAGGAAATTATTAAATTGATTGTTTATGATATTTTCATACTTATTTGTCGAATATATGGGGTTGTTTATGTTCACTGCATTCCGAACTTTGCAGGACATCTAGTTATTCTAGAAAGAGTCTAAGTTAGGCTTACCTGAGGAAGTGGAGTCAGGGAATAACCAGATGTAGGTACAGAAGAGTCCTATATCGCATGGCGCTGCATGTTAGTGCAACTGAAATCGATTCCAAGTAATAATATCTGACCCTACCAAAGGTTCACAGTATCAATTTAATGATTCCACAGTTCTCCGTGATGAATCTGCAGTCGATAAACAATAGGAACTGAACCGAAAAGCGATTATAGTAGAAAATTTGAGGAACGGTACCATCTCAGCTTCTATTCGATCGAAACCTGCGCGCCTATTTAAATTTTAATTACAACAAACTACTAAGTTCGTAAAATGATAATCGAATATTCGAAAGTAAAACTGTGGAGAAAGTAATGATACGTATGAGTGTGCGAGCGCGCACGCACTTGGGCAGCGAGTGAAAATCCCAAAAGTCATTGTCCAAGCTTCAGATTCACGTAGCTTTATTTTGTTAAAAATATTATACTGACATGACAGTAACAGCGAAATCATGAGTAATCGGAGAAACGGTGAGATACTTTCTTTCCTTTTACACATAATGATCGGTGGCTTTCGGCGGCTTCGTCAGACGGCTTACAAAAAAAAGGTTGTCCGCATTAAAATATAGTAGAGGTGTGTCCGTGTCAGTGTGGAATGCGTGTAGGTGTCTGGTGTGTGGCTGGTGTGTGTCTCTCATCTGTATGTCCAACTGTTACGTGTACGCGAATATATATATATATATATATGAATATGTATATATATATATATATATTATATACAATACTTGAGCCACATACTGCCGTGTCTCTGCTTGTATATGCGTGTATGTTTCATTATGTCGTGAGAGGTGGCTGCGATTGAAATGCGACGAGATCATTGAATCACTTTATTGTCACACGCCACTTGCTGGCATCGGGGGTATCTTTTATCAGATATATTATACTGGATACAGTCACTAAACGCTTTTATATTAATCGTTCCAACCCACTCCCACCGCGAACTCCTCGAGTACACAACTTCGCTTGTACCCTCGATACTTTCTCACCGCGATCGCCGAACCGCACGCGCGCCCTATCGCCGTGTGTGTACGTATGTATATATACAGAGCAATATACCTTAATTAAAAACCTAGCGATTCTACGCCGAGGACCTGCCCCCGAGCGTCGCGTCCGCCTTCTTCCCCACCCCCACCCCAACCTCCCACAAGCAACAATAAACTCTACGGAACCGCGAGACAAGAGAGCTCGACGGAGTTCTCGGCAGGACTTCTCTCGGAACGTCATCTAATCGTATCGGTAAGTTCTTCCTGACTCCGTGCTCCGTCTGTTGTCGCCGTTTCTCCTTTTTCTCTCTCCTCCCCTCCGCTCTCCAAAACACACTTGCTTGCTTCCATTCGAACGCAGGACACACTTCTCTCGACCTGGCAGCCGCACGCAAGTCGACCCGGACACCTCCGACACTGCGGACACGCTTTCATAGCAGTCGAAGATCGAGGAAATAGTGGCGCGACGCCTTTGTAACATTATTCGTCTAAATCGGCAGGGAAATAACATCGGCGGGCTTGCGACACTAGTTCCCCTTCAACGGCAGCTCAAGGATCGCTCGGGAGTCCCTGCTGCGCCCAGGTTACTCTGCGCCGATCTTCCTTTAGATTACTTGGACCATTAGAGCTCGATGAATGTGGATGGCGATGTGCTGTTAGAATAGCTTCGCCCTCCGATGAGGGCGAGGTAGAAGTCGACCGCGTGGAATCGGGCGCAGAGTACCGAGGACACTGCCATTTGCGACACTCCTATCATCGATAAGCATTCTTAAGGTGGTCTCATTTGGACCGAACCATCGGTATTACCGTCACGATCGATCGCCCTGACATTTCTCTCTCGCCGACATCCACGCGCTCTTCCTCGCAGAGCCTAGCACGCAGCCGTAAACCTAAATTGGCTCTAAACTTGACAAAAGTGGTACCCCATGGCTCTCAGGCTTCCCGTCGATCGTTCAGAATTCGTTTTTCATTTATCCTCCAATCACTTCTCGTCCTTCGATTTTCTCTTTTCGTCGTCGTAGTTGCTTGCAGTGTCGCTCGTCGATACGCCCCACCCCCCATTTTTCTCGTCTTTCTTTTGTTCTTAGCTAGCCAACTGGAATAATTAGTTCTTACTCTTGCTCGAGAGTTTCTCCCTCGACCTGCGCCCTCTCTTCGACATCACTTCGGTTTTAAGTTAATTATTTAAGTATATAGGTACAAAGTCGGATATTAATTTGTTTCCTTTCGTAGTTCTTTAATACTATGTATACGTGATTCACGATGCGTGTTCGATCCTAAGATTGAGCATGCCTATATACAAATGGGCATGGCAAGAGTGAAAATCAACGTGCGTACCCTTGAATCCCTTCGCAATCTTTCTCGTCACTGATCGAGAATATCACTTATTCGTTCGATGAATCGTAACTTCCAACAATCCTCACCCTGTTCATTGAATTATTTCTCATCGACTTCATACAGAATTAAACGGTCCCATTGATCTTCGCATATTTGTCAATACTAGTCAACTTACATTAATCGTGAAAAGTGAGAGGAAAATCTCCAACATACATCAAGTATTCTCGACCAGGACCCAAGAAGGCATCCGGAAGGATCGAGAGGCTGCGGCGGCGAAGAAAATGAGGGCGGAGAAAATTAGTTAGTGGGCATCGCGTTAAAAAGTATCTTTACAATCTGAACCCCTTTGACTAAAGCAATGTATCCCGTCTCTGTACACTGCTCTCTCTGTATCAGCGTCCAGCCCCGATTCGTATCGCGAGTATCACCAGGAAATTTCGAAATCATCAGCGGTGCTCGAGAAGAAGTCAATCGCGGATGACATCCGCCGGTGGGCGTAATTCCGCTCTACCGGCGAATGATCCGCGCTCGATGATTTATATTAGAGGTACGTAGGTACGTAAAAAAGCAAACCCGTATTTTCGTTCACTGCGAACGCGTGACATTGAATCTCCTTAAGTCGGGCTACCAGTTTTTTTAGTTTACGAAAGTCCTACGGCTGTATAGGATATGCAGTATTTTACGTCGTAAGCGTTAATGGTAGTCTTCCGCAACGATAGGACCCTCGCGAAATTTTCATCTGCCAGACAATTCATCGTCTTCTCTGCTACATAGTTTTGTGTATATGTCGACGTGTATGTGTATATGTCTCTCTGTGCCTTCGAATGTATATATCTCCGCGAATGCACATATGTACGCGTACATATCTTCTTAATACGCGCGGCTCTCTTACACGAGAAAAGGAAGGATCGTAAAAAGAGTGAGGATGCGTGCATTAAACGCTTTCGATCTTGGCCCTTCGAGTCTAAGGAAAAGCTCACTGTATTTCATGAGACCGCGCGCAGTCCTGGCGAATTACAAACTGAGTGTGTTGTTACAATCGTAGTCTTGTATATTTTATCAACATAGTTTATCCACTATTACAGAGTCCCATAGTCTCATGTGTACCCCTTTATCCGAGTTCGTCAGTGTCCCTTTGTGTAACCGATGTGTCTGTGTTAATATATGTTTCCGAGAGACTGTGCACTATGTTCTCCCCGCTCTCCCAACAGCCTAGCAGTGGTAATTGATGGACTTGGAAAAATGTATTTTCACCTGGCTTTACTTAGAAATCACCTTACAGCAATAATTCGTGGAATGTACGTATCAGTGTCGATCAGTTGCCAACTAGTCACCACCACAATCAGTACGTCCTCCTCACATGTAGGAGGTCTACATTTTTGGGTTTTGTTCATGAGGTAAAAAAGCTTCCTCCTCAAGGTCGGTGCACCTTTTGCCGGTATCGTCTTCTAATTGTTAAGCATGTTATAGATATGATAAGATAGCACCCTCTTCGCGCGGCAGCCCCCCGGGGGCGTCTTAATGGTCGATCGATCGACAACCCCATCGAGGTGCCCGCTCCCATCTCAACTTCGCAGTGAGTCTAATCGAGTCACGCTATCCGCCAGTCATACAAATCGAAGATTTCCTCGCCATACTTGTCTCTCAACTGTGTCTTGGTGTCTGCGATGGAACTTGATGTTTACGTGTGCCTGTGTGCGAGTCCGTGTGTGCTTGTCCCTGTCGATTCTTCGTAGGCAACGCGTTACATCGCGAGAATGCTTAAACGCCCCATGAACCAACGCCATATATATTCCTTTCCCTTCAGTCGATCTTTTACCGAAGAAGCCGATATAAGCGATGCTGTCAAGCGGCATGAGAAATATAACAGCCCAATCAAAATACCAGGAATCCAATGGGGCGTCGCGGATGAGAGTTGTGGCGGCAAGCGGGAAACTATCCCGAAACAATACAATGATTAACATCTGATAATAGCGTGGATCGACGTGTCAAGCGAGCCGAGTACCGGGCAAGGTAGCGATGCACTTGTAAAAGTTCGTTGAAGGTCACGGAATTCGGAACACTGAGCATTTCGTGGTGATTATGTCCGAGGGCATGGCGAAGCACCAAAAGCAACGAGATAAATACAAAACTAGACTTGTCACCTTCGACAACCCACAAACCCTATTATCAATACAGTCGAAAAAGCAGTGTGTGTATGTGTGTATGTGTCTGTGTGTGTGTGTGTGTGTGATTTGTACTGATTTAGTTACTCGTTGATTGGCTGGCTGCTGCGCCTCACTTGCGCGAGAGACAGAGGAGGGGAAGGAGAGAGCAAAGCTCGTTATCAAGTGTCCGCATGTTCGATGTGTACAGCCATTAAGCTCGAAGACGACTCGCGTGACGCGGAACAGACATATTGCAAGCACAATCGGCATAGAAACGATGCCCGAGAGAGAGGGAGAGAGAGGAAGAGAGAGAAAGAGTAAAGTGTGTTAAACGCTAGAGACCTGTCGCGTACATCAGGTGCATGGTCGTTGAAAGTGCCCTCGGGTGACTGACCGGCCAATGTGTGCACGACGATAGAAAGATCGAGAGAAAGATCATGAAACAGAGTGTGAGAGAATGAGAGAGAAGGAGCTAGTAAGAGAACGAGAAATAGATAGTAAGAGAAATAGACAGAGTGAGCGAAAGAGAGATCGAACACATAAGACGAGAATGAAGAGATATAAAATCGGCTGTGTGTGAAATAGATCCGGCCGTTCGGCCTTGGAAGCAAAAGTCCCCCTGTGCCAAAAGGATCACTCTCGAACCTTCGGGCATCCATATAAAACAGAAGTTTCCGTACTGCGGAGCTTGTGTTACCTATAATGCGAGAGAGATAGAGATAGAGATAGAGAGATAGAGGAGAGAGAGAGAGAGAGAGAGAGAGAGAGAGTACGTGTATGTATATGTGTGTGGGCGGTTCCTTCGATAAGTAGTCCTTTAAAAAACATGAGCCCTATACATTAGACGAGTGCGAATAAACCCCTAGAACAGATAGCTGTTACCCCCCCGTCGTACCTGTGTGTCTGTCCAATCTCCTCGTGCGTGTCCTCTGTGTGTGTGTGTATCCGTGTGTATGTATATCTGTGTGTCTCTCTGTTATGTGTGACGCGCGCCACCCGGCTTCGAAGAGTAAACGCTAACCGAATAGAAATAACAAAACATCACATTGCGTGACAGTAGACAGTATATGCAGTATCCTCGCGTACACTTCTCTTGGTGAATCGGCGCACGCGACGTACTGGAAAACACGTTATAACGCACAACAACGACTTGTCTCTTGCTCGCGCTACGTGGCACGTCACTCGCGGAAGCGGTGGGGCTGCGGCCGCCGAGCGTGGCCCGTCGGTCCAGGATGTCCCGGATGCTGCGTGGCTCGACTTTACAATGTGCACGGAGATATCGGCCAGCACCGCCTCATCCGGTGATCAACCGCCGCGCTTCGAGTCTCCCCGTTCGCTCCCTCTCGAAGGAAGCGAAAGAATCGCGGGAGAGGAGTGACACACGCTCCGGACCTGTGCAAAACTAAATGTCAAACGTAGTAAAAACTAAGAGGATCTGGGCTGCGGCGACGGCGGCTGCTGGTGCGAGAACTCGTGGACCGAGGGGCGCGCGGCGCCGCCCTCTTCTACGCCCCGGGACTGCCAAACAAAACGCCCTCTCAAAGGCAACGCGATTCTTCATTCAGACACCAGTGCGCATGCATATCCCGCCAGCTCATATAATTGTTATAGTTATGTACAATAAATAGTGTTTATACGCTCCGACGGTGATGATCCTCGACTAGAAATTCGACAACGGTAGCTCGGTGTCGTGCGCGCTTGGTGCGAGAGCCAATGTCGGAATATCGCCGCCCGGACCGCTAGTAGTTCAAAGTGTCCCTAGAGTTTTTTCTTCTTCTTCTTCCTCTTCTTTCTCTTCTTCTTCTTCTTCTTCTTCTTGAATTCTCTTCATCTTCTTTTTCCTATGTACAAATATTCTCCCGCGTACGCCGCGCATGGACGTACAATGCTGGTATACTTTGCAGCTTTAGTTTTGGTTCGTGAGGATTCGCGATTCTCTCACAAGTGGATTGAACGATGTCCCTGTTCGCCGCTTTTTCCTCTCCCCAGCTCTTCCTCCTGCTAGCTTGTCTTTTCGTTAGTTCCCTGGTCGTCTCTTGTCAAGCTTGCTTTCTCTGATTTAAGCGAACTAGACACCACTGCACACTGCTCTCGTCAAATAGGAGCACCGTGATCGCACATCACCCCGAGAGAACTTGGAACATGTTTCTTATTTAGGGTTTCTTTTTTTGGTGTCAATGACACCGCGGCACACACCACTGCCGACGGACTTCGTACTTCATGGTGACCTCGAGATCGGCTCGTGGTATTGATTTCACTGTAATAGAAATCATAATATCGATTAATAATCACGATCTATCCGACACGGACGAACAAGATTTGTAGGAAGTGTGTTAAACGGCAGGGACGATAAACAGTATGCAGTAATTACGACCATATACCGCGAAGACACTTTATTATACTTGTAATTGGAAGTTAAAGTGAGCGTAAAGATATACTCGAAGAAGATTAATTGATTTAATCACGGATATGGTCGTGCGAAGATCAAGTAGTTGCAAACATAAAAGCACATCCAAAAGTAAATGCACGAATAGACGATAGTATGTAGAGGAGATACATCTGCTTAGAAAACGAGTGTCTGTAGAGAATACTCCGAACTCGGTGCACTTACCTTCCTGCACGCTCGCGATATTCTATATTGAGTGAAAAAGTGATAAGACTCTGCTCCAATGAAGCTCATACGATTTCTTAAAGAACGAGCGGAGGAATAGAAAGTTGTGCGAAACTTGAACAGTGTCATCGTGACAACAAAGCAATGCCAGACAAAGAGAGAGAGAGAGAGATAGAGATAGATAGACAGATAGAGAGCTTGTTGCTGCTACCAACTGTAGCAAAAACGAGAAGAGATCAACAGTATCACAAGTAACTCCCACGTAGAAAAAACAAAGATACATCGATCTAACTGCGACAGACAAATTCGAGGAAAGGTAAAGTCACGGCGACGAAGTTCCGATTTTCTTGCATCCGAAGTGTCGAATCTTCTTGATAAAATGGTAAAAAAAAAAAGAGCTGTGAAAAAAATAATAAAAGTCGTATCGTTACTTCGTGACCGATCAAGAAAGACATCGCTCCAGCAAATACAGAATTACGGACAAGGCAAAGGTAGAAAAAGTCGAAGGCAGACACGCAAAGTATGTACAATCACAAGTCGAGAGAATATCTCGCGCGAGAAGGACGAGAGCACAGGCGACGTGATAATACCGTAAAAGTCCAACACAGCTACGAAAAATGCCTTGGAATCTGAGTGCGCACCTACAACTATCTGGCGCTCCAGGTACGCAGGCTGCTCTAGGTCTTCGTACCTAGTCTACAAAGAGACCATAGTGTCTCGCCTGACACGGCGTGCATGATGTATGTGATGTGCTCTACTGCTCTTTCTAGGAACAGTCAAGTCCAAAGCACTAATGTCCCTCTAATGTGTTCATTGCCTCGTGTGCGATACTCGTCAGTCTTACGACTTACTGTGTCGGAAGCAAAAGGTACTGGACGCTACAACCCATCGTAAACGAGACTTCACTTTGCACATTATTTACACTAAGTTAATTCGGATCCTCGGAAGTACGCGGCCAATATCGCTCCCCATCAACCACTTACCAATATCTCACTTAACCGTTTCACTCTAATAAGGTACTGACCGAACTCGAAGCGAATTGCAACTAGTACAACAAGGTACAAGGACAAGAACTGGACCAGTCAGTTCTCCTCGGCAAGGTCTTTGTCGATTGCAAAGTGAAGGAAGCACTGTTTAGCACGTCTGTGTCAGAAGTGCTCGAGTGTTTCTCAAATATTAAGGAATTCTAGGGAGATGGCCGAAGACCGGCGGGATAAAGCTAACGAGGGGTGCCCACTGACCAGGGACGTGTTGCCAAACAGCTTGTACCACCCCATCTTAGTCTCCTCAAGGTTCAGCTCGTCCAATACAATCTGTGCAATGCCCATGAACCCTTTTCGCCCACCCAGTCGGCCGTAATCACTCCACACCGTTACCTGAAATCATTCAAGCAATGAAAAGTCGTTCTAATTTCAATCTCGATATTTTCAATCGTTCTTATTTCGAAATCACATTGATTAGTAAGTGGAACGCACCTGCAGTATACAGCCCCGATTGGTATCCCTATAAGGCAACTTTAAGACCTGCTTATAGAACGGCTCCAGCGTCGCCCTCGCCGGCGTCGTTTTCGCTTTGGCGATGCATTTTTTACCGCTGACGAGGTAAACCTTCACGTAAGAAGCTGAAACAAGTTTTCGTCGATCGGGTCGATCAGTGCCGCGTCGTCGAGATGCTTTAAGCTCGAGCGAAGGAGTTCCACTCATTTATAGTCCCTCGCACAAAGGCAAACTACCCTGCTACCACCAACCCTCTCCTTCGCTCTAGCATTATGTTTCTCTACCTGTTTCAACTATTAAACGCCACAAGAAGAAAAAGAAAAAACAGAGAACGTGAAAGATACCACCGCATCGCCGGAATGTTTTCGTCCAAGTAAAAAGTCGAGTGAGGAAATTCGGCGATGCGATGGCACTCGAAACTCGATAGTGGGCCAAGTAGGCGGAGGACGCCCGGATAGAAAGTAGTGCAACGAACCTGGTGGCGCTTTGTTCTCCTCGTTCTTCAGGTCTTTGGCACGTATTACCTCGATTTCGAGAAAACCGTTCTTCCTGATCAGCGAGAGCTCGATCTCGCCGAGACAGGCGGCGCCCAGTGCTTGTCTGCCGACTATTTGACCGGGTCCCAGGTCTTTGATGAAGTTTCTCAACGGCCCGGTCTCACTCGCCATTCGCAGACTCGGGGACCAACTGCGGTACCCAAAAGAATTGGCTTAGTGCGTGGCGCAACTCCAACTTCCATTGTCACGGAAGAGAAACCGAGGAAAATCATTGAAAGACAGGAGCAGAACTTGGGGAATAAAGTAAATCATATGGCTTGACCGGTATTCACGAACTTAGGATTTTCTATCTTAGGACTACGTTTCTCGGAGTAGTTTCTTTTTTTTCGGTCGCTTTAATCAAAGTCCAACGGAGTGAAATAATCAGACTTAGTCTTTGGAGGAGGCAAATAATCGATTGGCGGGGGAGAGTAAGATAGGAGTTAGAGTGGGGCTCATAAAGAAACGGAGAGAAGTTGATTTCGCACGAGCGAGAGACGATACTCGCAAGCCTTCGACGAAAGTTGAGAAAGAGAGAACACACCTCATTCAATTCGAGAACAAGAAGGACTCACCGAAAGTGTAGTGTCAGTGTAATGAGTAAATATATATATATATATTTATATATGCATATAAGTAGACTGTACAGAGACATTATAAATTAAGGCAGAAACACCCCAGGCACTTACAGCATGCATTTTTATCTACATCCTACTAAATCGCTGGATAAAAAATCAATGATAATCGTTTTCTCAAATTTCACCAAATTCTAATCATTCATGCTCGTTATTTCGATTCCTTAACGATTATCGTTGATCTGTGAAAGCTTGCTTTTGCCAACTACATGCAGCATTAATAAGAGTATCGATGACTTACACTATACTTTACCTGCCACAAAAGTGCAAGAGAACTTTTCATTACAACGGAAGAACATCCTGCAAGAGTCTTAAGATTACGAGACATTTGACGAAGTAAACTAAATAGAGGTACGACTAAATTATGCTAATTAGCATAAGACTCATAGTAGATCTGAAAATTCCATCACCGCTCACTTTCAATACGTATTGCCACCTCGAGAAAAATTCACTCTATAGATTCGAGTCACTTGGTCGAGCCGGCGACATTTGCACTTTACTCTGAATCTCCTAGAAGGCACATAGTTCGTCGACTCGACGTGCATGCCAAATATATATATATATATATATATATACACCTATCTATTCTACGATATACATATATACACACATCGGAAAACGTGAGAAATATTTACGAAAAGTCGGTCAGTAGGTAACAATGTCTATATAAACAGAGTAGGTAGTTATACATAATGGGCACAAGTGAACGAACAAGATAGAAAATACTCCTGGAAGCCGCATTCCCGGGTGAGTTTTGGCGAATTACCGTGTGTCCTTCGTCCTCTCGTCACTCGGACACGAGGAAGAACTGGATCATCGACTGGTAGCAGTGCTAATAGTGGCACACGCCAAGACAGAGATTTCCACGAATACACACACACACACACACACACACGCACGCACACGAAACACGCACACACACTGGCGGGTGTAAATTGGTATGTGCATGGGTGCCTCGAAGTAGGTGGCGCACGGTCATTTGCCAGAGCCAAGCAGTATAAGCCAAGACGATGGTGATAAACACTGACAACCTATGATCTTACACTCACACCAACACTTAGACTTCAAGATCAAATGAAGAATGCAAAGATACTCGGAGATAAAGATGAAACACTTAGGCGAATCACTGTCAATTGTGCACTGTGCCTCTACCTCCCTCATCTTGCAACTCAAAACTGTTCCATCAATCCTTACTCTCCCGTGCAAATAAGACGGGAAGGTAGAGCATCGTCAAGTACAACAGGATACAAATAGGATTGAATAAAACGATATTTCCAAGAATTACACAAAAGGAAGAGAAAGAGGCGGGGAATAAAATCGGACGAACATAACACTCGTTGACTTTCAAGGAAATCATATAACATGTAAGGGGACACACGTTAGGCACGATAGGCACACATTTAGGACTCCTTATGCACAGTCACAGTCATGGAACACTGGCAGAAAGAGTGGAAGCGCCCAGAAACCAGCAGGGTGTTCGCCTGTCTCCCTAGCTGAATCCACAATCCGCATATAGGCAACTTCCAATTTCAGTGCCATTCATGAGAGAAACGCGATCTTGCTCTATAATATATCTAATACACAACTGATTGCCTGGGACCAGGAAGTACCCTCCTGATTACAGGATTAAGAAAAGAGAGAGACAGAGAGAGCGTGAGAGCGAGAGGGGATGACTTGAAGGTACACCGGTTCGAGAGGTAGCGAAACTAAAAGTATTTGAAAATAGAGAAAGAGAAAGAGAGAGAGAGAGATAGAAAGAGAGAGAGAGAAAGAGAGAGATAGACAGATTTAGAACAACGAAGATATCTGAAAGCCACTATTTACGATCTTCCGTCGGAACTAGAGATCGAGTTGAGGCTTCCGGCTGTGTCGCTGGCCGCCGAGCCCGCCGATTTGCTGGAGTCAAAGTGCTGATAGGTCGGCATGATCTCCTCCGATCGGTGTATGCTGCACGGCGTGCTGTTGCGCTTTCGGCTCGAAATGCCGAGGCCGCGCGGCTCCGGAAGCAAGCTGCCACCGACGATACTTCCGCCGATACCGCACTCTGCGTTGTAAACCAAACAAGAAAGAGCCGCTGAACCATCATATCGTGTTCTGTCTAGTTGCGTTTATTAGAGGGCAGCGCAAACGATGCGCTCCGCTCGGCACGGCACGGCACGGCTCGAGTCACAGGCCTCGGTCCTGTTCTCCTTGCTTTGCGGCCAATCAGCAACCCTTTTCTCATTCTACTTCGGGCTGAGCTCGCTTCCCGCACGACCCACTGACCCACCTGTTAAGTTACGCTAATCCTTCTCTCCACCATCCCCAACCCCCAAAAACCAGCCCAACCTGGACCCACCCCATCATCCCACCACCCCCACCCCCAACCCCCCCCCCGGACACGCACACACATTTTTCTCCCCTCTTCCCGCCCCCTTTTCTGCCTCTCACTTTCGGCGAGAAACAACACACACTGCCACCGGAATGTGGACATAGTATACATTTATATCCGCCACCAGCGACAGCCGGCGGGTGAGGATTTCCACTCTACGATCTACCAGTACACGTAAGCCACGACTTTTTGGAGGCATAAAGAATCCGGTGATCACAGTGACGGAATATATATGTGTATATGTGTGTGTGTCGGTGTGCGTGTTTTATTCAACTACTATAACTGTGGAAGAATATCGGTATGACAATGCTGTTACCACAATGTGAGCCACACGAATCGGGGAACAATGTGATGGGGCGAACGGGATTGGCTACGGGTGAACGGTGGAGTACACGGAAAGATAGATAGATAGAGATAGAGATAGAGATAGAGAGAGAGCGTGAAAGGGTGTACAAAGAAAGTGATAACAAAGAGTTGACTGCAGCGTACGAGTGAGACAAACCTGAAAGAAAGAATGTGACATTGATGGAAGTCATTAGATCATGGGGATTCAATAGTTCTCGATGGCTAGGGAACCTTGTACAAGGGACGATTATACGTCACTCGACTGCACCTGCTGCTGAAAGCGCGCACAAAGCTCGATCGCCGTACAACAATTGTTATCTCATTAGGTTATCCCCGCTCGGGGATGTTTATGTTCAGTTCGACTACAGAGTAGAGGTCCATCATGGCTACATTGCATATAAACGTCTAAGGATCTCTAGGCGCAATCGTAATGTGTATATGTAGAGCTCAGTCAGCCGCAATTATAAGTATCCAATCATTATGTACAGCTATACTAAAGCAAACTGTCTGATATGCATCCTTGGACGGGCTTCTTAGGTACCGTTGGGACCACAGAGGCAGCAGCGCTTTGTGCTCGCTGCCTCGAGCGATCAAAGTACGTAAGACTCGTCCGCAAGCAAGGATAATACATGTCTCCGTGTGGCACATTCAACGAGCTCGTAATGTAGCGTATGGTTGTCATGAGCGAGAGAGAGAGAGAGAGAGAAAGAGAGAGAGAAAGGCGAGAAAGAAAAGAGATAGAGTTAGATAGATAGATAGAGAGAAAGATTGAGAGATAGAACGTTCAAATATAGAAATACATGTGTATGAATGCGTACAAATATGTACGAACACTGCACCGCGCTCGGTTACACCAAGGAAACAGAAAAGACCGAGGCGAGTAGCGCACACTCTCCCCCCCTCCCACACAACCCCCCCGCCCAAAGCACGTATCAACAGCGGCTCTCTAAAAGAGACTGACAAGAAAACTGAAGGACTCCAGAACAGAACGGAAACCAGAAACGAGAACAGTAATAATGTATTCAAGTGGCCAACTTACCTACCGTGGAGAGGTGGGTGCCCCAGGAGTGGAGTGGCACTCCGGCCACGACCCCCGAGGGGGCACCCACAAGTTGGCCACGCGAGAGTGAGTGAGTGAGTGAGTGAGTGAGTGAGTGAGTGAGAGAGAGAGAGAGAGAGAGAGAGAGAGAGAGAGAGCATCGCTAATTCGAAAAAGCCGTACAAGAACAAACAAACATCGTGACGTGATTGCAGCGTCGATCCACGGCGGCGGCGATGCTAATCTAGAGTCACGAAGAGAGCATGGTTCCCGGCATGAGCAACGGAACACGAAATACTTGTGCAGCTAAGGCACGAGGTTCCCGAGCTCTCCCGCTCTACGAAACGTCGAGGATTGGCACGCCGAGAGAGGCGAGCAGCAGCACCACGCCAATTTTCTCCAGTCAACAGCGCTCCCCTGGCTCGGAAAGCTCGTGCAAACGTTCATCTAGTAGATACTGATCGATATGCTACGTAGAAACTGCTTCTACGATCTCGTTCAGCAAGGGCCAGCCAGCCAGCGCAAACCCGAGCGAGCGGCCTCGTGATTACCGTGCATCACGGAAGAAGAGATATATCTCCTGCGCCTCGGTCGTCACTCTTATATGTACACCGATCATCTCTTGCCGAGGCTCTCGAGAATCAAGGATGCGCATTCGAGGCTCCGCCAATAGAGGGAATTCTCTCTCGACGATAATCACGAGCACCCCTCGGGCGAAACACCCTTGTCAAGTGTGGTCGCTAGAGATTAGTTGTGCTGTGTGAGTTTTTCTGTGATTGCTGTTTTCATGAATGTCGCGCCGGAGGTGTCAGCCAGAGCCAGTCCGGCGCCAGTACCCCCGCCGGCTTTCTTTCCTCGCCTTCTCTATGTACTCTCTGCAGCTCTGTACTCACATTTCGTCGAAGGCTCGATTCAGCTACGATTTACACCACTGTGAACACCAACAAGTCCTCGAGGGATCTGTATGAATCAGTACACAAAACCTCCCTATGACCTCCTCTCTTAAACGTTAACGGACGAGAGAACACGCCCGGCGTATATCAATCGAACCGGAAGTCAATCGAAATATTAAGCTAATCGACTGTCAAAACTCTCGTCGCTCGCTCCGGCGACCAAAGGGGATGGGGCTTGGAGAGTCTCTGGGTTTTCGGGGGAAAGAATATAGGCGCTTGGTTGAAAGGGTTTCTTGGGGGGGTGGTTGGGTGGTCGGGGGTCTGGGGGTGGGTGTAGGGGGGTTATTTGCGAGAAAATCGGACCTGTCCCCATCGCCGCTGCCCTCGCCGTCGCTGCTGGCCGAGCTCGGCTGTCGACCGCTTCGGCCGCTGCCCGTGTCCTCCGGCAGGACCTCCTCGCTCCTGTGAACTGTAAACGAGGACTTCCCCTTCTTCCCGAATCCTAGCCGCCGTTTCCGTCCTTCGTCGCCCACGCATGTACCACCAACAGACGCACGTGGTATGTTACAGTTTTTTGCGTGACGGTTTTTTTGTTGGTGTGGTTGTTGAAGAGTGGTAGTAGTAGTTGTGGCAGTAGTAGTAGCAGAGTAGTAGTGATGGTAGGAGTAGTAGTAGTAGCAGTAGTAGTAGTAGGAGTAGTAGTAGTAATAGTAGTAGTAGTAGTAGCAGTAGTAGTAGTAGTCGTAGTAGTAGTAGCAGAGTAGAAGTAGTAGTAGAAGTGTGCCAGTAATAGTAAGTGTAGTATCGATTTATATACGCCCGCAGAGTGGACGTATGTATAACATATGCGGCGATATGTAATACAGCGCGAGATCGAGCGGGCGCATATACAGAGGCATAGATACGTGTAGAAATTGTTCTCAGAATACGTGTCAAGTGTTGATTCGGGTTTGCATAACAGTGTCGATCGGTCCAGCGATCGATCGGAGGGTGATCCGTATCGAGTAGTGTGTTGTTGTTCCGTAACAGGATTGCACGAGCGACGATAGCCCGCCACGGAGAGAGAATTCGTGCAGTTGGGTGCAGATCGATGACGTGAATGGTCCCCAGCGTCGAGAGATGGTTGGTTGATAGAAGTAAAGTGTGAGTGTGTTCAAGTCGAAGAGAGGCGGATAGAGATGAGGAGGGATGGCGGAGAAACATAAGAATACGATTAGAATGTATACATAACTATCGCGGTTAGTCAGGGGGCCGGAGAGGGGGGATCGGGGGGGGATTGATTATGCTCTTGTACGGTGCGCTCTTCATATAGTGCATTCACCCCCGTTCACATCTAACATTCAACATATCATACTATTTGAAAAAGTACAAATTTTCATTAACTCAATCGTTTGTTAATTTCTTTCGAAAATTCCACGACTGGCACTTCAAGGATTCAATGAATTTCGCAGTACATCCAGAGCGCACCGTAACCCTGGGACACTAGTGATACTAAACTAAAGCTATTCTTGAAATATAATATATGTCGACGTATTAATGACTACACTACGTCTATGCCGGATGAACTAGAGAATCACGGTAGTCTAATCTCGCGTGAAAGATTGTATGAGCCATGAGAAAGTGAAGGTGTCATTTTCCGAGTCCCCGTGATCTGGTGATACCGTTTCAAGTTATTGGACTCGGTGACATAGAGAGATAGAGATAGATATAGATAGAGATAGAAGAGAGAGAGAGAGAGAGAGAGAGGGAGAGAGAGAGAGTGAGAGAGACAGTTCTAAGTATAGCGCGCAATGTCAAGAAGTAAAAATTAACGGAAGTGAAGGCTAGTGTGACGATGTGTTACCTGTCGCGGACAGCTGACTCGTGCTATTACTCTTCTTTCCGAGCCCAGACTGATACTGCACGGCACTTCCGCCGCCGCTACTGCTTCCGCTACCGCTTTTACTTCCTGGCGAGCTCTTGCGACCTCTTCTCGACCCATTGTCGACGTTTAATCCGATCGCCGTATCGCTCAAACTGCCGTCTGACAAACAAACACCCCACCACTATTAGACACGATACACGAAAGTAGAGTTTTGCACGATTTTGAAAGTGTGCATCGTCTTTTTTTTCTCTCTCTCTCCTTTTCCGTGTTCGATACGTCCGCACGCTCCTGAAATGTAACAAGCGTTTCCGCCGCACGTCAGAGTCTTGTATAATGGAAATGACCGGGCATAATTTCCGAGCGAAATGAGCGCCGTTCTCCAGGAGGTAATCGCTGCAAATAAAGAATCGTTCCTGAACACTAATTTCTCTTGCGGAAGATCGATAAAGACTGGGAGTTCGTGACTCCAGCGCAGGTACTCGAGGAAAAAATCGTGCAACTTTGCCGCAGAGCGTGTTGCGGCTCATCGGTTGTGGCCCGGTACTCGAACACCGACTTCGTGACTTCTCCGCCATGGCAGACTGGAAACAGCATTAATTTTGCTAACGGCAAACTATGTAGTAACATAAATCGTGAGAATACTTCATTCCTATGAAGAAGAAAACTGAAATCTAAGAGTAGAAAGTGAATAACTAAAACAACACCGACTGTAATAATAACCAATAATAATCAAGAGAAATAAATAACAACAAAAGACTTCGGCTGTAGAAGAAGAATATAAACAACAGGGATAATAAAAAGAGATGAATACCCACCGACTTTCTCATCGGAGGGTCCATCGGCATTGCTGAGACTCCTGGTGAACTGGCCCCTTTTATCGGGCTCGTCATGACCGTTGTCGGTGAGCTGGTGCCTGGGGGTCTTCTCGTAGGAGCCCGACTGACTGTTGTACTCGCTGCTTTCGGGCATAGAGGAGGATCGTCGATCCCGGGTGGAGTCGTAGTCCCGTCGTTGGTCCGGGGGGAGGTCGGTGTCGTCGTAGATGGATTGTTTACGGGATCGGCGTCGTGTCGAGGAAGTCGGCGAGTAGGAGTCCACGCCGGAGTCGTCGACGGGGTGGTGGTCGCGCGGCGTCGGTTTCGTGTTTCGTGAGTTTTCGTGGTGATCGGCGGCCCGTGGGTGGTAGTTTTTAGCAGTGTCGGAGGTAGCGGTTTGGGAATCAAAGAGACTTGAATTAGCGTTACCGGGGCGGGGTGCTCGGTTACGGGGCCTACGCGGATCGCACGGGCCAAATCCGCAGTTCTCGCTGCATTGGCTCTCGCTTTCCATCGAGTACTCGTAGTACTCGAGGGTGTCGCTGATCGCCACGTTCCTCTTACTACCCTGCTGCTGTTGTTGTTGTTGCTGCTGGCCCGGGGGGCCTGGTTGCTGCCCCTCTTGCTCGCGTTGGGACAGACGTTGCTCTTGCTGCCTCCTGTCGAGGAGCTCGAGCTCCCGGGCCTCCGGGCAGCTGCTGTTCCGCCTACGATACCTAGGCCTCGATTCTACCGAACCTCGACGATCCTCACCGCGTCGTGATAACGAACCCGACCTAGTCAATTCCGCCGCGGCCAGCGCCAATTCTCGACACTCGGGGCAGCTACTCTTCCGCCTGATACGATAGTAACGCGTACCCTCGCCCGACGATCGCAGGGAACCCGACCTACTCACGCCCCGAGTCCTCTCGTATATGCATTCCTCGCACTCCTCGTAATCGCACTGAGGCTCCACGTAACCGCCGCGATCCTGCACCGCGTCATAGTAAACCGCGCGTGACCCGTCTCTCATCCTACTTTCCTCAGCGGCTTTGCGTCGAAAATAATCCGCCCCGACGACCGTCTCCATCGAGCCGAACTCCTCGTCCGATGCCAGCATTATACTTGTCGATGGCTCCACGTCTTTCCTACGCGGGCTGTCGTAGTATCGCAGCTCTCTGCTCTCAGGGCAGCTGCTATTCCGCCGCCGACGATACATCCGCCTTGCTCGCTCGGCGCTCGAGCTTAAATCGTCGTCGGAGGGTAAAACCGGCGTCGATTCTGCCCGTTGCAGCATCATACGTTTACTCTCAGCGAAACTTGGCACCGAGAGCGTATCCTTCATGAATGCGTCGCGACGATATGGTCGCAGGTTTTCATACACCACTGTACTCGGTACATCCCTGCTCCCTCTTCGACTTCGTCTCCTGCGTCTTCGGGGAAAAGTGTTGTCTTGGTGATAGGCCTCGCGACAACACTCAGGGGTAGGATCGTGCGTCCGGTAGTCGTAATCCTCGGCCGATCGGTAGCCGGAGTAATCGTCGGCGATGTAAGTGTCGGCATCGCCGACGTACTGTGCGCTCCTTTTCCTGTGCGAGGTACGACGAGCACCATCTTCCATTCTTTCATGGTAGTACCTGTCGTCATAGAGCGAGCGGTCCGCCCTCGAAACCCGCATGTCTTCCTCATTATCATAGTCATAGAGGCGCCGATCATAATCGTCGACGTTGCCCCTGTCGACGAAACCTTCGTCGTAATCGACGTCCCAATTCCCGTAGCCATCGTAACCATCCTCCAAATAGGACTCGCTACTTTTCGTTCTCCGTCGAGGGCGCACTGCACCACGATGCCGATCGTACCGATCCCGGTGAGGATAACCTTCGCCGGCCGACATAGCCTCATCGATGCTGCAGTAGATGTGGTCGTTGACCGAATCGCTCATATCACTGTCCACGAAATTCCTAGTCCGCTTTTCGGAGAAAATATCCCGATCGAAGGAAGAATCACGATCCTGGTAGGCTGAATCGATGTACTTTCGTTTGGCGGGATCCTCTCTCCCGAGGACGTCCCTTAGGCCGATTTGATCATCACTACTGAAGCCTGTTTCTCCTGGTAATCGGGAGCCGTAGGAACGATAGTCTAGACTACTGAGGCCGATACCGGTCTTCTTGTCGAAGGCGGGTAGGTAGATTTCAGTCTCACCGGCGCTTAGCTCGGAATCGTAACCGTAGAAGGGTTTGTGGTCCTGCCTAAGAAGATAATCGTAATTCTTCTGTTGGTGGAGGAGGCTCTTAGGGATCTTGTCATCGCCGTTGGAGTCGTAGTAGGAGCGGCTCCGATCGCCGAGCGCTGGTATCTTATCGCCGTATCCGGCGTCGTTGATGGAGAGATTGCGTTTGAGCTTTCGCCGGGCAGTCCTGAGGCTGTCGTCGCTGAATATATTACTAGAAATGTTCTCGTACTCGAAGCTCTTGGCGCGGCGCGAGAGTAGGCCGGTTCCGGTTGGTAGGCCGATGCCGTATCGGTTGCCGTACGCGTCGTGCAGGACGTCGTAATCGAAGCTCCTAGCCTTAGAGAATAAAAAAGACCTACGCGGGCGCAAGCTAACGTCTAAGTTCCTAATCCCGAGGTCGTCGGCGAAGTCGTAGAGGGCGCCGCGCGAGAAGAATTGTTGACGGGCCTTGGCCGACCTCGAGGCAGTTCGGTCCTGCCAGCTGCGCGAACGTCTACGCGCCCCCGAGTCCAGGAGGTAGGGTGAGGAGTACTTGTCGCGAAACTTCTCGATGAGCCGGTCGTTGAAGTCGACCTGGAGGCAGTCCTCGACGTATATCTCCGGTATACGTTTCTTGGAGCTACCGGTAAGCTCCTCCGGCTTGAGTATGAAGCCCTCGGAGACGCTGTACTCGCTGGTCTCCGGGCTGTAATATCTCAGCATGTTCTCGTCGACGGTCTGCGATCTCGTGAAGGGTGTACGCATCTTTCTGTACAACGAGCGCACCACTGCGGACTTGCTCCGTACGAGGGGATGCGGGGTGGGATTGTGCTTGCCGGGGTTGTTGCTCCTGGGCTTGGTGGGATTGTTGTTCGGACAGTGACATTCGCTGCAGGGTACCCTAAGTCTGTGCCTGCGCCTATTGCGCCTAGGGGGCGGGGGCATAGGGGATATGACACCGGGTATTAAAACGTTTTTAACTGTCGGTCTGCAAACAATGTTTTTCATATAGAGTTTTAGCGCTTCTGCGGAACACATAACCATCGTGAGCCCATTCTTCATTCTTTTTATATATATATATATATATTTCTTTTTTTCTTTCTTTTTAAACAAAATTTACTTTTGCAAATGACTCGACTGCGCGCGTACGCGATCGATCGAACGCGTATCAGGCACACCATCTCACCTGAGAATACTGTCACTCGCCGAACAAAGAGAGAAGGTTGTATGCATTTCAGTAAGGACGTGCGACCGCCGACTTCAGCGTTCGTGAGGTCATCGTGATATATGTGTTTGACGAAACTTACAATTAGGCAACCTAGCCGTTCGACCAACGCCACGCACTAATCCCTGCTTTTTCTTAGAATGGGGCAATATTAAATGGACATTGACACGGTGCAGAGGAGGTGCATTCTAATCACTAAAAGAAGATTCGACGAACAGAGAGACAGAGAGAGAGAGATAGACAGAGAGAGAGAGAGAGAGAGAGATAGAAAGTGAGACAGAGAGAGAGAGAAGAGTGTACGTGTTGTGTGTATGTGTGAGCGCGCAGGGGAGGCTGGGAGTTACTACCAAGCAGGCGGGGGGCGGGGATGACAAGTGCAAACTACGGGGTGTCTCGCCATTCGGCAATGTCCATTTAATTCAGGGATTATTGTTGATGAGAAGGTAAGCCATCAAATGATCCATTCTACTCGCAGCCAATAGATATCCTCCCTTCGATTGCGAGCGAATACCGGACCAGATACATTCACCAGCGGAATCGAGACAGCAGCGGAAACGCATTCTCGGATTTTAGCATGAGAAGAAACGAAAGACAGACAGAGAGAACGAATGAAACAAATAAATACGAAATGAGAGAGGTAGAGAGAAAGAGAGAGTGAAAGAGAGAGAGAGAAAGAGAGAGAGTGACAGAGTCAAAGAGAAAGCGGAAAAGAAAAGTTTTTGGCAAATCGAAAAGCTTCGCGACAATGGATCCCTGGACAGCCGTCTCCTCTAAAGGGATACTTTCTTCTCTATGGAATCTGCTTTGCTTTGTACACTGATTTCGAAACGCAAGGTCATCGACTCGAATCAACAAATAGAGTAGGCATAAAACTATACTCACATTAGTCCTCTGGAGCCACGCGGTCGTTCCGACTGCGTACTCAAGGCACTGCTCGTCACCGACGCTATACTCTCCATGTCGGAATCGCCGAAGTCACCGAACACGTCTTTCTCAGGACTCAAATGGCCTTTGCGCGGTCTGTGCATTCTGTAGGCATGACTGTGCGGCAGCGACGGTGGGTTGTGACCTATCGAGGGTAGGTTTGAGTCCGAAAGGCCACTGTAGTGCCTCTCCCAACCTGTGGATCGAAAACAGCAAATGTACCTATTAGCAGAAATTGACTAATATCTATGAGAAATTGAAGATGAAAAAGTCGATTTAAAAGAATGTCAATTAATTTCGAAAATAAGTATGGCGAATGTAAAGATCACCCTTTTCAAAATAGTTTGAAAATATGATGAAACGTACCTCCCATGCCTGTGCTTTTGTACGTAGTGTGCACCTGCCTATTGCGGTGCCTCATGAATCTAGCTCGCTCTTCGAGGTCCTGGACAGCTCGTTCTTTCAATGCCGCCGGGATCAAAGGTAACTGGCGCTTCTTCGGCGAACCGGTGGGAGTCGCTGTGGCAGATCTCGAGCTAAATCTACAAGCACAAGCGAAAACAGAAGTGTACTATCTAGAATGGTATTCCGAGTATTTATGGCATAGCGGAAAGTGCTTTGGACTTTTGCGGGAGTTGGTAGAGGTGGTTCGTACCTCGGACCGTATCCATGGGAGTACGGTATGGATCTATGCTCCGGCGGGGACAAGGAGCGATGACCGGTGGGACTTTGGGACCTGCCCCGGTACCGAATGCTCGGCGAATCCATAGGTGCTGCACTATACGACCGGTGGCCCATCATTCCTCGATGAATATCCTCCTGGGAAGCATGGGAAATTTTAGCCACACCTGACAGCCTCCAATCCGATCGCCTGATTAATGACTGGGCTAACAATGACGTGAATTACATTAGCTTTCAATAGTGCACCTTGGCGAATTATCTTCCAATGAATTTATAATGATATTGCTAAAGATCAAATCTAATAATGTAAATTGAAAATTGGTAAAAAAATTGGAGAAGGATTAATTGCAAATGAAATATTGAGTAAATAAATGGGTGGAATTTTAATGGATGAGAAAAAGCTCACCTTGCGATAGGTCTGATAACCAGAAATCGAAGCTGGCTGATCTCGAATCATGAGGGCTGCTCGCTTGCGACTCTGGGGGGACATATCCCTGCGACTCCGGTGCTCCGTATCGACGCAGAACTCTCTTTCCGGTGGTGGGCTAGAATAGTGGCTGCTTCCAGCATGCGTTCATTTTATCGCCGATTAGTGATCGCCGGTGTCGCTTAGAGACTAAATGGGAGAGGGGCGAGTGCTGTGATCTCGCGCGCTAATCACCGAGACAATTATGTACGCATGCGGCCAGGCTGGTTCTCTCGTACTCGCACACAATGCCAGTGCACACCCCGCGCGCCAAAAGAAGGCTACAGAACAACTTCTACACTGCGATATATATGCGATGCGATGCGTTACGATGCGATGCGGCGCGCGCCGGCTTTCTCGCTGCTCGGCGAGCCAACCGCCGGAGAAGCGACAGAACAAGGATGAAAGTAAAGCTGCGAGTAATATCTACTACGCGAGCGATGCAGCCGAAAAAAGTTACTCTCGCTAACAACTCCGGCTCAACCCTTCAACTGGCAAGCTCCGCCACCTTCCCATAAAAGTATCGGTCTAATCAAATGTACACTACTATTTTCAACAAAAATCAATGCATCTCACCGACTATCCGCATAAATCACTAAAAGATGTTTGATCGAAATAATCTTCAATAAATTCCACGGAATAATTCATCCTTCGACACTTAGACCATTACCTTTACGGAATGTATGCACGTACTCGGTCACCCATAGGGTATACTGATTCTACATGACAGGAGGGAGAGTTACAGACAGCACGGAGGTTCTCTCAACCCCGCACGATGGAAATGCGCATTCTCGTCGACTCCCGCGAATCTCCCCGCTGCCAGTTTCGCCGAGTCGTCGGCCAAGTCGTATCCAGAGCTTTAACTTTCCTCCTTTTTCTCGAAAAGCGCGCTGCGTCGCGAGGCTCGCTTCCGTTGCCAAGGCGCATACCGGACGCGAACCGTGAGCGGCTTGCCGGCGGCGGGATCGGGAAAAAAACGAGAGAGAAAGAGAGAAACAGTATAAATCTTCTCTCTCTCTATCTCTTTCTGGCGATATGACTGCGTCCGCCGGAGCCAAATTCGCATTAGTCGCCTCGGAGATCGATCATAGCTACTGCATAGGATGTGCACCGGGATCGTCCTGGCAACGGAACATACACACACACACCGGGAGCATCGGTGCTCCAGGGAACTGGACGTTACCCAAATCTTAGTTAAGGAGAGAGAGTCGCCGTGGTTTCCGCATCGTCGATGCTAAACGTCCTCCAATATTTATACGCGTTCTACTTGAGTGCAATTACACAGTGGGCACTCGACGCTATTTGGCGCCGGAGAAAATGGCTAAAATGAATAATAAACTGGTATGAGAGTAGCGCTTTGGATATTGGCACTGTGTTTTAACTGTCAGGGCTGTAGTGATCGATGCTTGGTCCACCGGCGACTCATCCTCGCAAGCTTCGAGAGAGAGAGAGTGTGGGGAAATGAGAAAAGAGACGGTTGGAAGCCACCCCGGCCGATGCAACGCACTTTGCACTAAGCATTCTAGAAGCCATTTCCTTCTCTCGCAATCTAAGGAGAACTCGTAAACGTACACTTGGCAAATGCCTGCGGTATATATGCAAGAAGCGATGACAGGATGAGGCCTAAAGTGCCTACATGGCTCTGCTGGTGACCCAGTGGCTAAATCCTTGCGCCCACTACTTTTTACACTCGTCCGATCTGTTATCTCTCGTGCCGGGAAACGACGAGGAACGAAGAGAGCGACCGTTCACAGAGCTCTCGTCGGTTGGTGGCAACGGCGACCTCGCTTGCTCAGCCCGTTTCTTGGAGATCGAGGTCAAACTCCAACTTCGTGCCGCGCTTGCCCTCGCGACTCCGACCGAAACCAGCCGGTGCACGTGCTAGGGAAACTAGCCCCCGCGTCCAACCGATATCCGCCCGATATACTTTTCAAGAAGATCCAATAACAGAGCCAGAGCTCTAACTAGTCCGAATGCCCAACGGCTAATGAACCGAACGGAAAGTCGTGCTCGTTACTCTTCTCGAATTCAAGCAATGCCTGACGAAAATATATCTAGGATTTCAAAAATCGAAAGTGTGTGAAGGATTTTCAATAGAACAGTCGTTTCATCGTTTCTCGTCAGAAATGACATTCGATGCGCTGTCACTATGTTCGTTAAATACAAGGAAGGCATAACAGCCTGCCGCGTCATTTAGCAAGAACTTTCATAGAATATACTATGGAGCAATTAGAGTTCTTCATGCTCTCCCGGTATTCTGGGCCAATTGGAACAGCAGAATATGCGAGATCGCGTCAGTACGTCTCGTCGGGATCTTGCCAGTCTACGCCCAAGTACGAATCATGTTTACTCGTGCCTCTTGCGGTCGGTTATATTACATGTCCGTTTACTGGCCGGCATGTTCTACACGCGCAAAATGCTATTGAACCTAGCAGAGTGAGGATGCAAGACGTGTGTGGATTCTGCGTGATTTGGTGACTCAGGAGAGAGTATATATGTATATGTACGTAATATATAGATATATGTATATATATAGATATATATAGAAGTTGTATTGGCCGTACCGCTTATAATTTGACGGCATATTATGAAACCTAAAAAATAAATAACAAAGCACACGATTACACATGAAATTAATCGGGGGCCCGCGTGTACGGCAGTGAAGGGCGGACGCGAGCGAGCGAGCGAGCGAGCGCGCGCGCATATGCCTCCTCTCTTGCTCTCGGAAATGCATTAGGGTGAAAAAGTGTCGCGAGACGTTTTTGGGTCGTCTGAAAGGGCGTTCACGCGGGGTGGTTGCGCGCTATCGGCTCGGTGGAGAGGTTCGGGCTTAAAAAGGCGCGAGGCACCCAAGGCGAAACGGTAATGAAACAAGGGCGGCGAAACGAACAGAATAATCTGATCGTCCGACACGTCGCGCTCGTCGGCGACGCCGGCAGCTGCTCTCCTCCCGAGCGATGGATTTATTAATGTAACCGGTGAAACCCTTTCGGATAATCCCATTAGGCGATATTGAAGGTTATTAAATATGGGTACGCCGCGGCAGACCAGTCATTCCCGCACTCCATCGGGATGTTTCAATTATTCGTTGCGCGCCACTTTCGCACGGCCTGCCGCGTACGCTTTTACGTATCTACGTATACACATAGGAGAAAATAAGAGAGGAAAGAGAGAGAGAGAGAGAGAGAGAGAGAGAGAGAGAGAGAGAGAGAGAGAGAGAGAGAGAGAGAGAAAGAGAGAGAAATGGGAGGTAATGGAGGTGGAGGAGGAGGGATATATCTCGGCGCTCTACAGATTGAGGCCAGCGGAGATTAACGAAGCACGCGCGATTCCAAATCGTTTCTACAGATTCTCCGCGCCCGTGCGAGTGGCCGACCTCAAGCCTATTGCGCGCCCTGCCTCGACCTACACCTCCATTCACGTGCTTTAGATCGCTTCGAATTAGACCGCGCCCCTTCAATGAAGAATTCACAGGCCGCGGGTAACAAACTGGCGGTCGAAAGTTACAGAACGAGAACTCGAAGAGAGAGCGAGAGAGCGAGAGAGCGAGAGCGAGCGCGCGCTGAGCTTTTGCGAGAGTTCGAAGCTATGTCTCTTGATTGCCGCATCGAGGAAAGGTGGCGGCTGTCGGCTCATTTAGCGGTGAAGAGTTCGAAGGTGGTTGGGAGGCGAATTAAATATACATTTCTGCGCAGTGGAAAAGACCGACTAACAATGGCTCCATAGCGAAGCGAGTGTATAGTTGTGCGATTCGTGCGGAAGCCGGCCTCCTGGATGCCTAAGGGATAACGGACTCTGTTCTCGTCAGCGAGGCTAGCCGCAAAACAGGCTCTCGCGGTGAAGCTTGGAATACCGAACACGCTCGGTGTGTTCAAGGAAGTCGGGTACATCAAGGTGTGGGAGGAGCGCGGCGGGCACGTACGTCGAAACGTGAAATAGCGAGCCGAATGGCAGAAAGATCGCGGAGAGTACACGTGAACTCGTTGCACTCGTATATACCATCGACAAGGGAAAGTGGTAACCCCGTACATTCCTCCGGCGAGCTAATGCGACTTCCCGCTGGTGGCCTCATTCAGTATTACGGACATGAATAATCCAAGTGCACGGTGTGCCCGTACTTACCCATTCGGGGATCCTCGGGCGATTCGACTAGCACCGGGGGCACCGAGGTCGCTGGACTAGTTTAACAAGCGCGTTCACGCTCCCGTTTGCAAACTGCTCGCCCTTAAATTCAGCCCTTCGAACGTGAACGAGAAATTACGCTGGCACCGGTCGCCCTTTGTCGAGCCTTTTTCATTTATTGTTAGGTATTTCTTTGAACCAACTGCATTACGCGGTTACCACTGATCCCAGCCGTGGAGACTTCGCCACGGAGTTCACCCTTTCTGCCTTTCACGAATCACGACGTAATGCGCCGAGCTTTTCTCTCGCCCCCCCATTTCCCCCTGTGTCCACGGCTTCCTCGGCACTTCCTTTCTCCCAAGCAGAAGATCACAAGCCTTGTCGAAAAGTACTTTCCACTCACAAATAACGATCGGACGTCATCGTTGGAATATTAATATGGACACGGGTTTCGGGCTGGCTTCCGCAGCCAGCGGTGGTTGCAGGCCAACTGGCATGTCAATTGGCTTGTTGCCCAGTTTTATAACTTGGCTCTCCACTTCTCTCTCTCTCTCTCTCTCACACACACTCTGGCACTCTCTCGCTCTCCTTTTCTCCATCTCCCCCTCGCTCTAGTCCTCCTCTTTGTTCCACTAGAGGAGTACATCCATCGTTCTCTAGCAGTGGCTCAGTTACTCTCGCAGTCTTGCTCGTTCGCTTTTCCCACCCTCTTTCTCTCCGTTACCCTCTTTCGCCGAGGTTCTTTCTCCGTCGTTCTTCCCCGAGCACTTTATCGGTCTCTCTTACTCGGGGGCTCTCGGCTGCCAGGCATTATCTCCCTCTCTTTCTCGGTCTCACTGTCGCCGTTGTGGTCGACGGCTTTACGTCACAATGACGGCGTCGTACGTTAGAAGGCGAAGTAGAAGTAGACGAATGCCGAATCCCGACTATTCACTTGCTTTCCATAATCAGTCAAGCTTCACCAGCGGGGATCGTCTTCAATGAAGTACGAACAATCAGAACGAGCACTCGTAAGCCTCTTTGACGGGAACTCCCGAAAACCCAAGAGGCCTGGATATTCCTTCTTTCTATCGCTGCTTCCTCTCGTTTATCAGAGGCCAATTATTAAATTCTGTGATAGCTAAATTGCTATGCAAAGACAGGGCTGTTATTGCTGCGAGGGAGAAAGAGAAAGAAAGAGAGAGACCGATCTCACTAGCGGCGAACTGGATTGCTGAATAATGACTCATCGTTTAAGAACTTTGTTGAATGTGGCCTGCCGCGCGGGCCCGATGCAGCTCGCTCGCAGATACATAAATCAGGGGACGAAGCAATCAACTCGTGATCAAGTATTCCAAGACCGAAACGATACCGAGCCGGAAGAAGGGGCCAACACGTTCCTTGGGAAACGGGCGAGCACTCATTAGAATTCTTACCGTCGCCCGTAAATTCGCATCGCTCACCCTGGCAACTATTACACAAGAGAGGCTTATGCACGTCACCCTCGCGAAAGACCTTATAACAGCCGGCTGCACGGCCGAACCTACCAACCGACCAAGATTACGCGTCAAATCGGCCGTTTCATCATTAGGCGATCAAGAGGTCGCCGTGCACAGCTCGCAGATCAGCTTGGACGGCACCATCGTTACCCTCATATTTACGAGATCTGTAAACGAGCTGTTAAGCCAGCAATAATAACACCACTGACTTAACGCTTCCATTACAGGCCACTGTGCAATCGGGCGACCTTCTCACCTACGTGACATAGCTTCGTACACTTCGCCATGGAGTCATTGATATAATCACGGATGGCCAAAGTAAATTGCCCTAATGTTCAATGATACCGCGTGTGATCGCGTGATAACCTGCACGAGATTTAGTTTGGAGCACGTGTTTGTTCTGTTCGATAGATGAGACAATCATTCTGCGATACTTTTTAACTGTCGGACGGCTCGCGAAGTTTAAGAAGTGTGGATTTTAGGTCACAGGTGTCAAAGAATATAGGAAGTCTGACTTACCTGGAGGAACTGCCGATACTACTGCCGTCCGTAGTTCTCCTGTGCTCTCTGGACCCGTCGCAATCCGCAATGTCACACTCCGAGGTGTCGGAATCACTCAATCGGGAGGTTGTCGAGGGTGGGCTAAGGTGGCGATCCACCGGGTTTATCACCATGTCATTGGGCTCCGGATAATGCCTACAGAACACACGGCGATTGGTCTTCACAATAATTGATACTAGATTGAATCGCACTTATTCTAAAACTGATCTACTGCGTCTACGACTTGCTCTACGTGTTCTCTACTTAAGATGAGAAGAATAATTTCGCGGGGGCCTAATGAAATTGCCGATGATGTACCAGAAAGATATTTCTAGAGAGACGAATGGCAGGAATGCTCGACACTCTTTCGCTTTCCTTCTTACAGACCGGTTGTAAACCGGTTAACTGTGTGATTCATACCCAATGTGCCGATGCTCCCCGTGGGTGGTCAGAGGGTGCCACTCGAGTTCGTCGTGCAATGGGGCTAATCCTAGGTCTATCACAACTTCCCCGAGAAAGTCATTCGCGTCGCATCTGCCATAGTCCCAGACCGTGATTTCCAGTGTTCGTTTCCTCAGCTCGGATACCCTGATGCCCTCGTAGACGAAGGTTTGATTCCACTTCGGATCATTCGTGTTGGCCAGTGTGTTCGTGCGTCTCTTGGATTGCTCGCTGTATCGGCAGGTCGACATAGAGATGACAATAAATCATTAGAATCGGTATCCAATATTGCCTGTTACTCTCGGCATCATTTTCATTGGGGTTAATGTGGGCCTCGTTACATAATGAAAGGTAAAAGCGTTGGAATGTATCCGAGGGTTCTCGAGGAGGAGCAAATGCGAGAATATTCTCGATAGAATAGAATAAGGAAGTTGAGAGAACTAGCAGTGGGCGAGAATGGTTGGCAACCGGGCCAAATTCGTCGTAGAATGCGCGAACTTCTTTTGGCTCGCAGGAAATTATTTATCCTGAAGGGCGTGACAATTCCGTCGATAACACTAGGACGAGCGTCTCTAAGTGCATGGAGTTCCCTGCAATATCTATAACAAGTGTTTCCGCTTCACTGAATTCCTTACACCGAGTTTTCTTTTCCCGTGGGCGCGCTTCCAACCTGCATGAGGGCGGCGATTTTTACCGCAGAAAGAAGCGACGTTGGCGTCGACTTTTATCCGAAGGAACCGGCGCCGACCCAAAAATACTAGGATTCATACTGATTGATCCAAAAACGAGCTGCATAATCACGCGTGTTCCTCTTCCCAGTCGCTCGTCCCGGAAACTCGCAAGAGCGGAGAAACGCCCGGAGGAAGATGACTAGAGCGTCTTTTGGCAGAGTTGCCGGTGACCCAAATCGCCGGACAACTCTCCGCCAGTTCGGAACTAGCATTGTCCATCTTTCATTTAGCTTCGTTTCGCTCGGAAGGAGCAACTCCATTATCCCGATCCAACCGGATATACGCGTTCACCATCAATCGCGCGCGCGGACTTGAGAGTTGCTCGCATAACAATACGATCTTCGCGTTTCCAAACAGGAGAATGACAACGCTCCGATGGAATCTGATCCTGAATCGAAGCGGAGTTACGAGGGAGTAATAATTTTCAATAAGGGTGGAAACATCGTACTTCCACGACAAATCTATTGAAGCGTCCTTCCGTTCTAAGAATAGCGCAACTGAGATTCAGTGTGAAGACTTACCTTTTGTCGGGTAAGAGGAAGATCTTGGCATATGGATTTCTCGGCTGGCCATTACTACGTGATGTGAGGCCAGCCGCGCAGACCAGGGTGACGATGAGCCGGAGGGCGACGGAGTCGTAGCTCAGCTTCACCTGGAGATTTCCGCCGATGTTCGCGTTACCGGCAACCTGGCGCAGATGCCTGGCACGGCCCTGCGCGTGCAGGTCAGGCGAGCCAGGCGAGGTCACTAAAACCGAGGGTTTCTCGCGCCTCGCGTCGTATAGCTCTGCAAGTGATCGTACAGTATCGGCAAGAGGCTTCAAGGCTCCCGTGCATCCAGGGGTCTTTGCTCGCTTCTATGGGAGGTGCTTCGTGCGAACTGTCGACACGCTTGCACACACACACACACACACACGCACACGCACACACACACGCTTGCAAAACGGGCTACACTCACAGGGCGGGGCTGAGGCGCGCAAAACCATTCGGACTTGAACATGGCTTACCACCTGTCCCCCAGATTGCCTGGGAGAAGAGGAACACAAAGATTGGACATAATAGGGCGGGCATATCTTGCTAGCAACAAATCGCGATACGTCAATCTGGGCTCTGGTGGTAGCATGGAATTTTCTCAGTAAATAGGGAAAGTCACGTATATCGGGGCGAGTGAATAGGGAACGAAGAAAAAAGAAAAGAAAAGAAACTGTTGCTAGCGCAATCGGGCGACACAAACTCGCACACGACGCCGACAGAGGACGGGTGAGAAGTGGCCAACGGGTGGTGGCAATATCAGGGGGGGTGGAAGTACAATGCCGGGTCTGCCGCAACCAACGGGGGGGTAGAAGCACCAAAAACGACACAGTAGTCCCGATACGCTTGCGTATCGTAGCCTAGAGGCGTGTGTGTCCGCACAGGTACAGTAGAAACGTACTGAAAATGCACATGTATGGTCATAACGCAGAGTGAGAAAAGTTGTTGCTCCCATAAAATAACTAGTCTTAAAACAACGGTGCTTGTAGCGGGGGGTGCATTGGCACTACTCTCTACGTATTAGACTACAATTAACATGGACGTATACACAAAGCGGAAGTAAACACTGTCCCGATAACGCTGCACCCTCGTAGCATCGTGTGCATATTGCATATATCGAGGACGATGCTGTGCAACGATTTGTACTCGGGTTTATGGTGGTCCAGCCACCGCGGCCGTCCATCGAGATCTTCGATCTTCGATCTCGCGAGAACCGGCCGAGATTGAGGGATCAAAAGGAAGGGTTGATCAAGGGTGGGGAGAGGAGACACTGATTAATCGGGGACCACACTTTAAAAAACTTGTCTGAGGCCTACCCCATAGGATACATTTCTTAAGACCTGGAATACCAAAAATCATATAATCTGTGACAATATTGCGGCGGTTCTAATAAGCTTATACGTAGATACTTATATCTATGTGGGAAGTAGATGATTTGTGGAGGGGAGTGGGTAATGAACGTTTCGGAAACCCGCAAACCTCGATCACTCTCTCATAACGAGAGCAATAGTTAGAGATTTCTTTAGTCTTTCCCGATCGAAGTGCCTGCAATTGAATCCCGCAACTCTCCTTTCCATGATCATTACTGGCGACATAGCCTAGTGTCTACTAGATCAATCGTGATAATTCTAGTCTACCAGATGCTACTTCGCGTGGGTGTGTCTCTCCGGAATCCTACATACAGGATAATCTGTGCAATGCGATCACCGAGACTGTTCATCTCGAATCATTTGCTCCATGACAAAGATCGATTGTATAATATTTAAAGCATCGAACGAAGCAAATGGTTCGATGCAAGTGAGATCAAAGTGATGACAAAAATTCTCAGTGAACTAATCGCTCAGATCACCCGGAATCAAAAAGTACTGGTGGTCTTTCCTCAAATATTACTATCACACTACCTGCGATGCCACAACCAAAAACCCCATTAACATCCTATAATCCATCTATCAAATCTCTCAACTTCGATTTCCCTGGGAAGAACATCGCTCTACACTCTCTACACTGCTCTAAAGACGGACAACGGTAATAATAACACACTTAGAGATCCAGGAGGAACTTGTGTACTAGCTGCAATCTCAGTAGCAACGTATAAAGATTAACGCACTAACGGAATGGGTCGGTATAAAAAGAGAGAGAACGAACAAGTGTCAAGGAGAACAGTTCCGGATACCTTCTGCGAGGGTGGTTGAAGGGTGTTGGGTGGATGTATACAGGGAAGATGGAGAAAGCAGGGGTTGGAAACGAAGTGCATAGTCACCTTTGTGATGCGGTTGCTGGGTGCCAGGCATGCTCTCGTGCTTCTGCCTCCATTGAGTCTGCGGGGTGATCCTCCTGGTGGCGAGGGGTGTCGAGGGTGTCGGGCCCACGGACATCGTCATCGAGCCCAAGTTCCGTGACACCACTAGTTCGACTCGGGGTTCCTGCCTCGACGCCGCGATGATGTCGTAAACCTCGCGGAAACTCTTGCCCTGCAGGGACCGGCCGTTCCACTTGATCACCTCATCACCTGAAATAGTCCAGGCTCCGGTCGGTTGCCGCACCATCCCCTCGGGCCCCAAGCCCCAGCTCTATCTCCAGCCTTAATTAGAGCACCGGCCGTCTTTTTGCGGGGTCCACGATTTGGAAGTCCAAGTGGGAGGCGGATGATTGGCAGATCGAAAAATTTGAAGGGAGTCGACAGGAACCGGGGACAAGCAATATTTCGTGCTTCAAAGGTGTCGGGTTTGCTTTGACGCGACTGTTTTGTAGGATCCATGAGGGTCGAGTGAGCAATTGGGAAGAGAGAGAGAGACGTGTGGACTGGACGCATGTGGAGTGCCGTGTAGCGAGAGCTCGAACGTTTCTACCACGCTCGGTTTAAGCTTATCCTCTTACCGGGCCTCAGTTGACCTTCTATGTCCGCCGTACTACCCTTCTTGACTTTCTCGATGAGGGCACCCACGGAACCATCCTCCAAGAGCTTCCCACCGACGACTTTCAGTCCGAGTATACTACTACTGCTGCCGGAACCGACTTGCTTTCGCAAAACCATGCGACCAATCAGCTTCTGACCGTCTCTGCTCGATTGCCAGGATAACGAACGCTACGGAGGGCGGAAAATTTCGGTGTTTTTCTTTTTACGATCGCATAGCCCCACCTTGGTCGAAAGCGTGTGGCATTTTTGTACGCGCTGGGAGCTTGGAAATTCTTGGAATTCTCTCATTATCAAATCATATCGAAGAAACAATGATTTACACTGAACAATCTCCAAGTCCGAACGCTACAGAATTAATAGATGAATGTTGTTGAGAAATGGAAGCTTTGTAAGCATTCGGGAATATTGGCACCAAAGTCAAATATCTTGTGTCTTTCTAGTATTAATAAAATCGTATTACCAATACATTTTGGTTTAAATATAATTACTACACGAGTGTCAAAGACACCGTTCACTTGACTTTGATATCAGCATGGTGCAAAAGGTATGAACAAGCGGCGAGACACATCATTCTACTTCGTAACTTATCCATATATGGCACGATGCATACAAAAGAGAATATTGTACTAACAGGATTGGGTAGTACATCAGTCAGTATACAACCAATACTAATACAGCAATAACGTGTCATGCAACATAAATCGAACTAGCGCAATACATTATGCATACGGGATACAATCAATTCATTCGGGCAATCGAGACATGGGTTCCTCCATAAAACAGAAGAAAACACTCATAGACAAGCATGCAAAGAGCTGCGTGATTGTAACAAGTATTGCGTGAAAAAAAAAGATTCCGGCGGATGAAATATCTCTATGGAAGAGCAACACGAGATTCGACGGGTGAATCTACCTTAGGGAGAGGGGCCGCTTTCCTTTCTCATTAAATATAGTATTAATCGGAATGAGCCATTGCTCATAATTAAAAACTATCAAACTTGACATCTTTCCAATTCCTGTATCCTGTTTCCTTTGTCCCTTGAAGTGATCGCGGCACAAATACAGTATGATTACTAAAACTAGCCATATTTATGACAGTTCATGTACATGGCATGACAGAATGCGCATCATCCCACTTATGAGTATGAACTACATATTATTTTTACGACGAATGATAATGAATTCTTTGATTGTTAAATATGCTTCGGTGCTTAACATCACTTATTGGTGTTGTGACTTGCATGCTCGATGGATTTATGAAGGTTTGCGAATTCTCTCGGATACTTCTAGAAACAAATTCACTCTGCATTGAGGACTGACATCAAAAGTAACCCGGCGCTTCGTCGGACTCGAGTTAAATTGATATGTCTGAAATTCATATTCATATTGCTAGGATCGACGGCTGGTCGAGGAAGTTGAAAACTTATCAAAAGACATCGCGAGACTGATCGGCGACAACTAACGAGGTCATCGAGTCTCCTCCGCCCGGATATCCTTTGGCCGTGCTCCAATTCGATTAATTATGAAACAGGTACGCTTCTCTCTGAAGAACCCGCCGCTGCATCCTCGCGGCTCTTTTAATTGGAGGTCTCAAATCGGCACTGAGTGTGCGCGCTTGTTCTACCCGGCCCCGACGAATTCATGACTACCACAGTGTCGAAAAAGGGTTCAACTTTCACGAACGAGAGTATTCTTTCGTTAGAATAAAAATAAAAATGATTGTTAAAATAACTAAAATTGCTAGAAGAGAACAGAATGAAACGCACCGACGAGGGTGAAAGAATTCCACATGTATACCAAGGCTCGCGTAATAACGATTACGGATAATCGAACTCTCGTTGACCATCGGGCGTCCGGGCGCCAGTAAATTGACAAATGCGCCTGGGATGTAAACTATCGGGAAAGCGGTAGGGCGGCGGCGTCGCCGGCGGTGCCGGCGCCCGAATGGAAAGTAGGTGCACGATGGAACAATGAGGGACAATAATGCCCGCTATTGCCCGCCGCGTATTCTCCCCTCGTGTTTCACGCAATATTCCTCTCTCTATGTAGCCAGCAATTCGATCAGCAATATCCCGGGGCGTCGCCGATGATCCGGCACGGGCAAATTTGACGTTTCGTATGGCCACCTAATCGCGCCGCCCGCTTCACTGCAGCGTTATTGGAATTCGCCTGAAAATTGATAACCAACAAACCAATCGGATTTTCTTTCACGCCATACTTTTCAAATCACGCAGGACTCTTTCGTCTGGATTGTTTTTTTTTTGCCAATTCAACTTTTAAACTGGCAATATCATATTTTCTAAGACTCTATAATATGGTGTATGATGCACGAGTATGATGCGAGGGTGTCGTGTGAGTGTAAATGAATAAGTAATAGTGAGTCAGTGAAAGTGGTGGGTGTGAAAGGTGCGCTGACTTCGTAAGGATCGATCCGTGAGAGATGAACGAGCCAACTAGCCATGATCGATCGAGTTCGCTATGGGGCGCGAATGACTCTGGCGATTTCGACACCCACCATGAGCCAGAACATAAGACTATCGATGTCTAATGATTACCATGAATCCGTGGTCTGTAAAGAACCCGAGAGAGGCAAGTGCCGTTAAGAATGTACAAAGTAGCGATGAGAGAATGATGCCTATGAAGATGTTGCTTCTGAAGAAAGCGATGACGATTTCCTACGCTAGATGACTAGACTCGTAGCACCAGCGACGTTGGGTTTCGTGAGGTAATACAAGGCTCGTGCTAAGTGCGCTTATCTAATAATATCCCGCGTGAAAGATGCGATGGAGCGTTTCTATGCGCTGTCGGTGAGCTCTATAACTGTCGGAGGCCGCGCTAAATTGCAAGAGCACCATGAGAATCAAGCGGCGAAAAGACTCAAGATAAAGAGCGGCGTCAAGCGCGGCAGACCGTAAGCTCGATGTCTCCGAGTAAATCGAGCAAAAGAGGTTCTCTGACCAGAGCTCGATCTCTGGCGACCGATAACTATCGAACAGACGGAAATCAGGGTACGCGAGTAAGGGTACAGTGGAAACGGGATGCCGTTCTGTCGAAAGGTACTTCGGCTCACCTGAGACTGGTAAGTCTCAATCGGAACGTACTGGGTTTCTACTCTAGTTACAATAACTAATTGGACTATGCGCTAATGGAACATGTTACACTCAGGCAAAACAATTTCACCCCCACTCTCTCTGCCTCTCTCTCCCTCTCTTTCTTTCTCCACTAAGTATGTACTCTATTGAAGCAAGGAACGAGGAAGAATAAACACCGTAGTATGTATTCCACTTTGGACGACAGATCCTGAACGCGTTTCGCGCGACGGAGACCCCTTTTACTCGATCCACCGAGCGATTTTACGTCGTCGATGTCCTACGATCTAATCGAGTGTGTGTCTTGCCCTGCTTTTCACTCTCTCTCTCTCTTTCTCTCTTTTCCACTCGCCCAGTTTCTCTAGGCGCTTGCCAGTTCATCTGCTCTCGCACTCTCACTCTTCCTTTCTCTCCCTCTCTCTCTCTTTCTCTCGCTCTTTCCATCTACACGCTAGGCACGCGAAAGCGTTGTAATCACTGCTTGAGCTTTCGTTGCTTGATTGGTGTTAGGAGGCTGCTCGAGAAGCGTGCTGCCCGTACCTTGGGCAAGTCGCCCCTGTTGCTGTCTTCACTGCTCGTGAAGTTGCTAGAGGTGTCTATCCCGGAGTCTTTGGTCGCGCTGTCTTGGCTACCTTGCCGATCGGCCTCCCAAGACCAATCCTCTTGAGAGCCGCCGGCATTGGTCCCACCGTCAAATCGCACTGTCTTTTTCCCCCTTCTCTCCGTGAACCTAATGGAGAACGCCACATACACCAGCTGCCCTATCGCACTGCCCTCTTAGAGCCCTTTCTTTAACTGCACGTCTTTTTTTTTGTTTACTCGTAGAATCTCAAGGCTCGAGGCAAACTCGACATGTACTCTTTTTTTCTCGCAAATAATCTACTGGTACTTCTGTATTCTCCCATTTCCTTCTCCCACTCTCTGGGCTTGGTTTCTGTTTGGTTCTTAGGCACGCACCTCCTACTGTCGGAGCGCCACTCATCGCCGCTCCTGCGGAAGCTCCTTCTGATCGTGCTCTCCTCTTTCCGGGGCTCTCGTGGTGGATGATGACCATTATACTCGATGGTCATCGAACCTGCGGTGTGATGGCCGTTGCGGGATCCGTGGTGCCTACGTCCACCGCTGGACATCGACATCGGATCACCGGTATGGTAGTACCCCTTTCCTATAGTGGATCCAAAAGGTTTTTTTGCTTTTTCTCTTGCCATTCTCCATTGGCTGCTGCTTGCCTAGTCTCCTCTTTCGTGCGCGGTGGCCACGACTACGCTATCATAACACTCTATTCGCCACGATGACCTCCTTACTTGACCTACCCTAGTCCACGTAGCCCCGAATTACCCCTGACCCCACCTGGCTCTCACACCAAACGGCTCGCTCTCGGAATGGCGCCTCCTCTACCTGACACGATTAATAAAAGACCCAAGCCATTTTCGGCCGATCCACCCTGTCAATAGACAGATCAGCCTGTGGCCGCATTTCCTAGCCGACAGATTCGACCTTCTCCTCTGGTCGGAATGATTCTTCCACTCATAATATACAGCTTCCTGCCAGTATGTATCAGTGTTTCTCGATCGATCGGTTCGTCCACCTTACTCACATCGCTCTCCTATACCTTGCGTGTTTGTTCACCCTTAGCCCTCCTCACTCCTTGCCCCCTGTGTGTGGTGTGCCTGTGCGGAGAGAGAGTGTTGCGGTAGCCCTCGGAACCCCGGCAAAAACTGGTGCAAGCTTGCCCTCGAAACTAAAAGTGTATAAGTGAAGCCCTGTATCGATGCTGCACGCGGTGTTCGTTCTCTAAAACTCATTGGACCTGCTAAATTATGACGAAAATGCCCAACGTGCTGGCTATGTGTAGCTGTGTGTGTACGTATACATGTGTCTCTGTGCGGACAATTATTGTGACAATCATTGGCTGCGTGATGTGACCAATGTCACTTTTTCACTCTGAGCACAGGATATCTTGTAAGCGGAGTTAGGAATTCTCTCCACCCAAACTCGGGGAAGCGGAAGTTCTCCGATGGTCCGGCAAGCTCGTAAGCGTAGAGGGTTGATGTATAGATGCGCCACCTCGCGTACATATCGTAATTCTGCTTATATCGTGAAGTAGGGAGGATCGCGACGATATAAAGCTAAGTGGAACAACAAGCTTGCAGGTGGCCGCAAAGCGTGCAATCCCGAAGTTGCCAGGGGGGAGGAACGGGATAAAACACACGGCAAGTCTTCCTTTTGGCGAATCAAGACCTACATTCGACAAACACACCCGGCTAGATACCGAAGCAGGAGTACGTGTGTGTCTGTATGTGTGTTAAACCTCGAAAGATTGGATTTTAGTGAGCAGTACATTGTGTATACGTGGCGTGAGTGGGTGGTTTTGGGTGGTAGGTGTGAGAGAGTGTACCTGTGCACGATTCGTAGCCGTCCAAAGTAGAACAAATAAAGTCTGTCACAGTTCTGCCGACCGGTCGTCAGCCCGGCAATTTGTACTTTCATACACACGATATATCTCCTCCCACCAATCACGGAGAACTGATCCGATCCACTGTACTCCATATTTACTGACTCCGCGTGTGATATTAGTACTGTGTGACACATAGAGGCGGTACGAGTGAATTACGAAAGAAATGAAATTCAAATCGGAGTATCAGTGAATTGCGCTTTAATGACTCCCGCGCCCCCAGCTACAGGGCTCGTTGGCAACATATAAGTGTCAAATAGCTGACGGACAATCCAATGAATCCTCGAAAGAGGGTCAGTGAGGGACACTCGGGTTTGTATTGTTGACAATCATAGCGCAATTTCGCAGCCGCTATGTCGACATAAAAGCACCGACGTCACTGCGTCAGGCTCATTCCCACTCGAGCTTGGCGATCTCGTTTTATAAAGATCGTTAGGCCGAATGCAAAAAGTGTCGGCCGTGCGAGCCGAGAGCTCGGGAAAAACGAGACAACGAATCCTGTAAAAACCATTGAAAAACCGTCCTTTGGCAGGTGGTGAAAATTTGGAAAATGTGCCACGACCGGTCAACAGATGACGTACACACACATGCACACGCATACGTAGAGATGTACATATAATGTATATATATATATATTTAGGTAGATACATATATGCGACCAGTTCATGAGAAATATATATATATGTGTATGTGTATATATATATATATATATATATATATATATAGCGGAAGACGATCTGCTTTAATTTTGCATGTGAGAAAATCAGTAGGTACCGCGGGAAACTGCCGATTCATTCTGTCGGCGGGCTTCTCCCTCGAGCTCCAGGAACTGGCGCCCAGCGACGGCCGTTTTTCCCCTAAAAGGCGACCTCACTTTAAGTCACAGGCATAAGGTACACATGAATATACACATCGTTCACTTATCGACTAGTGCGCGCGAGAGAGGACTATGAGCGGGGGGATTATCGAGAGGCCTAGCTTCCTCTCGAGCGGGACACTCTCATTATCCTACCAAGTACGGAGAAAGAACTTAGTAGTATCAGCTAAGTCAAACTGGGGATTAGGTGGAATTCAGGTTCATCTGCAAAAGAAGGCACATTACCTGCAACAAACTTCGAACTTTATCTACTGGGGTGGGCACTCGGAGGCGGGAGTCGGGGGTAACTGACAAGTCGAGGTCTAAGTTCATTCGCTACTTAAGGGTGAAAGGGAAAATCGCATTCCTAGGTAAGTCAAGGGTACTTTTTCTTAAGATAATCAATCGTAAAGCTATGCACTAGGCGTACACTTGCTCCATTCGATCGTAGGTAACTAGAAAGAAGAGACTGCTCAAGCTAAACGCAACTATTATCAAAAGTGTAAACAGCGTAAATACTACTTTTAGTCGCACGCAGTATACCGTCATGGAAAATCATTCTGTTGCGAAGACACGCGAGATCGGTCTTCGTAAGGTAACTTCGACAAGTGGCAGTGCACGTGTGTCGACTTATATATGTCGCGTAGCTAGCTACCTTTCGATATTGCAGACAGGATTACAGCCTGATTCGGTGAAGGGATAGGGAAGTAGGCAGGGAGGAAGTGAGAAATCGCGCACCGTAAACCTGGCAAATTGCATGAACTACGTAAACAGGAAGTAACAAGTAGTAGTAGCGACTCGTGCTCAAACGTGCCGCAAGAGTTGAGCCAGCAATTACGCCCGGTCAAAGACGACGCGAGCTTTTAAAGTGCAGCGTGTGGGTAGGCGGAATAATCAGGCATCCGCGATAACATTAACTCGCTATTTTCTCCCTACGGCGATCCTCCTCGCGCGGACAATAAATAGAGCAGGTATGCATGTGTAGAAGTAGCGTCAAGTAGAGATATAGCGAGCGAGATGCTCGCTCGGCCGCTCGAGGATGCACGGAGGAGGCGGTGCAGGCGGTCTTAATTTAAAAGTTAGATGACACCGACTTTACCGCATATAAATCACCCATCCCACCGGAATTCCACCACCTCGAGAAGAAGAGCGGTGCAGTCGCTCGTGTTCTCGGAGGACACGTCCTATCTCGTTTGAACTCCCGTCGCGTCGACCGGAGAGAAAAAATAGGCGAACTTACGGGATGACCGGACCGATAGAATGTCCAACAAATCGCCGGCTCGCCTCCCTGTCATCGAGATGCCAGGGAGACTTATCGATCTTTCGAGCGGGGTTAAAGGAACAAGCCAGTGCTTACGATAGGCGACGAAATGAGAGGAGAGTACACTCGGGGGATGCAGAGACGTTTATGCGGTAGCTGCACCTGAAAGTAATCCCAGTGGTCATCGATAAATAAAGCGGGAAAGGTTGGAGATTCGGAGAATTATCGGGTGAGGAGTAGGATCGTGGTAAGAAAGAAATATCGAAGCGGATCAGGAAGATCCGCCTCGATTTCCAACGAAATTCACTAGCAGTGAGAGAAAAATTTATCTTCATATCATTCTCCCTCTCTTTCTCTCTCTCTTCGATCCTGCTTGCGGGATCTCGGCGTGTAAGTACATATATCCAGTGTGGCTGGCGATGGCGCAGATAGGAAGCACCGTTGCAGATCCTCGTTAAAAAAGAAACTGCGCAAGTGGCTGCCGTGTGCGCGCGGCCCTCGCTGTCTTCGACGGCCACTTACCCCCACGGCTTTCTTTTTTCTACAAACTAATTTCTCTAGTCTCTAATAGTATTGTGCATCTACTACATGGGAGCAACAACGTCGTCCGACTAAAAGGCGCGTTCATGGCGAGCGCGCGCGCTCACTCTTCTCTGGTTGGCATGGGCGATTAGCGGCGAGGCAAGGACCTCCGCTAATCAGTGCACTAATCCTCTTTCAAAGTAAGAGAATACTCCCGCTTGGCTCTGCGAGAGGAGAATATGTCCGCTGGGAGGCCTCGGCCTCCGAAGAGGAGCTCGTCGCCCTGGACGGACATGGCAGTGTCCTTATTCCGTTTTTCCAGATAGCGTGATCGACCCTCCTGTGCTCCGCAGTCCCTATTGATTCGAGAGCCCTCGGCCTCTCGTCGTTTTCGTGAGGGCCAGCGTACAGCCATACACACACGTAAATATACATCCTCCTTGTTACAGCCAGCGACGACCGAACCACTCGCTCTCTCTCTCTCTCTCGCTCCTCGCATTAAGCTAGTCCTGTGCGCAGCTTTCAATACCAGTGTAACGATCGTTAGCGCGGCATAAAAAGCGGCGATCTTGACCTATAATCTGACCACGTGGAGATCTACCACTCGTCGTCCACTTTCGAGCTACCTATTGCCGATCACCCATCAATTGACCGATTCTTCCTATTCGTCTCGATGATATTAAGCTCGAGTAGCAATTGCGTCATCACTACTATCAGTCACGAAATATTTAAATCTCTTTTGTCGATATTTAAGAGTTCCTCGGGTTTCCTAATAGGTTGGTTAAGAAATTCGAAGTAGCACGATGAATGCTTGTTCCGATATGTCTCGCCCTCGAGTAATCGCCACTTTGGACGTAGATTGAAGCGATATATCAGTGGTGCGCACAGTTAGTGCTACCTTAGGATGCAATAAATATGAGCTTTCGCCACTATATATGCTTGCTCGTATGAGAGATGAGTATGGGCACGCAGGCACAGGTGCACTTGGTGACAATGCCACTTGAGACTACGTGGTCCGCGGTTCTACGATGCAGATGCTGCTTTGCTAAACCAAATATATTTAAACAGGCCTAGCCCGGCTTTAATAAATTAGAACCCAAAAATCCCTCCAACGTAATCTCGACTAGTTAATAAAAAATACAATACAATAAATAAACACAAATGTCAAAGTTATCGCAGACGATGTAAAAACAATTTGTAAACACGCGCAACGTGGGCCGAACAAAAACAACAGTATTTTTAATTCCCCATTTCACTATTAACGCATCGATAGTGCTCGTCGAGCGATCCAATAATACCACGCATTGATCGACAATTAAATAGATTCTTTACACCCACGCGTGCCAGGAATTTATCCTGCAATGGAAGCATCGTGAACTTCGAGCCACTTAAATCAAAACCGATATAGCTTTTCCGGGAACGGAGGGGAATGTACGATTGCTTTAAAAGGAGTTATGTGCGTGTATAAGGGAAGCGAATGACGCGCGAACTTACGGTGAGATGCAGCATCGAAGGAGAGATCAACAAGAGGCTGTGTGGGCCAGTGATAGAGGTAAATGAAAGGAGCGGCAAGTAGATGAAGCAAATTTCAAACCAGCCAGTAACGACGAAGTGGTGAAGCGGGGGCCAAAGACTGGCCAGAAATAGACAGCACTGGTGGCAGATGTTTGAATTCGCCCACGTGCTGACCGCATGACGTCACGTCGACTGCGTGGGTGTAACGAGGGGGATGAAAGAGGAGATCGGACTCGCGAACCAGCCGGAAACAGAGATGGCTGTGGGAGAGGGCCGATGGGAGAGGCAGGAGGATAGCAGAGATCAATGCAACGCCGAGATCGGGAGGGCAAAACCCGAGAATTCCCGCAGGATACCAGCCGATATGCCGCGCGACACACGATCGCCATCGTCCGAGCGGAGAGACTCTGTGCCGAGAATACTCCGCGTGCCACTTGGGAATCCTTCGTGCAAAGGCTACCTTAGCTACCAGCCGTTAGCCGATACCATGAAAGGGGATGCCAGGAGCTAAAGGTTCGCCTGCACTTGCCTCTAATGATCCGTTTGAACATGAAAAATCTGGCTGGAAAAATAAAGCACTGACTTTGGTTATTGATGGGAAACGGGCCCTTCAGAAGACCGGTGGCTCTCGGTTCATTGCACCGAGCATTTCTAGTCCGATGAATCTAGGTTCAAAGTCCGAATAAGAGATCAGTGATCACAGGGCGAAAGTTATGATATACAAAAAAAAGTAACTCTGCCTGCCTATCTCTCTTTCTCTAGCTCGTCGCTTGCGGCTAGATAAAAACTGGACTGTGGCTTCCAGTACTCCCGTGAAAAGGTGTACATGGAAGGTAGGCGAGCACTTCTTTTCTGATGATGCGCACGTCGATGAATCGCTTTACAGTTCGCCGATCCCGCGACTAATCAACTGTGAGGCTAACATATATCGCTCGCATCTCCACCTCCTTCTTCTCACCCTACGTGCTCCAGCATCCGACGCGCGCCTTTCGAGCTCCACGATTTCTGCCTCGTTTCGTGGCCAGGCCGAACACCTTCGGCAGAAACAGGCGAGCGAGGGTTCGTCGGATGCTCGAAGGTACATACGGGGAGAAAGAGCATGGTACGTGCAGTCGGCAAGAGCCATCATCGGTAACCTAAATTTACTCATTAGCCTGGGGAGAGGCCGTGCGGTACACGCGCCCGCGCGTTTCTCACTGGCGCCTACCCGGTAATGCAGTATATCGCTGTCAGAGCAGAACCCACTGCGAAACGACCCACCGACGCGTGGGAGACCCACTTTTCTCTCGGCTCCAACGAACCAAGCTAAAAATTTACAACGATCCAAGCTCGATCAAGTGAAACTGGCCCGATTGTCCGGCACAAATAGCAAACATGAAACTCACCAAGTACAATTATACCACACTGATCAGGCAACTTCTGCTAATTACAATATATTATATTGATTTTCATGGCAATTTAAGAGTTTGGCGCCAAGAGAATGATACAGATGATTAAAGAAGTGGAGGGGCGATGCACGCACCCTTCAATAGGAAGGAGGATCACTAGTAGTCAAATTACAGAGTGGCGACGAACTGTCGCCGCCAGCGAGCAGGTCTGACACATACACAGAGGAGCGCTCGAGACGAGAACGAGAGATCCACGTGGCCGTAAAGGAGGCGAAAATCAATAAGTGCGAATTAAGGGGGCGTTTCTTCTGGGCCGATACTCGGCCGCGTTGGCGAGGCCTAGCAGCTCCTTCCGTCAGGTTGCTCGTGTTGTAAACACGCACACGGGAGGTGCGCGCAAGCTTTTTCGACTGCATGAGCATAGGATCGGTCGATTACACTTTCCTCAGCGGCGGTCCTCGGCCGTAAATACTGCGATACACAGCTGCGCACGTTCACCGTAATTCAATTATCCTCTGACACGGAAAGCCGGCGCTTTTCTCCTGCAACCACGCTTTCAAGGGCAGCGCTGACCCTTTCTACATGCTCGTGTGTCTCCCCTTACCGTTAGCGATCCCTTGGACTCAATCGGACTTTCTCTGTGAATACGAAACTTTGAGCGGCGACACTGCGAATCTCGAAGATGCAACACTGCTGAGATATTCGCATTCCTTTAAAGTCATTGGGAAAATTAATTCTTCGAATTGTCGTTCCTATATTCGATTGTATAAAGTGCACTGTAAGAAACACACGTTGTTTGAATGTTCCTTCGTCGTGGAGAGACGAAGTTTATTAAGGCTTCGCCATGGCGAAGGGATGCAAGTAAGTAAAGTCCCGCGGACAGAGAGTCTCAAGATGTCGAGCGAGGAATTCATTAAATTTGGAGAGCGCGGGCGCGCGTGCGCGCGAGAGAGAGAGTTTCAAGATGCACCGCGAGAAATTCATTAAATTTAGAAATGCTCCGTGGCGTAGAGATAGAGAGGAAAGCCAAGAGGGAGACTCGGTGCTCTCCTCGTTGGCGCAGCAACCGCAAAAATCTGACTAGGGAAGTTTGCGTGTAATCCGCGGTAACAATCGCTGATTGCTCCAACTCGCAGCTCGAAACTGCCGGCGGAAAGAGTAGCGAGGCCGCCTATGCAACCAGTTCACGTGCGCCGACGAACTATCGAAATTTCACGGGCCAACCAGGAGTGTTGCATCCACGACACAGCCTCGCATTCGAAGCAATGGTTTACCGTCCGGCCGCGCCCATGTACGACCAATTGTAAAAAGAGCACTGCGATGTAAAATTTGTTAAAAAATGGACGAAACGTTGTTCGCTCTATTACATCGATTTCAACGACAACTGTTAATTACAAAACTCCGTTCCCGAGCAATATAACCGATAAAGATTGCAGTAATAAATTTGATATCGACATAAAAGTAACTTTAGAATCCTCGGAATGTACACGCTGATCCTGCATTTCTTTTCAACGAGTTTACTGGAATTCTCACAGAGATAGTTGGTCATCGGTACAACAACACTGCTCTAAAAGTTGGCAGGCGAGATCTAAGATGGACTCACCCTTCTCGGACTCGTCGGGCTCGTCGCTCGGGCACTCGGGTGTACTTCGTTCCTCTTCACTACTGCTAAAGCTTCTCTGCTGCTGGAGAGAAGCTTGGCTGGGCTGCTGGGAGGGATGCGGGCCTTGCACCGAATGATGCTGAACTGGATGGATGGTGGTACGGGGAGGACCTGCTATCGGTTCACCATACGCCATCGCGAGATCCGTCTGATCCTGTAACAGACATTCCACTAGGACATTAGCCAATGATGCTAACTAACGACAGTGCGAACGCACTTTACGCAGACGAACGTGCAGATAAACAGTGTCACTGATATTCGGCCAAGGTCAAGGCGAGTGCATCATCCAGCACTCATTGAGGCGGACGTCCTACTTTCTAGAGTACCAGGACTAGCAGTGGAATTGGCGCTATTCTGCTCACCGGATAGATCGGTCGTTGTCTGTGATAGCTCGGCTGGTATTGTTTCATCAAGTCATCGATCTCGGATCTATAGATAGTCGGATCATCCTCGGAATAGCCTAGGTATCTAGATGCCTGTTGTACGGGATAAGAACCAATGGTTACGTGCGGCGTCGGCAGGGCTCTCGAGTGCGGCGACATCGACATCTCCACTCCGCTATCGCTGGTCGACAATCGGCGTGGAGGTATCTGCAATCGAAAAATCGCCGAACGTTCCACCTGGCGTGTGTTTGTGTCTGTGTCTCTGTATGTCTCTTGGCGTGCGCGCGCGCGCGCGCGCGTATATATATGTGTCTCTGTCGGCGTGTGCGCAGCCAACACTGTATACCGACTCAGAAAACAGCATTCCCAAAACAGACTGGCGAGAAACATATGATATCATCGCATCTCGCCACGCATATCCAAACTGAAGAAAGAGAAAGAGAGAAAGAGAGAGAGAAAGAAGAGATGATGACTGAAGAAAAACAGAAAGTGAAATTGTGTGAAAGAGAGAAAAAGGAGGATCGCGGGTGCTGTGGTCTGCATAATCGTTCTGTATAAAATGCATTCGCAACAGATAGGAAAGAAGAGGTGTGTAGTATACATATATATGTATATATATATACATATATATATATATATATACATATATATACATATATATATATATATATACATATATATATATACATATATCCAACAGAAGAAAGAGTGCGCATCCTGGGCTGGAACTTGCAGTCGCTCGACGAGAGTTTGCTGAGCATGTAGTATAATCAATCGTCTATGGTACGACGAGAATGGTGGCGGCACTCCGGGTGTATATCTGTGGGTGGTGGTGGGGTTGGTGTCTACGAGAAAAAGGGGCCGGGGGGGTGTCTCCGGTGCGTGTGGTGTGTTGTGCGAGCGGACACTAGGCTTTGCCGAGCGGGCTGGGGTGGGTTGGTAGGGTTTAGGTCGTAGGGCAAGGGTCGAGCGAGCGGGCACGTACGTGTCTCTATAGCCGAACAAGTAATGGAATGAAGGTATAAATCGTACTTGCTCTTGCTGCGAGTACTGTCTCCTGAGCAGACTTCCGCTCCTTTGCAACAACGGCAAATTCTCCTTCTCGGCTGCGCTGTGCGCTCTCTCGAGTTTCGGTCTTTTATCCTGAGTTTGGTCCACGAGTCCCGGAGGACCACCCACCTGCAAGTCCGACGTGCGACGCGGCATCGCGTTCTCCGCGCCGCTGAGGCCCGTCTTCGTCATCCATTGTCCGGTCTTCGACAGGAGCTCCTGCTTCTTGCGACAGAGAATGCATACCCATATCACCTGCAACACACCAGAGATAACCGGCGTCATCATCGGCAGAACACGCGCCGGCATTCCGGAGGATCGGCGGGCTATTTTCGCGTGTACCGCCACCGCTGGAAGGATCGATCGCCGGGGTAACTAAAATAATGTACACGCTCAGGGCAAGACAGAGCGGGGGAGAGAGAGAGAGAGCGAGAGTGAGAGAGAGGCAGACGGAGAGAAAGGGTCCTGGAAGTGATCGATCCAGGTCACCGCTTGCAGCTAGTAGCGAGGATATTAATAGGAAACTACGTATAGGAAGTCGAGCAGTTACGACGTTAATTGAAACGTAAGACGCCGCCGACGGGCTTGCGTTACACATTTAAAGGACGTCCTGTCGATGCATTAAGAGGAATACTTTATGCACTCGGCCTCTAATGCGATTTCACTTTATACCTTGGCGCTGCCGGCGTAGGAAAAGCTATCGGGGAAAACGGGAGTAAAAATATACGGATCCTCTCTCGTCTGCCTCGAAGGTACAGTGCGCGCCAGCTGGAATATCTGCAAGGCACCACCACCCTTGCGAATTGTCTCTCCCAGCACTGTCGCTCTCTTTCTCTCTCTCTCTCCCTCTCCCTCCTTCTATGGAGAGAACTGTGTTGTCTCTTGAATCTCCCAGCCAGAGAGAGAAATAGTGGCAGCCCTCTTTAACAAATTCTCTGCCTCCGGAATAGGCTACCGCCCGGGGCTGCATTCTTATGCAGCTCCAGCTGGATCCGGGCGGGGCTAAATTAAATCGAGGAGATACGCCAACTGCATAGAAACCTAATGAGAAAGGGCAACAGTGCTACGTTAAACCCGTGCTCGCTCCACCAGGGAGGCGTAACTTTCTAAAGCTACCGACTGAAAGTCGATTTGCAAAAAAGTTCGCCCGACACCGGAGAACGTTTTCGGTTTACGCGAGAAAATTAGGGGAGGCGTGAAAAGAATCCAGACAAAGGGTGGAACAAGCCAATTTGATAGGTAATGCAACAGCACAATGCGGGCCGAAAAAAAAACCCGACAGCCAGAAGGTAGAACAAGCGTCAGACGATAATTAGCGCGGCCGAGTCCAGCTTTTAGGAGTGAATAGACCGGAATACTCCATCGAGGTAAAATATGTCGTCTGGACCAAGTAGGGTCTGACCGTAAAACAATGAGGACGCCGCCATCCAACGGACCACACTTTCCACGTCCGTCCGCATATGAAAGCCCCAAGGCACAGAGTGCGCGCGCTAGAGATAACAACTTAATTCGCAAATTATAAGCCTGCATACGCCTGTCATTTTGTAATAGAAGTCCCAATTTTTCCGTTTGACATGCTCCTCATTCCTGAGTGTGCTCTACATACATATGTATAGATTTATGAGAGAGCGAGAGCAAGCCGTATTTTGTTGATGAATAGAAGACAAGCCATTTCAATGGGATGATTGGTAGTAGGGCATTACAGTCTAGTTTGCGCCGACGCTTCGTGGAATCGCTTGAAAGACATCATAATTACGAGGGGTGCGCTTGCACGGGCTAGCGCGCGGAGCATCCCCGCTGAATCGATAGGTCGGACAATCGCACGTCGAGTACGGCGCATTTGCACAATTATTGTTGCTATTATCATTATTCAGCGAATCCAATTTCAGCGCTCTCGAGCCTATATTAGTAATTCGCAAGGACGCCAGCCGCTAATGAAAACGTGTTTGCCATTAAACGGCGCGAATCAAAGGCCGTGCCGTCCTGCATCACTCCGTGTAATGGGATTGGGCAGTACGATACTCGTATTGCTAGAATAGGATAAAAGTACCAACCATTGTGAATTCATGGGAATTCATGAGAACTTTGTGTCGTTATAATTGGTACTCACTCAAGCACCGCTGCTCTCGATCGCCGGAAGCGTGCCATGGGATAATGACGATTCGACACTCGACAGTATCTATCATTGCACACCCGATTTTCATTTAACGATGGTATTAATCAAATCATCGTGTAATCGATTGTTCTAAAACATGTCTCAATAAAGACACCCCGGCACATGTTTATCCAGTGATACACAGTTCCCGATGAACTCAGTAACATAACATTACTTGGCAGTCACAAATTCACTATGCAGAACCATTCGAAACGATCATCTTGCACGAACAGTACTCTAACATGCCGACGCGCACTCGCGAATTTTTATGTTACTTTGGAAATTGAAGTGGGAATTTTGCGCGAAAGCATTAGCCGCCGGGTGTGTATTAAGAAATCTCGGGCACTCGATGTATTTGACCTCATCGTTGAGATAGAGCAGCAGGATGATTGACACGGAAGATAAGGATCTCGGTCGCCGGCGATCAGACAAGCGAACAGTATCAATCTGCTAATGCATCTCTGTGATACGAAACTATAGTCGGAGAATTATCGATATTCAGACACATCCGGAAAGGCGGCGACGGTGGTCGCGGTGGCGGCGGCGTCGGCGGCGTCGTCAGCGGCGTTGCACTCGGCGAGTGCACGCGACCTCGGGAGTACGTAGTTACATATCCAGGGCGCGCATCTTCCACTGTCGTGAAGCGGGGTAACACTGCTAAAACAGGGTATTTTTATTGTCCCCGATGGAGTCCGATGAAGTGAGGAAAAAGAGCGAAGCAAAAATAGCCGCTCTGGAAGAACTCGTCGGGCGCACACAGTGTTTTCCTCGCGTCTTGGAGAATTCACTCGGTCGAATCGATGGAATCGATGCACACGGAATGGGGATGCAGGACCATACAATAAGGATGGTCGGAGAGGGTGGATGGGGCGGCGAGAGAGGCCGTGCGGCCGGAAGTAGAATAGACCTGGATATAAACGCGCGAGGGAGCGCGCGCGCGCGCGCGGCACGGCCCGTTTAATCCCGCGGAAATGCGCCCGAACTGGAGCACACGCAGCGCATCCTCGAAAATGGAGCAAACCCCCTGGAAAAACTGGCGGAGGCTAGCGCTTTTTTCTCGGAGGAAGTTGCACCGCTGACCGAAGCCCGCTGCAGACTGGTGTGGAGCGGCGGCAGCGGGCGCCCAGCCGTGGACCAGGAACCAGGGCGCAGTGAAAAAGGGACAAAGAGGCCGAACGAGAAAGGCGAAAGCCGAACACAACGGCGACGAGGACGGCATGCGTACATGTGCCTCGGGGCGCGGGATCTGCCGAGAAAAGAGAATAAGGAACGACAGAGAAAGGCGGATTGCGAGCGGGGCGGTAAGGAGCGAGAGGGGCAGAGGGAGGAAGCGAGCGGAAGAGAGTAGTGAGAAACGAAGCAGGGAAGATAGGCGGAGGCAGGGGACCTGAAGAGCACTCCGTCGAGTTGCCTAGGTAGCAATATGTCAAGAGCTCAACCCCTTTCCACCAAGTTCGCTCAACCACCCCCTACCACCGCCCTTCCACCGCACACCCCACACCACACCACCCCCACACACCCATCCACCCATCCACCCACCACCCGCCGAACATTCCGTACATACATACATTAATCCGCTGGAATTCCCTGCCAAATGCGGCCGATGTGTACTTAAAAATCGACTGTCATCCCATTTTCATCGCCACGCGCGCGCGCGTTCGCTCTCGCGTCCCTGCTCCATCCAGCTCAGCCCCAATACGTTTCATCGGATTATCTCGCGCCCTATATTGTTAACATTATGAAATCACGAAGGAATTAGGTGAACACTATCCCCGCATAACCAGCCCTGCAATCTCGGCAATGAGTAATCAACTATCGGGGCCAGTCCGGAGGCAAACTCTTCTAAAAGTCCGTGAACAGTGCGCCGAGGGAAATAGACTGCCTAATCCTGAGTATATTTGTTGCGCCTCCGAGAATATATCTGGCAGGGTGGGTTCAATGTAGGCGTGTGCTACTTCTCGCCGGCAAAGGGAGAAGAAGATAGCGAGCGACTCGCCTCGGCGTCGACGCCGACGTCGACTCACCCCCTACGACGAGGCGAGAAGTAGAGAGAAAGAGCTTGGTACACTCGCTAGTGCTAGGGGCTGTAGCGTAAATGCTCATTAATTTGGTGGCTCCGGTCGGGGCCAGTGATTTGCATTAATTAATTAGAGGCCAATTAATTCAGATTACTTTATCGCTGAGCTGTGTGCGCAGCCTGTGTCAACGGGAAACGACGCCGAGCCAAAGACAATGACGACGACGACGACGACGACGACGGCGACGACGACGTAGACGTCGTCATGAAAGTTGATGGCGCGAGTGGGACGAGCTGCCGATCGATATGCTCGTTCAAGCCATTGCGATAACTCGGCATAGCGTTAATGATGCGCTGCCCATGATTTTCACAGACCAAATACCACTACACGCCATTCGCGTGCCCCTCCCTTACTTACTTCTTCAATCTTTCGTCAACCGAAAACTGCATCACTCTAGAATCTTGTTTTTTGTGCTTTGATGTAGATTCATTGTGAGAGTAACATCGTGGAAACTTGAGAATTAAGTGTAAGACAGTGAAGGATGCAAGTGGAAATCAAGGTGGGTAGAGGATAACGAGGGAGACGCCGAATAAAGGCGTAGAAGGGTGGATGCCAGCGGGCAAAGGTTTCAGTTTTCAAACAACAAGGTCTATGTGCCGAGTGGCATCAGCAGTACTCAGACGGACGCTTCGAGCCAACTAACTCCCACGTCCTTCGACACACGCACTCAAAGTGCCTCTCCCTTTTCTCACCATCAACAGCTCACACTGAGTTATATTCCCAAGAAGTAAATTCAGAAGCACCAACCGCGCTGACTCATCTCGCTCGACGAGAATGCCAAGCGAGAAATAATTTCGAAAAACTAGCGCGCGCTCACGACTGGCAGAATTTCACGTAAATGTGATGCGGGAGGGTGGGCGCTTTCATAGCTCGGCGAATGGACGCGGTCGTCCCCGATCTTGATTTACTTTTTCCACGTCGACGTCGACCGACGTCGCGCGCCTACCTTTGCTTTTTCAGTTGATGAAGAACACAGATCCGTGTACATTAGCGTCAAGTGCTTAAAGTTTCCGCGACGAGGAGTTTCGCAGGCGTCCTACATACACAGAGAAAGATTTCTAGTTCCGTGTCGTCCGCCCGAGGAAGTGGCAGTTGCGGTACGACAGATGCCTCGGTAAGCCGAGCCACCGAAGAACTTGGGCAACTTTCAATTACCCCAGCCTTATTATGCAAAACATAGAACTATTCGTTATGAGATTCATACAAGCACGAGGAATTAATTCCACGACACTGGACGGAAGGGAGCATTTAGTCACAGGCTTTCCGAAAGTCTTGCTCTCCAAGGGTAACACCAGAACTATGTTCGTCATAATACACGAGCTATTTAATTAGGGCTGTGACATTTTGTTGATGCAACTTTTGCAAAAACTCGATTATAACAGGATGGATAGTGGAGAATCTATGTAAATCAGTGAGTTAAGATTCGAGATGCTTGAGAAGAAGGGATGGAAGAGAAAGAGAGGAGCCAGATTGTCGGGCGATGATCCGACCAGAATAGAGAATACTTCCTCGGGCAGGGTTCGATACCATTACATTTACTGTCACTCGCCGACAACCCTTCTCCTTCTGACACACATACCAGGGATGTAGGCGTGCATTGGTGAGCGTGAGCCTCGACAACAATCGAGAAGCAAGGGAGCGGTGGTGGTAGTGCGGGCTTCGTGTTCCACGAGCCTTTGCAGCTGGTCTCGTGCATACCTGACGAGGCCGCTCACCCAGCGCGGATCTCCGCTAATTTCGGCAGCGGGCACACCGAGTTATTAGTCGAAAGTCACCATAATTCCGTGAATCACGCGAGCTATGCCGGTGCCGGCATCAGCGACACGCGAAATTTCCAGTCCGTCCGAGCACACCGCTGCACGAGGAAATAGCGTCTTATCGTGCTGCCGAAAATAGCAGTGGCCGCTCTCGACCAACTCTACTAGATATGACATGGCAAGCTTGTCATCGCTCGATTGGAATATCTACTCTCTCAATATGGAAGGACTAGATTTCCCAAGCCGAAGTATACTATCTTGGTTTGTTAGGGTTGGCTCTCGGCGAAGGCCGATTATTAACTTTGCGCGAAGATTAAAGAGCGCCGGATCTCGCATTATATACGAGCCGTATGTCAATGTGGATCTTGCTTTCATAACGCCCACTCGAGCCCCTTTCTCACACAGTACGTCAGCCGCCTTTCGCTCGGGATCAGTGGCCCTCGTGCGATAACTACATATGCAGCAGCCGAGCGGAACATGCAACAACACCGAGCGACTGGCAATATTTAGTGCTTGGCCTGGCCAGTTTTCGCCCAATAGCCTGCTACCAGCAATTATCCTTCGGGTGAAATTTACGAGCTGGATGGCAATAAACATTTTCAGGAGTGTGGATTCGCCGGACACCTTGTACTCCGGGCGGTCTCGCGGCCGTCCTCCGGCAGCCCAGCCGATCCTACCCTCCCCAACCCTCCCTACCAAACTTAGATCAATATGTTGCGTCACGTTTCTCCCTGCACGCCACCCAATATCTCGCCATCCAGCGAGCCGGGCCACCCAGCGGGCTCCGTCCACCCTGCGCTTCATACCTGACCCCGCAACCCTCTTTCTTACCCCATGCGCGCACCCCACGCAATCCACCCCAGCGCACCCTTCGCCGCTCCACGTCGCTCCACGCCGCGGTGACGTCACGCAGGGACGCGCCCCATTCATAGGCACCCACGCGAACAGTCGAAACCGCAAGACGAACCCCCAAAAGAAGGGACCAACTCAGGGCCACCCTCTTCCCACT